>JBAJFG010000165.1:0-318174 GCA_037903475.1 Ancylostoma caninum
CGCTAGTTATCACTAAAAGTGGTTACGTTGCCGTAACCCTGGGTCTTTCCTATTCTAGCGTAGGCGTAAGCGTAGGTGTAGCGTTAGAGCAAATGCGCCAGAGTCCGTTAGAGCGCTGGGGAAGTTCCCAGGCCACTTATTTTGCTCAGTTCTTGCAAGTGATCTCATACCACAGGGCTGGCGCACACTTGTGCATTCTTTGTAATTAGAGTGTAAATAGTTTGAATTTCTTTATTCCTATTTAACCTCCTATTCATTCACTTACCTGGTGCATTTGTTCCTGTTTTAATCACTTATTTTGTTTGTTCACCTATTCTTATATATTAAGCTCCTCATTTAGCATATACACACGCATCTCTTGAAGCCTTAGTTTAGCTTGTTTTAAATCGACAAATATATCAATAAATATATAAATATATCGATAAATAAATATCTACCAATAAATACGTCCACCTATTCACCCCTTCAATACATCCATTTGATCATGGTCACCCACAAAGAAACAATTTGATTCAATGAACTCAATGCCATATAACATCATCAACATCTTCTAGTTGATTATATCCCACTTGGTACTTCCCATTTTCAATACATTATTTGTGCATTTGGAGGGATGTTATATCAATCCAAGACTAATTGTAATTTTCAAGCCTAAACATCTAGTAGGCATCTTTGTGAAAGATATGCACATATTAGGCATAGGTTTAGAAGCAAAATTTAGTAGGTTTCCTTCACCTTACTGATGAGTGCAGGACGAAACCTATTTGTGCTTGGTTTTCGTATAAGGTTCATGCACGAAACGAAAATTGAACAGACAATAGTATTATAAAATTACCATATAACTTTAGAATTCAAAGGGATGATAAAAGCTTCAACTAACTGGTGTGGTCCATTGGGTTTTCGAACGAGCTAGGCCGCGATCACCTAGTAAAACTTTTTTGCTGTCATAACATTTTTGTCCTCGTCGTGTTTGAGTGGCGTTCGAAACTGCGATTTCCTTGCAAATCCCTCTGTTTTCCAGGCTGCGTCAGAAAGTAAGCGGCCTGATAGCATCTGTGATCTGAGAAGCCGTTGGTCTCCATCGAGTCGGTGTTTGAGCAAGGAGACTCCACTAACAAGGTAGGTTTGAAAGGCTCACCATAGAGCGGATTACGCTGCAGAGCGGAGATGCTCGCGACCCAGTTCTCGGGAATAGTGGCGGTTCTCGCCAAGGCGGGGAGACTCCCGAGAGGCGGAGGCTGTCACCTACCGGTGGTGAAGGATCCACCGGGCGCGCTCCCGCCCCGGGCAAGCTGAGAAGACGTCGACGGAGTCGTAGGACCCATCAACCCCTGAGGCTGGGGAACCCTTGTCATCGTCACCTTTTAGCACTGCTCAGTGCTCTGGTCACTCTACCGACAGGCGACCGGGTGGGGAAGCGCAACTCCTTCACTCCGGTCCGGTTTCTAGTGAGACTAGGGCTAGCTCCTCATCATTTAACTTTGCGTCATCACCGGAAATCTCGGAGTTCCGTTTTACCCAACCAAAATCAAACTTTTAACCGGGCACGGGGCTCCAAAAGGGCCATTTACCCAAAGTCTTCCACTAGGAACTTGTCAACAAAGACAAGGGAACCTAACCAGATCCGTAACACTGACTAAGGAGTCTCTAGGATCACCACTGAAACTGACAAGATTTGCAGTCGCCGCACTTTCAGATGTTAAGCATTTTCTACTGAACAAGGTTGTTATGATATCATTAGATGACAATAAACAGGATAAAAGCAGTAAATGGTTAATTTTCACTAGAATGTGACATACAAATACTGTACGATGTTACGCCTTTCTTTCCGATCTATCTCCATTCTCCCTCCGGACGCATCCTTCAGCGTCCTCCCATATTTTGCGGTTTCGGGGAACAGTTACATTATGGATATTCTTCGAAGGTTATTTTGGCTTGTCGAGGGACATCTGAGCTGGCACAACCCTCATACCCATAGGCATCGGATTTGGTGGGTAAAGGAAAAAAAAACAAACTTTTATCAGCAGCAAAAAGCTATAATCAGAAACTACGACCCTGATTTGTCCACAAAAAAGACTGAATAAACAGAAGAAATTGGTGAAATGAGACCATGCACATCGAATACAAAGGTAGATCAATGGAATCAATCGATAGAGCTGCAATATTAGGCGAGACCAGACAAAGTTCGAATATGACGAAGCCTTTAAACAAAAGATTGTAATCGAACAGAACAATTCCTTCAAAACTGATGAGATCTTCCCTACAATGAGCAAACAAAATGGTCTTCACGCATAATTCTGTCGAAATTCACTAGGAAAGACAACTGCGAATCAGATAATATTGGCAGGCCTACTGCTATTAAGAATGTTCTAGGATTGCATTGGAAGTAATATTTCTTTAGCAGGATATAAAATAGAGACAAAAATCAAAAATCGAGAGTGCTACGAATTCTTAATTATAGTGACTCCAACTCAACAATCAACATGCAAAGTGAAAACGCAAAGAAAAATTGTGATCCTGAAGAGAGACTTCTAATGAATTTTGCCAGATGTATAGTCGCAGATCTGCATCACAATTCAGCGAACAGATAGTTGTTTTTTTTTGTTACTCTTCAGAAGAAAAGATGACGCGAGAAAGCAGAACGATCGCAGTAACTGAAGTCATTGGCTTGGGAACTTCTCATATAGAGTGGAACTGTTTGTGGGAAAATTTGAACCTGCAAGGCTCACTTGTTAAAATGAACCAACAGAAAAAAGTTTTTGTAATCGCTTAGTAGGACTACTGTTGTTAAAAGGAACAATGAGTACTCATATGTATACAAATATAGAATTCGAAAGTCCTGTTGTAGTAATTTTCAGTCCCTACCACCAACAGTCCCCTTCAAATTTACCAAAATCTTCCCCAACTAGGCAGTTTTCGTTTTTTTTGTGTTCATACGAAAGTAAATACTTATGGAGTGCGTAGACTGTTATCAAATTGCATCAAAAATATCATAGCTGAAAATTTGAAATAATACCTGTACTAAGAATCTATTTGGTTGTTACACAAGTTTCCGCTGTTCGAAAATTTCCAACAAAAATGTATAAAAAAGCAGACAAGGAGAGCTATTAATCGAAGTTTGGATCACATGGTCTTGTGCGATTTTTTTCTGGCAAAAACCCATTTTCGCCAGCATGGAATTCGGTGGGCTACGAGGCTAAGAACGGAGTTGTACAGAAGTCACTAACTCTGGCATTTTGTTCCTCCCAATCTAATGATCTGTCTAAGAGTTCGATCCAGGCCTGTGCTACATGATGCGGGATAGGAAAAATTTCCCAGCGAGCATCTTGCTCTACCTTACACTTCCATCATGAAAATGAGGACGTGTGCTGGTATGAGAGAAAACGATGTGATTTTCACAGAACACTTCACACCTGCCACAAAATTCTAGTGTGTTTGCGCAGTCAATGCTACTCGTCATAATATTGCCTCTACTTTATTCGGTAACGGTGAGAAAATATGCACAATCAAAATTTCGGTCCTTTATTCAAATGCTTGTCAATGAGATTGCTCGAAAATACGTATGGGACTGAAGGATCTGCTCGAAAATATTGCTCGAAAATACGTATGAGACTGAAGGATCCACAGAGAATGGAAATAACACCTGTAGCACTCTGTTCATTTTGGCTTTGAAACTGAAGCTTCATGAAACTAACGATCACGAAATGGCCCTTTCGAAGGATTCATTATAAAATCAACCAAATTTTCGCAACAAAAAGAAAAGAATCGGGCGATGTCCGCGAGATTACGATCGTTAATATGGTGTACTATGTGTAATAATGCTTGGAAATTGAAGGAGGTATCCACTACAGGTATTCAAAGGATCCCATACAAAAACAACGGGAACACATGTAGCAAATAACTGTTGAAAGATATACAAATATTTAAACATCACCAAAAGCCGAATGCAGGGAAAGTTCCGCAAACGTACCGTGTTTTCTTGCGTAGTTTCGGTTGATAACAATGGCACGGAATGCTCACAACTGTCTAGGTGTTCACATAGATGTTGTCCATCTAATGCCGCTTCAGGCTTCTCCTGAAACTCGTTTCAAAATGTCCAGCACTACCTTGGGAGCAAATTCTTGAAAACAAATCACTTAATTTTCAAACAAGAAGTAATAAAGTAAATTTTCAAACAAAAAATGGTAAAGTACTGGCCTTGACATCTGACAGCAGCTGTTCATGGTTATTGACATCCACGTCCATTTTCGCATCACAATTCGGTTGAACTTGTGCGTCACACCATATCTCCCTATAAAATCTACTTATGTGAGAGTACAGATATTGGGTCGTTCGGAGAGTAACTAGGATTTTTGAGCGTTGCCGAAAAAATATTTTCCCATATTGAAAGAACACTAATCAATTACGTATTCCCATTCAAACAGTTCCGCAACGACAACGACAGCTCGATATTGGAAGTTCTGCAACGATCGGAATATGTAGTAGTCAGATGGGGTAAAGTCAGAGATATACGATGGATGCAATATCAATTCCCAACCAAGCTCCAATAACTTTTGTCGAGTCACCAAAGATGAATATGCGGCCTAGCATTGATTTGATGGAACTCTAACCCTTTGCGACTAGCTAATTCTGATCGGGTTTTTTTTGCTCCATTTGATTTCATCAGTTGTCGACAATAGAGGTCCGAATTGACATTCTGGTTCCTTGGAAGCACCACAAAACATATCACACCTTCGTAGTCCTGAAGGAGTAATGTCCCTCCAATACAGCGACTAGGATTAAATTACTGGAGCTTGGTTGGAAACTGATGTTGCCTCCACCATGGAGCCCTGATCTTGCACAGTCTGACGAAAGTCACTTGTTCCAACCTTTGCAGAACTATTTGGACTGGAAAACTTTTATCGAAGATGAGGATATCAAATCTTGTGAAGCTCAGTTTTTTTTGCTGAGAAAGAACAGAAATTTTACGAGAGGATTCATGAAATTACCAGAAAGATGGCAATAGGTAGTGGAACAAAACAGAAGATATATCACTGACTAATGTTCTTTCATCATGAGGAAATAATTTTTTACAACGCTCAAAAATTCCAATTACTTATATATATTTACTTATATTATATATATTATACTTATATATATATATACTTATATATATATTATACTTATATTACTTATATTAACTATCCAATATAACAAACAACATCAAGGTTGCGAAGACAGTGAAAGGGTAAGGTATGTACGTTCATGACTAGGAATTAGTGAAAAGGTACCCACTTGTCCTTCGTAAGCTTAACGTCGTCATCCGATCGCAACCGCTTGGTAGCAGGAGCAACATTGTCTTGTTCAATATCCCATGACCAATCCGCGAATCGTCGCCGACTCAGAATTGCATCCAGATCCACTAAATCAAAAGTAAATCCGACTCTTTCAGTACTAAATTGATAATCTTTCCAGTTATACTGATTTCCTGAAAATAATTTAATAGGACTCCTGGTTTAAAACGCGCCAAACCACCTCTGTATCACAGAATTTCGAGACCGCTGTCATGTTATCAAAGCAGAGTGGTATTCCTCAAGATTCGACAGATATATGCACACATCGTCACAGATAAAATAGCTGGGTAAAATAGGATGTCTTTCCAGCAAGTTATACCGCAGTGACACTGCAATGAGCCCTGTTTTAATTGTCTAGACCACCCAAGACGGAAATAAGAAAAAGGAACTCTCGTATAAAAATTCTTACTTGTTCAACACAGCTCAACTCTTCTACGTCGATCCGTCGGCGCGCACTAAATCTCTAGATGATTATTCTCAGAAATGACCACACTATAAACGAGAGCTCTCTTAAGTAGCAGATCTAGGTAAATAGGTACTCAAAGTATGATAAACTTTGACTGAAATGGAATATTCTTCTATTTCACACCTTCATTATTCAATAATATAATAGCAAATCAACATGATTATAACTAGTTAACATTAGATGTCGTACCAAACAATAAACCAACAATTTATGTAATTCAATAACAAAACGAAAGTGATGTTAACACGAAGCAGGGAGGGTAGTTAAGGAAAACAGGAAAAAGTTAAGGGGGATAAGAAAACAAAAAAGTCTACTTACATTTCTGTTGCAAGGTTTAATAAACACTTTTCATTGGAAAGGTAGAATAAAAATCAAGATAATTGAGGATTTAGACATAAGGCATGTGCGTTCTCTCAAACTTCATAATTTTCGCCGTAGGAGCATGCGCGACTACCGGAGTATTGACGGGTGTCGGAGCAGCAGCCGCACCACAATCACGGTTGCTGCATGCTTCCGACGAAGACGGGCACTTTGCAGATGTCACGTCCGCGGATTTTCTCATCTGCTTCAGTTTCTTGACTTGCCTCGAAGGTGAACCTGAAGTTCATTTTTTTCATCCACACAATACACTCTAATGGAGTACAGTCCTTGTCGAAAAGATAGACGGATTGCGCGTGCGGTTTCATATCGTCGCGGCCGCAGAATCGCATCGGGACCTACCGGACCCTCTCACTTGGAGCATGCTCTCTCCGCATCCATCGTTCAGGTCCCACCGCGTTTCTGCAGTCACGGAATCCGTCTATCTTTTCGACAAGGACTGTACATCATATTGCAATGGATATTATTACATAAGAAACATTGGAATTAAAAAAAAAACTCACTCTCATAGACGATGCAGCTCTCTCCTTCAACAAACGAGCGGTCACCGGTAGCCTTTCGTTTCTTTGCTGACGAAGTAAAAGCGCTAGAAGTAAAGCAGATTAAAACGTAACGGGTAAAACATTCATTGAAGTTGTGAATTTCGAACTCACATATTCTTACGCCCAAAAGCTTCAACATTATATGGTGATTCAACTACTAGGATTTCAGGTTCCTCTCCCGTTGGTGGCTTCTCTGATACCGCGCGATCTGTTGCACCTGCATGAATACAGAGCGTAGGGCTACAGCTGGATCACAAGAATTGTCAGAGATGTCGAAAAAAACAGAAGCCCCCTTTCTCGTCTGTGAAAAAATGCTTTTATGTCACATACTGACCCTTTGAATCACCAATCCACCTATTCACACAAATGAAACTTGTCTTAACATTGACAGCGCAATACTCATGCATATTTGATTTGATCGCTATCAGCAGGACCAGCGGCGTCACTTCAACCACAGCAATGTTTGGAACAAGCCATTATTTTGGAGAGGATGGGCGTCCTATCACTACGTCACCTTGAAGGCAGTCACCTCACCGTCCCCAACTGCGGATACACACAACCGGACAGGTGATAGTAATGTAGCCGCTTGTCCCATCCCATTTGGCTCAAAACCGAAGAAGATTAGCCGAGGATTTATGAGCTTAGTATGCTCTGGGCATAGCTGGAATAGTGGGGAGACAGCCTTCGCAAAAGTGAAGGTTTTCGTGAAGGTTGTCTCTTACACAGGCGAGAGCATAAGGACGGGGGGGGGGGGGGGTATTTACTTCTTAGCTTACAGTGGATGTAAATTTAATGGTTGTATTTATTTATTTATTTATTTTTGTTTATTTTTATTTACGTTTCATTTGATGTTATGTTCATGACCTCATTTGAGGTGTACTGGGTTCACGGTCCCAGTGCAGCCGGTTGGATAGAACGTAGGGGAACGATCACGGCCACGCGGTATTTTCGTGCCTCCACACTCTTCTGCACGACCACACAGAGGGTTCGGTAGGGTTTTATTAAGTCCACAAACGCATACAGCAGCAACAGAGCAAATAAAGAATGGGAACAACAAGATTACAATGATCTGATGGTCCTTTTATACCGGACGGATACCGCCGATTCTGGATTTGAAGTTCGCGGGCAAGTGGGCGGGCGCGCTCATTCAACACATCTGGTAATCCTAGATCTACCTAACAACCCGCCCCTCTCTGGAGCGACGTCCCTGTCGCTACAGCAAAGAAAAAGGACAACAGCAAAAAAAAATGAGAACATCGAGAAAAAAAAATATCAATGAGATGAGTATGTATCAGATCACAAATGAGATTTTAAAAAAAATCAACCAGTATCTCTCAAAAAAAAAACCGGCAATTCCAGAACCTGTGCTCGGAAAGGCAAATCAAAAATGTAATCAATGACAATGAATGACATGCGAAAATGAACATAACAGCTTACTACTGAACAAATCATCATTAATAAGGCTGGAATCTGTTATCATAACCTCCTCTAGCGTGGCGAACTCCATATCCTCGACCTCTGCCGCGGGGAACTCCTCTTCCCCGGCCACGTCCTCGTGGCACCTCCGCTCCTATAGGTCCACTATATCCACTGAATCCATTGTTACGATCATATCCTCGTGGTGTGGCTTGGACATTCCTATAAGTATGATCGCCATCTGATTTTTGCGCCTTCCTCTTTTCTTTATAAGCCCTTGCCCGATCCGTGGGATGTTCAAAAACTTCATACAGGCTCGCTTTTCCGCTCCTCACGTACGGCGCTACATACTTCTGCAAGGCTGTGAGGAACGACTTGACAGCTTCTGCCGGGTAAACAGCTACTTCCGAGACTCTGCTCTTCTCTCCTAGGCAGGCAAAGGGCTCACTCAGTGATGGCACCAACGTGAACATCGTAGTGATATTGCTCCTCATTGCCGCGGCTGAATCCCTGACGACTTCGAACATGTCGTGGGTGTCCTTGCGATGAGTGCTCCATGCGGCTTCGCCTCTGGGGCTGCTGACTGCTACCAGCTTCGTCCCCAACCTCGCGACCGTGGTCATTGCCATTGCCAGCGCTTGCCATTCAGATGCATCATACGGCTTGTCCGTCGTCGGCGTTAAGAAGATGCAATTGCTCAAATTCGTGATATTCCGTAGTGAAGTGATCACGTCCTTCAAACTATCGTACACGATCATGCTTACTCCTTCTTCCAGCCGAACGCATCTCGCATATCCTCTCAAACCACAGGGAACGAACAACACAGTCTTGCGCACCGGTCCACGTATATCGACGTCTTCCCAAGCATGCGTTTGCGCGAATCGTACTCCGGCGTTAGCTAAGTCATTTAGTTGCGTGATGTCGATATTGACGTTCTTCTTGGCGGCCATCGCTACAGGACTTCCATCATGGATTAGAAGCGCTTTCAAGACGTGTTCACAGTTACGCTTGAAAAAGGTATAGGCCTTCTCCGCGCCCGAAACTGTCACAAAAGTGTGCGTCGATGACCTCATCAGGAAGCGTTTCTTGTCCAAGTCGGTTTCGTTCTCATATATCGAGATCATACGCGCAAGCGAGAAAATGGAATGAATGCGGAGGGATCTGATCGTCGGGTCTTGCTCTTCCGGAATCACGTCGGCAAAAGTCATGTCCCTGACGGTGCATCTGTAGTCCTCGGGATCGTTGGTACCCAGGCGTTTTCCGGCACCAGGACAAACATAGAACAATCCCAACGCACTGTTATCCGCGAGAACAGGGTCCGATGCCATAGTAGCCCTGGAAAAGAATGTTTTCACTTTAAGATCCTCATTACTTTTTCTCCCTCTCTTCACACGCTTAGTTTTAGTCCTAATAGGGGTATCATCAATCTCGTGTGGAACTTTTATTAGCATGTCGTGCTGAATGCGTATTGGATCATCATTTTTCTCAATATTCGCTAATAGAGCGGAGTTTTCACTGACTTCGAGGACTCTAAATGGACCGCTCCAACTGTCTACCAACTTGGGGTGCTTGGAAGTACTTTTCTCAGCCGGCAGCTTAACATATACCCGGTCTCCTACCTTGGGTAGCGAGTTTGGCTTCACCTTATTACGCGTGTCATACCTTTGCTTCATGCGGGTCCTATATTCTTCGTTCATTTCCCTTGTGCATTCACGAATATGTTGAATTCCCGCTAGCAGTTCATATTTGTAGTCGTCAAAATCTATGTGATTCCACGATAACTCATCCTGCGGTATCTCATTAGATGGCTGATTTGGGTCAAACGCATGCAATAAGTAAAATGGACTGTCTCCCGTAGCTTCGTGGGGTGCTGAATTATATGCAAAGACGACCATTGGTAACAATACATCCCACTGCGCTGGAATCACAGTTTTCTTCCTCAGCATACGTGTAATTGTCCCTATTGCACGCTCGGTGATACCGTTTTCCCTCGGGTTATACCCCTTGGTCGTGGACTGTTTTATGCCAGAGATCCTGCATACCTCTGACATCACATTATTGACAAACTCAGGACCCTGGTCTGAGTGCAGAACTTTCGGCCAACGGCAACCTTCACAGATCCATCGCTCGAACAGAGTTCTGGCAATGGTTCTTGCGGTTTTATCTGGGACTGGGTACGCTCCCACGAATTTTGTGAAGTGGTCGATTACTACGAGAGCATACCGGTTACCACTCTCGGACAAACCTAGCTCCACAATGTCCATACCAACTAACTCAAATGGCTTTGACGTGGTGATTGGCTTCAAGGGAGGTATATTGCGCTCGTGTGTTCGCGCGAGAAAACATTCCCTACATGCCTTAGACCATTTAAGTACGTCTTTCTCCATACCTTCCCAAAATACCACCTTCTTCAGCTTACGCACCAACTTACGTCCACTTAAATGTCCGGCCATAACGCCTGCATGCGCTTCGTCAAATACTGCCTTCCGATGTTGTTTCGGGACAACTTTTACCACGGAATTTTCTGTGATCATTTTCAAATTCCCGTTCTCAATGACGAAATCAGCGGTGCTATATCTACGTGCACATCTTGGCAACTTCACCTCAGTGCTTTCGTGATTACTCTCCAGGTGCGCAATTAGATCTTTGTAGTCAGGGTCACTTTTCAAGGCACTTAACCATTGCGACTGCTGCGAGTCTATCTGGCCCACAATGGCCTCATTTTCCGCACACACCGCTTCATCCTCGGTTACATTCCTTACCGCGCCTCTAGACAAACTATCTGCTACGGCGTTCGCTTTCCCTGCCACATATTGGATCTCCAGCTTATATTTTTGCACTTCCAAAGCCCAACGTAACACTCTAGCCGAAACATTTGTTTGTTTGAACAAGCTTGTTAGTGCCTTATGGTCAGTTCTCACCACTGTTTTCAACCCGTAAATGAAAAAGTGGAACTTTTTCAACGCGAAAATTACTGCCAGCGCCTCAAGATCAGTAACATGGTAGTTTCTTTCGGCTTTCGTCAGACTTTTAGAGGCGAAGTATAGTGGGTGCAACAGTTTATCCTCCCCTTCTTGGCAGAGAACTGCTCTAAGACCATCCCCTGAAGCGTCCGTGTATATAATAAAAGGCCTAGACTCGTTCGCTGCAGCGGCTACGTCTGGCTGAGCTAGGACTGGGGCTTTGGTCATGACTTCTTTTAGGCTCTCAAATGCATTGCTTTCGACTGGTGTCCACTTCCATTCCGTTTTTGGGCTTGTTAAATTGTACAGTGGCTTCGCGATTTTTGAGAATCCTAGGATGAACTTACGGTAGTAAGACGCCATACCTAAGAAGGTTCTCAAATCACTGACATTTCGCGGTGCAGGATATTGTTGGATTTTGCATACCTTATCCGGGTCTGTAGTTACGCCCTCTTCATTTATTTTATGCCCGAGAAACGAAACCTCCTTCTTGAAGAACTCACACTTCTGTGGTTTCAGTTTCAGATTTGCTTTCCTCAATGCGGTCAACACTAGACGCAGCACCTCATAATGACGTTCTATCGTCTTTGTTGCTATCAAAATATCATCTATATACACGAAGACTTCGCTATCTTTAACCCCTATTTCGCCGAGGACCATATCCATTAGCCTTTGGAATTCAGCGGGGCTAGTCGACAAGCCGAAGGGAAGTACTTCAAACTCGAAGAGACCTTCGCTTGTTGTGAACGCGCTCTTCTCTTTAGCGGTATCTGACAACCGAATCTGCCAGTAGCCAGAAGCCATATCTAGGGTAGAGAAAACTTTCTTCCCTCCTAGACTCTGGATCACCGTGTCGATAGTCGGAAGAGGGTACGAGTCATGCTTGGTTACCTTGTTGAGAGCACGATAGTCGATACACAATCTCAAGGAACCATCCTTCTTCCTTACCAAGACGACTGGGGACGCCCATTCTGACTTACTTTTTCGTATGATTCCCCGTTCCAGTAAACCTTTTATGATTTCCTTGAACTCCTTCCTGGCACCAATTGGTACCGGTCGAGTCCTTTGCTTGATCGGCTGACTGTCACCTGTGTCTATGTTATGTTCGACCAGGTTCGTTTAGGTCAATTCCGAGTCTCTGACAGCGAAAACGTCTTTGAACCCCTCTATCAACTCTTCTAGCTGAGACGTCATCTCCGATCGTGTGCCCAACACCTTCAGTAACTCTTCCATACGCATGTGTTCGTCGACTTGTAGGCGTCCATCTGCTCGCTCCAGCATATCAGCTCCTAGCTCGTGGGCATTTGGTGGAGTCCATCTCTCTTCATCCCATTCACCCACGACTTCTCCCTTTCGGAGCACTACTGGTTCTTCAGAAAAGTTGGAGATCGTAGCCACCGTTGTTCCATCTTCAGCAACTCGACAAATGCCATGCCCTATCGATGGGTGCGTGGACCATAGACAGTGGTCTCCATGCGAGACTTCTCCCTCCAGCTCTACCACCTTAGTTATACCTGGCGGCACGAAAACCCTATCTTTTACCAGTGCTTGTACTCGAGACTCTTCTTCTGCTCCGTTGGTTCCTGTAGTTGGGAACACCAGTTCAATCCCAAACAACTCAAGCGCATTAGTTCCCAGGATGATGACTCCTTCTAACGCTTGGCTGACATGAAATGCAACAGACTTCGTAGCGCCTTGTATCGTCACTGGCATGCGAATTGTGTCTACAAAGTCCATGACTACTCCAGATGCATCACGCACGATTGCTTTGATCCTAGGAATCCGTTGAACGTAGACATCCAAATCGACACCATCAGCCCTTGCATCACGGAAAACACCTAATGGAACAATCGAAGCTTCGGAGCCGGTGTCAAGCAACGCTGTAACCTCCCGATCCATCACTGTAATTGGGGTTAGCGATTTGCTTCCGAAGAGTCCTTGAGTCTCACGAAATTCCTTGCTCATGGATACACTTCCAACCCGCTTATCTACTAACGCAGAAAACGACCCAGCCTGCCGTTCATTGCTACCTCCTCTAGGACGTGTGCTCTCCTCTCGCTGCCGTGCGGACTTGAACCGACAATCCTTAGCCATATGTCCGCGTTTTCCACAACTGTAGCATTCCACTACACCTTTGTCCGTTGTAGCATTCTGTGGCCTAGACTGTGTTACCTCTCTACTGCTTCTACCAAGCCGGTTGTGCATCATCGCCTCTACGGTACCGCTAGGTTGAGTATGATTTGAGGGCCTGCCTCTGTCTCCATTGATGTTGTTGAACCGTTCGAACCGACTATCCCCTGATCTACTTGATTGGGGCCTGGGAGTCATTTTACGGTCCGTGCTCTGAGACATCTCCGCTACCGCCCTCCTATTTCTTTCTAACCTAAGAGCAGCTCTTTTTACATTCTCGTATGCTTCACCGCTTCTACTTGTCTCAATCGCTTCTGACAGCGAGTAGCTACCGTTCCACCTAGCGAGTTGTCTGAATAGTATCTCCGCTTTCTGCAAAGATACCACATCAGCTGGTGTGTCGGGGAACGCTCTGTGTGCTATCTTTTCAAGCACGACACAGAACTCGCCCACCGATTGGTCGCTCCGCAATGACAAGTTTCTCAGTTGTTGCAGCGCCTTAATCCTAGCTGAGTTACCATCCTCTTGCAAGGCCTCCTGCATCGCTGCGACTACCTCTTCGAAACTACCCTCTTTTACTTCCCTAGGTAGGGTTTCGAACGTGACCAGAGCCTTCTTCCTGAGGAAGCTCTCGAACAATTGCACTAGGCTCCTATCGTCCCATTGCGGCTTGTGATATCGTATCAAGAACGAGTTCACAAATCTCTTGAAGCTTTGATTCTCCCCGCCATGGAAGGGTTCTATTACCGGAAGCGCGGCTGTTTTCATGTACTCTAGTAGGGCATCATCGCACTCGTGCTTCCTTCCTCTCACTTCCTCATTCCTACCACCGGACTGAGTCAAGATCGTACCTGTGCCCCACGAATGTGCGCTCGCGTCCTTTGTCCAACTGGAGCTTCCGTTTTGCAATGGCGAGCAATACGTGCGGGTCGATTGATTCGAGGCGTCCGAGATCGATTTGACCTGTAATTGTTGCGAATCTAATTGTGGTCGGTTGACACCTGCTTTGGAAAACCTTATCCATTTTCCATTAGAATCTATGCTGGACTCACCATTGTCTCCAACGTTCGCACTTGACGCCTGCTGACCCATCCTCTCGATGCGACTCGCCAATTCCTGAATCTGCACATCTTGTTGTTTAATCAGCTTTGTTAGTTTTTCATTTTCATTTTCTTTTTCACTAGCTCTCTCTATTAATTGTCTTACATGGTCTACTAGATCACTACTAGGACACCCAACCATATCAGCTAACACTTGCAGGGACTCCCTGTCTGACATCCTTTCGTCAAGACATGTCTCCAACTGTTCGGTTTGTGTCAGCCCAGCTACCTTTAAGATTTCGATAACACCCTCTTCGATGTCATCCCTCTTTCCTACTTCGAGGTTCTGCAGGCACTCCTTACATTCCTCTACAAATTGCTCACATAAAACTTTTGTTGCCTCCTTCGCAACCTTTGCCTGTCGTTCCACGGACTCCATTACCGCATTTCGGATTGGGTCCGTGGTCCTGAACGACGTTCCTAGGGCTTTCTCACACTCAACTACTATAGCTGATATGTGTCTGCTAGCTGTTCTCACAAGTTCTTTACTCCTCTGCCCGAACAACCTCACCTTTGAATCGATGTGTTCTTCCTGCTGCACGTTCTCGCCTGTCTCCATTGCATCTGCGACCGCTGATTTCTCTGGAGACTGGAGCAGCATCTCTTCCGTGTAGTCGTCGGTGCTCATTCTGCAAAATCAATAATATTGCTTCTATCAATCGCGTCAACACACAGTAATGCGACACGAGAACACCACGGTATATGAGAGTGACGAGCGACAATACCTTATGAAAGGATGTGGGAGATGAGAATGATGAAATACCAAGCCGTACTATTGCTTTTTCCTTCACCACTATCCTCAGCCCTCCTTCCTCACTCTTTATTCACTCGCAACGGCGCCCTATCCTATGCCCGGCGCGCCCTAGGGTCGATGCGCTTCAACAATCGATCAATCGATAGCGCACGCTACGCTGAGTTAAGTACCTAGGCGGCTCTTGCCCTGTTACAGACTCTCGATCGATACCGCGGCGCCCTAGCTCCTCTACTGCAGCCACCTGATCACCTGATCGATCGATGATGACGACCGCTATGGGTACAAGTCACCAACTCAGCTCTCCACGAAGGCGATCCCAGCCGGATGCAAGCCTTCTCTGATTCAAACCTCCAGTGGTGATCCTTGTGGATACTAACCACTTCTATCTACCTCTCTGTTAGTGGCGACCTCTCGCGGTTCAAGCCACTTCTCTACTCCCTACACTCTGCAACTACCGATCCTTGCGGATTCCAAGTACTGCTCCTACCCTCTGCTTGGTTCCTCTTCCTTCTACAACCAGCTTGGCTCGGCCCCCATGTACTGGGTTCACGGTCCCAGTGCAGCCGGTTGGATAGAACGTAGGGGAACGATCACGGCCACGCGGTATTTTCGTGCCTCCACACTCTTCTGCACGACCACACAGAGGGTTCGGTAGGGTTTTATTAAGTCCACAAACGCATACAGCAGCAACAGAGCAAATAAAGAATGGGAACAACAAGATTACAATGATCTGATGGTCCTTTTATACCGGACGGATACCGCCGATTCTGGATTTGAAGTTCGCGGGCAAGTGGGCGGGCGCGCTCATTCAACACATCTGGTAATCCTAGATCTACCTAACAGAGGCTTCCAAACGTAAAATGGATAGAATTTTGATGCACCGTTGCATGAGAAATGGTATTTAACAGGTGTTCATAAGTTTGTTCCTGGCACGTTGTGGTCGCTGAGATTTTTGGACTATTCTTGTCCGTATGTGCGATAAACGCGGTGGTTCAGTGGATATTTATTATATACTGTACAATAGAGAGTGAGTGAGAGGAGTAAAGTGAGTAATGAGCGCCTCGTTGGGCTTACAGCATCATTCGGCCCAGTAAGTGGTATCTCTAGCATGAAACGCGTCAGCCCCGTCCCCTCCACAAGAGGTACAGTATCGGCGGTGGACGTGAATACTGCAAGGATCATCGATCTGTCGATGATACTCCGACGCCCGACAAGAATTGTCACTATTAATATCACTGGTCGTATCTTTCTTCCTTGTCGTCGTGGTGCGGCGAGGATCGACTTCTTGAGGTGGGCGACGGCGAGGTGAAGGGCGAGGGCAGATGGCAGGAGCTGAAGGCGAACGGCGAGTGGGTGGCGGTGGTGACGGACGGGGCTGGTCGGTGTGGTAGTCGGCTTGACGTGGAATACGAGACGGCGGCGGCTTAACCTGACGGTAGACGGTTGGAGTTGTGAATACTGTGGCCCTTTCGAGGCTAATGTGTAGTTTTTCGTATCTCTCGCGTTTTCCTTTAATCGAGATGGAGCAGTTGTGAAACCGTATGCGTGGAGGATTTCACCAGAATATTTAGGATTTTCGCCTCTTTGGCTCTCTGTTGGCCCATCCAGCTCAGAGTTTTAGTGTCGCGTCTCTGGTCTTCCGTTTCCTCATGGATAGCTGTCAGGTTGTAACTGGCAGATTTAGTCTGACTCACGCTGCTCAAACCACCGTAAATTGTGTGGCCAAAAACTGTTTCGTGTAGTCCGGACGGGGTTCTAGATCCATTACCGATAACTAGGTCATGACAATAGTCAAGACCTACCAAAACGCGTGGAATTTGATTTTCTACACGTAATTTCGTGCTTGCCAAGAAAATGCCATTGGTTTTTAGAGAGATGACATCATCTTGCTCGAGTTTCACCGCTGTAAATCCATCAGTGAATATCGGTCTGGTTAGCACGGTCATTTTAATCTCTTTTCCAAATGCAGTTCCAACTTTAACAGGAACAATATGGCTTGCGAACGTTTCGATAGGTCCACCAATTTCCGAAGTGAAACATTTTTCGGTCATGTTTTGAAAGACTAAATTGTTCTACGAGCTTCTCATCAATAACGGTTTTTTGTGCACCTGAGTCAAAAACGAAAAGAACTTCCTCGTATTGTTGCTTTCTTGCATTCCATACGCTGCCCTCGGCTGTCATTAACACGAGCTGTTCGCTTGTTGAACTCTCGACGCGACGGTTAGAGTTTGTGGAAGTATCCACGCACATTTGTGCATTAATTAATGCATGTTTTCTGCGATCAGATTGTTTAGATTGTTTCCTATTTAATGTTTAGACTGTTTCCTATTTGACCTCTGACCGTAATTTCGACAGTTCCCTCGATCTGAATGGTTGAAGGGAATGTGCATAGCCTGTAGCTTGTTAGCGTAATCATTATGTGGCTTGTATTTCTTGAAACACAGGCTGACATGGTGTTTCTGGCCACAGTGTGCAGTCTTGTTTTTGGCAGACAAAACTGCTATGAGCCCGTGAGAAATCATTAACATTTAAACAGCGATTTTGTTCTCTAAATGCTTTTCGGGGCATGCTTTGATCGCTGACGGTACGGCATCGTGTGGATGGGTGGTTGCCCTTGTGGCAAAATGTGCATCCATCACCGTAATTGAGTCGATAGTTGGGGTGCTTCGCTCTTTACTGTTGGACCCTGCCGTTGTTTTTCTAGCATAATCTGCTCTCATTGTATCTTCCTACGACAATCTCTTCTTCGAGAACTGCCATTGGGCCACCGTCGTGTTGATTCGAATATGGTGCCCGTGAAAATGACGACATTGACACATATAGTCTGCCCGAAACGACGAGTCCGCCCACGCACGCGGGGATCGAGAAGCCGCTACGTTTGCCAGCGCTCAACGTCATCATCCCTGATCTGCGTATCACATTTCATCGTTATCTTCATGGTAATGACCAATGATTTGGCTGTGACGTGGACTAAGTGGCAGCCAACAGCATCCGTCCCAGCCGCGCCGTCTCTCGATCCCCGCCTGCGTGGGCGGACTCGTCGTTTCGGACAGACTATAACTTCTATTTTGCTCGGTAATTTCGGCAATATTTTGGACGATTTCTGAACCGTCTTTGGTTGAAGCACATAGTTTTTGAGCTCTAGTTTTTGTATATTCTAGGCAATTCTCCATATTCTCTTGAATCTTATTAGATTCGTGCTTTGCGGCTGAAATAGCGATGAGGTCGTTTGCCTCCGCTATCGATATGTGCAGCTCAGATTCTTCCGTTATTTGGTGAATTTCTGCTAGAATTTCCCTTTTCTCTGAGTTGTCCTCGCAGTTTTTGTAATCATTTAGTATCTGTACAATTTCTGAAGGTCCCCTCTTGCCTCATTGATTCGCTAAATGCTACTTCGTAGTAACGCTGTCGTATGGCGACATTTGGCATGATCTACTCTATATTCTGCACTCTCTGTACTCTCCTTGTGGAAATTTACGACATTTCTTAGCGATCTGGTGCTAAGTACACTGGGAATTCTGTGGAATTGAAGTGCGATGGCTTTTTTGGCTCACTCCAGAAAGGTCTCGTGAGATTTGTCGTTCAGGGACGACTATGTGCGCTGCAATTAGTTCATGCAAGCGTTAACTGTGATGCCAGTCAGGCTGGATTGAATCGATAGCGATTCTGGATCCTTGATTGGATCCATGATTTTATGGCACTTTGGCTCCTAGGATAGACTTTGCTAATCTCTTATGGCTTAGGGTAGGCCGTAAAATTGCTCGGGTGTGAGCTGGTTTTTGCTCTGGTGTGAGCTGCTGTTACTCCTAGCCCCAAAGTTGTTACGCTCTGACGCGGGAGGAATGGCTTTATTCCCGGCCGATGCACCAAATGTTGTGGGCGCTGAGACTGTTGGACTTTTCTTGTCTGTATGTGCGATGAACGCGGTGGTTCAGTGGATATTTGTTATATACTTTACAATAGAGAGTGAGTGAGAGGAGTAAAGTAAGTAATGAGCTCCTCATTGGGCTTACAGCATCATTCCGCCTAGTGAGTGGTATCTGTAGCACGAGACGAGTCAGCCCTGCCCCTCCACAGGAGGTACAGTATCGATGGTGAACGTGAATACTACAAGGATCATCGATCTGTCGATGATATGACATGGGTCGATTTTCTGCCGAAGTACTGGAAAATGGAAAAGTAGGGTTCGGTTGGGAGGCCGTCATGGACGAAAGAATGAGGATGAAAAAAGAGTACGGTCCTATGGTTACAGGGTAAGGTTTGCTCTTCACGGCAGTGCAGAGCAGGAGTCCCGAGATGACCTGCATCCCCCTGCAATTTTCGCCTAATTTGACGAACTTTTCGCTACATTGATTTTTGTCGCCCTGCCATCGGCTCCAGGAAGAAGCATCCACTGATCTGAAGCATTTCTGAGATTCTCCCCTTTAAGTAGTCTTATAATGTATATAAAGTCCCGAGAAAAGTTCTCTTCCCGAGGCTATAGATCCTCGTGAGGTCTTGCCGCGACAACCTCAACGCAATAGCCGCTCCGCAGCATAATGCTGGAAACAGTCGACCAATCGCGGCGCCTTCCCAGCCAACCGCTGACCCCGCCCTAATTGCCAGGGTCCAAAAGGTCCGTTTCCCTCTCGGGACTCCTGCTCAGCAAATCTTACCCTACAACCATAGTACCGTATTTTTTTCATCCTCATCCCTTCGTCGTGACGGCCTCCCAACCGAAACCTACTTTCCATTTTCCAGTACTTCGGCAGAAAATCGACCCATGCCAGGAACAAACTTATGAACACCTTATGAACACCTGTTATATACCACTTCATAACTCATGCAACGGTGCATCAAAATTCTATCCGTTTTACGTTTGGAAAGAAGATGAAGAGATGAAGACGAAAAATAATCGAAGGAGTGCTATAGTTTTTAGGGCTTCGCCCCGCCCCCTCCCTTCCCAAAGTGATGTTCCCCCTGGGTCCGGCCTAAAAGTGAAGGTGGGCGGAGCCTCTGTGTTGGGGTATTCCACCTATGGCTCTGACTCTTTTGCGTTTACCCAGTACATAACAGAAAAAGTTGTTCAGGATGGTTTGCAGTGGATAGATGCCAGTGAGCGGATGAACAAGAAAGCCTCCCTTTGCATAGTATCGTTCAAGCACGAAATGAAGAGGAATACTCTTCTCCAATCCTTTACAGTGTTTATTCAATTTTGCATGGTACCTAGCTGTCTTGTTCAACATATGGAAAGCAGTTTTTTAATATAAGAAAAAGAAACAGCGCAGGTAATGGCAGCCAGTCTGACTTGGTGGCAAGCTACGCATTTCAGTGCAACGCAGCAAATTCCCTGCTGTGGGCTATCGCTACAGTCCGCACGCATATAGCACATCGCGTTGCCGTCGCTAGCGAGACTGATCTTGATACCTATCGATTTCGGGCGGAGCATCGCTACGTCGCCGCTGCACAAGCCACCCCAATGACCAGTTCACACCAATCGCTGGCGGGAAAAGAAATTGAGAAAAATGTCAATTTTAATATCAAATAATTAAAAACAAACAATCAAAATGGTAATGTGAATAAATTATTAGAGATAAGCTGAAACAATTTTTTTATTAATTTATGGAGTACTTTTGAAAAGTTCGGCCACCCATTAACAGATTAGGCACCCTTCTCCCAATTCGCATGCCCCACTGGCACTAACATCGACAGTGAATCACGTTTCCATGCTCCGTGCGAGTATAGGAGCTTACACTTTTGCCGTGATGATGGAGGCGGCGTCATCGCGCACGGCGACAAAATAAATCCACTATCATTCCTTCTCGCTCGTCGTTGGGTGCCACCGCGGCAAAAAATATGCAAGCTCTTGTCGCCGGATCCATGCCGCCGCGACGTCGCCGGTTTAAGGTTAAATTGGATGACTGTTGCCGGGGTGTGTATCATCGTGAGGGAAAACGGGGCGTGGTACAGTTCTGCGATTGGTTCCTTCAAATCCTCCTTCCGCCCCAAACGGCTGACTCGTTCCCTTCGCGCCCGATTCCACTATATATAAACATGCACAATTTGAATGCGACCGAGGACGAGTTGATCGTGAAGGGCGGGAAGTCTCCGCTTCGTTTTCCCTCACGATGATACACACCCCTGTTGTCGCTGCGAAAGCCCGAGAACCCCTTATAGCGGTATCGGGACATGTTCTGTGTAGCGATGTACTGCTAGTACTGCTAGCCTGGCCTGATGTAACAGATTTCCTCTGGCGCATAAGTCCGAAAGGCGTACCATGCAGTTTGCGAGATCACTTGAGCAGAGTGAGAGAAGTCTTTACACCACGCGTCCGCGTGGCCACAGTGGCTACGATAAAGGGTCTTACCAAATACAATCGATGAAACATTACCTTTCCCTCTCTTAGATTTCGGAAGATTGCTGGTTGCAGTAGCGAGGTTTGGCTTGTGCAGATTTCTGGAAATATTAAGAAGGAGACCACACCAACTAAGTGACAAGTCCTTCAAACTCAACCAACTCTACTAACGTTCAGAATTAAACTAAATAAACAATCGCAGATGAGAATGAGGCTCCCACTTTAGTGGAAAGCCAAGGGAAGGTAAATAAATCTAATCTACGGAAGGACCAAAAATAGTGTTGAGCAAATCCACTAACATGTCTGCGTCCATTGTTCTCTTTTTCTTCATGCTGCTGTCGATGACTGCAGTCATTTCAGCAGAAGATACCTGACAAAAAAAACATTATTAGAGGTTTATAACAGCGAAATCCATAACAGCATTAAATGGGAGGAGAGCGAAGGCGTTCTAGCTTTTTGGGCATCGGAAACATGTGGAAGTGCTCGATCATTATACGTAACATCCGAAATACTACAATGTGGACTGAACTCCCCTTTGACAATATGTGGTGATGGAAGCTGGCGCGGAACTATTTGCAAGCCGAGTTCCTAAAGGTTGAGGCATGTCCGAAACTGGAATGTGACCGAGCAATGTTCTTACAATGGAAGTGCAACAACATTGAAGGAATAAAAAACAAAGATGCAGAACGGATCCTCATCATGGGGTTCAAACCCTCGTCCTTCTGTCCAACATTCCAGCATCTTCCCAGCCACCGTATAGCTGAACAGTGGGTGCTTCAATACTTCTACCAGTGCACTGGCATATTCCTTTTTCAATATCAGGGCAGAAACAAAATATATACTGTAGCACATTCATAAGCAAAGATTCAAGTCAAATGGGAGTCATTCCAATCCGCGAATCTGGCCTCTTGCACTTCTCTTGTTAGTAAGGTGTCCCAATAGACTGTTCCGATGTTTTTTTTTGTAAGCGGTAGTGGACAATTTTACGAGATTAGCTTATAGTGTGCTATAAAAATTCCGGAATCCACAGTCCTTGTCGGAAAGAGACGGATTGCGCGTGCGGTTTCATAGCATAGCGGCCGCAGAATCGTGGCGGACCTGCTCCACCCTCTCACTTAGAGCATGCTCTCTCCGCATCTCTTGTTCAGGTCCCACCGCGTTTCCGCAGTCACGGAATCCGTCTATTTTTTCGACAAGGACTGTAGCAACCAAACGGTTCCTGGTCGTCAAAGTCCACTTCTCTAGCAACTAAGTGGTTGTAAACATGTTCAGCTGCATGAACGGTAGTAAACCTCTTGTAAAACGTGTAGGTGTTCCTCACCGTATCGTATGAATTGCTACAGAGTAGTGCGATTAGTGTTTCGGTACAAAAAAAAAGACCAAATCATGAGTTCTTAGTGCAACATGTTCAAATGTCCCCGTCAAAACAGCGACACAGAAACTCGCGCATCAGGTTTAAAAAGTTTCTAAAAAGTGTTGCTATTGATGATGACAGATGTAATGACCGGCAGCGGCTAGTGTGCAGTGAACAAAGACGAAGATGTGAAAAATAAAGGAAATGGTATAAAGAGTAACTAAATATCGGCTATTTCTTCTTACCATGTGATCAGGTGCAATCTGAGTTCCATTGGCGGTACGTTGCTCGTTCCGTTCATCGACACTATAAATATAGGAAAACATGGTTGAATTAGACAAATGCAGAATCAATTTGTCTTTTCAATCCCAAGAGCGCGGAGATTGCGCGACAAATCCTGTAAGATTGCGTAGCGATCGCGTGGGTGCCCGGTATTGAGGGATAGGAGGCTCTTCGATGCTTCCTGAAGGGAACAAAGTCTTGATCTCACATGAAATAAATGAGAGGAGTATTCAGTTCTTTCACATCACCTATTTGCTCCATTCACACTGAGGATTAGATAAGGTTCTAGAATATTTTCATGACAGCGGCTTTTATAGAACGCTGTGGAGATTTTTCCTATGCTTTAGAATACCCTACAATGAGGCGAGATAAAACAGTTCATTTTGAAAAAAAAACGCCCGTTTTAAAACTGATGGCAAATACAAACATCCGGGAAATATCTAGATATGTTAAAGAAGCATTTTTTTTTCACCTGGTTCATAAGTCTTTCAAGAAAATCTGTATATTATTGGTGCCGAAATGGGAGCACTGCTCGCCAATACCCTCGCATCACCACTGGCCTCCAGCAGAAAAAAAAACGGCACAAATTTCTTGTCTGTTCATGAAAATTGCCGCCAACGCCAGCTAATTGCCATGAGTTGATTGGAACCACAATGCTGGCCTACACATAATAAACAAGTAATTCATGGATATATTTGAAATCCCGGCCTCAGCTTAGTTCTTTCTACGCCATCGATTGTCTGTTTGCCCTCAACAATCTATATGAATCTTCTATACATCTCTCACTGGCTTCTTCTGAACTGACAGAGGAAGGATACTCCATCAGTGTCGCCTTTCGTAGCGAGGTGCATACTACCCTACGCAGCTCGCGACGCTGATTTCAAATCTGTTCTTATATTTGTTTCTGTGAGGGGTTATAACATCCTGTCAGAACGCTCATATAGGGCGCACAAGATATATGTACCAGCTGAGTCGTGGGCCGATGCTAAGTCTCTCGCTCTTCAGGATCAGCAGCGCTGGTTCAGTTCCTCTGCGTGGCTGGTGTTTTGCACTTTCCCTCCACCTACTGTTTTCCTCCGAGAGTCCATTCTATGCAGTTTATAAGGTTTTCCACCTACAAATTGATCTTTTGGAAGTTTGGAACCATTTGGAAGGATCCCCATCACCGAATTTGGAAAAGGTGACACTGCTCATTCGACCAAGTCCCAAGTGTACGAAAATTAATCTTCAACACTTTATGCACATTTATGGAAGAATAATACAAAATGTTTATAACAATATAGCTTGTCACAGCGTGAGCAGCGAATGAGAAAGACCTCGTTACAGTCATTATGTCCACAAATTCCTATCAAATCTGAATGGAGACGGGATCGAACGTGAAAATCGTGACGTGGATGACAGTAGTTACTCCACTGATGCTAAGAGATATTATTTTTCGTACACTTGGTCAAATGAGCAGTGTCATCTCTTCCAAATTCGGTGATGAGGACCCTTCCAAATGGTTTCAAACCTCCAAAAGATCAATTTGTAGGTGGAAGACCTCATAAAACTGCATAGAATGGATTTTCAGGAAAACAGCAGGTGGAGGGAAAATGCAGAACAGCAGCCCCTCAGAGGAACTGTACTAGCGTTGTTAATCCTGAAGAGCGAGAGACTTAACAGTGCACCACGACTCACCTGGGGGTGCGTTGCACTAGGCGACAACGAGAGGCGTGTCTCGGACGAGATCTGCAAAACTCTGTCATCTCTGCACTCTGCAGGGTGGCAGTAAGCGCTCGCTCGGATGGCTCTCGCACCTCTCTCGCACCTTTAATTACTGGTACATTGGAGCTGTCTAGGTCGACGTCAGGAATGTGTAGGTTAAACGCTCGTATATCGATCACGTCCTTCCAATTTTTTTAGCAAAAGAAAAAGGGGGAAAATGCTCGTCAGGGAACTGGATACAGCACTCAAGTGGGTATTTAGGGAAAAGCCAATATGGAGGATAATCATCTACCCACAAGGTTATTTGCTTTTCCTCTCTTTTCGAACCCGTGAGGGAATAGTTCTATTATGTGAGCAGCGTTTCTACCGATGTTAGCCTAAAACAGGATTGGTAACAACACGCGTTTTGCTTCTGGAAGAGCATGTTCTGCCTTGAAGTCTGATACAATGGGAAGATAGTTTCCGAACGTGTTTACAGTACAGTGCTCAAGCGCTTAGCTTTTGGCAGGTTCAGAGCGGGGGAACATTGAGTTCCAGGACCTACTGGCTGCTTCAAGTGGACACGGCAGTGGTTTTAGAGAAGGGCAATAAACAAGGAACGATGAAGAAAGGTTGGATATAAATGAAAACAAAAGCTTTAGATATAAATGAAAACAAAAGTAGAAGTTATTGTTAGAAAGGTTGAAAAGTCTCCATTTCTTCATTTCGTGCCTGACTTTAGTATAAAAGAACAGTGCAGGACAGTGCTCTTCCAGAAGCAAAACGCGTATTGCTACCCTTCCTGTATTAGAAACATCGGTAGAAACCTCAAATATTAGCATTTTTAATCAAATTTTTACATCCCGGTCTTTCGGGATGATGCATAATGCATACAGAGAGTGTAGTATGCTTTGCAACTCGCTAAATCCGTACGTAAAGTGACTTTTTGAAAATTCCGTGAAACATGGATAACTGAACCGAAATTGATGTTGCCAATCAATCCATCGGTCGTATTCATTTCCTAGTTTGGTTGAGGGGTCCTGCATATGATCACTATATAGCCTAGACTTGACACAATTAGAATGCTCTTCGTTCCTATCGATGACACATTTTTTTTGGAAGAGAAAAAGCTTCAAAACATTAAGAAAGCCGAAATTTGTGTGGGCCGCTATTCCGACACACTGCATGCCGAAAAGAGCATCTGCTCCTCGAATGAGGGATGGAGAAGGACCATCGAATGAGGAAAAGAGTACCTAGCTGCTGATTTTATTTTACTTTTGTATAGGGTTGGCTTCATCGAAACGGTCATTTATATTTTCTAAACCTTTCATAAAATCAAAGTTTGGACTTAATCCTGGAATTTTTTCGTAGAGATAAGTGATGAAATCTCCACACAGCCATTTGCATGATTGCTAAATTTAATGTTGACTTATTTTTCCCTGCTCCTCACATAATCGAGTTATTTCTACTACTTTTTAATAACACTATTCTGGCAAGGTAGCCATAGAACTAATAGGAATACGCTGACTTTGTTATTCTCAGTACACCTGGTCGATGGTGGCAACACCTGGGGTCCTATCACATTCCCAGGGCCGGGTTGGTATGCATCGACGCTGGAGCTGGCAGGATGCCAGCAATGCCTACGTCTATGCTGCTGCCATCGAGGTATCTCGTACGGGAACGCCCCCCTTTGTCGCCTAGTGCTTGCCGTCCCTCACCTGGTAACCACCTTGTGTACCCTATATGAGTGTTTTGGCAGAAGGGTATAGTATATGTACACCTCGCTACGAAAGGCGCCACTGATAAATTATCCTTCCTTTGTGGGTTTAGTTTGGTGCTCGTGCCCAGCGCCTGCCTCCCTCACCTACTTCTCCGAATCTATATATAAAACATAGCACTGCTTACGACACTTTTTTTTTCAAAAATCTGGCTGGCGCGCGTGGCGCCAAATTCAAAAGATGAAAAGGCATCTGCATGCGAAATGACGAAGAAAGGAGCTGCGAAACATGCGACAGCATCGGAATCTGGCGGAGGACCTGCGACACTACTCACCGGACAGTATCGATTTGGATATCGATTTATCGAACGATTTTCCTCAATTTATCTGCAATCCGGATAGAAATGAGCACACTGGGGTAATCCACCGCGCTGGCCACGAATCTAACGACCACTCTGCGCGGCGTAGTTATTGATTTACTGATTTTATTGATTTTTCACGAGTTCTACCGTGGACGCGATGGAAGTAAGCTTGCAGGGAACATCTACCACGTTGACCATGAATCTGACTACCAGTTTGCATGATATAGTTATTGATTCATTGACTCTATTAATTTTTCGCGAGTTTTTCTCAGGGCGTTGTGCAAACGTGCTCACAGGAATTGTTCATCATGCTGATCACGAAACTGACAACCACTTTGCACCAGCATTATCGATTCATTGATTTTATCGATTTTCGTGCATTTTTTTTTGACGTGGTGGAAAGATGTCCATAGAGGCTGTCCAGCATGCTGAACATGAATAAAGACGTGAGAACCAGTAAACCCTTAAAAATACGTTGATAAAATCAGTGAAGCAATACCTGTGCTTGTAATTTTCCCTAGTTACGCCGATTACATGAGCGTTGAAAGCAGTTCGTGCATGGAGATTATCGTGGCGTGAACTGAGCTTTCATATCTAATATTCTAATTGTAAGTTTCAGGCCTACATTTCAATCGGTTTGACGAGCGAGTTGTAACATCAAGCAACTACTATCACATACTTTCCCGCATTGGTTTTCTTTCTAGCATCTTTGCAAAAGTTTTCCACGGTGAAGCGGACAATGCTCTATTTTCCATGCCACCAAAAACTTCGAAAATAAAGTATGTTCACTTTGCGTTGAGTATTTGACATGCTGAACGTGAACAGCACAACTATTTTGTACCCAAGTCCATTTTGCGTGAAGGCAAGGTAGGTATAGCATTTCTCAAAATGCAAAGTCTCATCAAATCTTATGCTGAACCACTACTCCATACGCTGGTAGCGAAACTGTGTAACGTAACACCATCTCACAAGGCTACGGAAAAGTGCTGTAGTAAAGAAGTGCCTTGTTCAGCACGTTAAAGGCAGTTTGTCACCTCGTTTTCATGTCTGAGCTTTTACCAGATTCTGAATCTCCTTGACATGATGAATCCAACGGTATACCTAAAATGTTATAAAATGTCCTCAAAACCGTTTTTTAATCAATCTTCGGGACGGGGTTTGTAACAGTTTGTTGAGCCGAGTGGACGCGTGAAGTCGTTGATCTCATCGATCGGACACGTCTAGATGTGTTGGCCAACGCTGCAGACGTGGCGGGCAGCCAGCACATTCACGGACCGCTCCACCCAGGTGGTCCGTGAACTGCGCTTTCAGACCCTCCGAGAACGGGGTTTTCGTCATTTTTATGAGCTTTGACGTACACCTTTGGAATTAGCGTGACGAGGAGGTCTAGACTCTTTTGGTATTTTCAGCCCACGAAACGAGATGACACACTGCCTTTGACGCCAATACATTGGTATTGATATTCGTGATCAACATGTACTCTTCTTTGCAAAAGTTGTGGAGATTCTGATAGATACCGTCCTTACCGTAATTCTATTGTAACCCGCCAGATATGCTGGTATGTAGATATTCATGGTCAGCCACCCCACTCGCTATGCAAATCCTCAGCGAGAGCTTCCTCCGAAACTTTGGGGCCCCCAAGATGATGCGAGCCGTTTTTCTACGCTTCTACATACTGTGTCTGTTTTTAAACTGTAAGTCGAGATGAAAAATTAAGAACCTGAACGATTCGTGGACATGGCTTCGCTCTTCGATAAAGACAGGTGAACTGAGCTGGTCCACCTGCGTGACGCCAGAAGGGCTGGCAACCAACTGGCAGATGATGTTAGATGGAGGAGATCTTACATTCTCATCTAGGCCTACGCTCTGGAACAGAAACTATACGATAAAGAAAATGGACTGAGAAAATGGAATTGTACAGTAATATAAAACCTGAAAAACATACCGGACAACAACATTCCTCCAATGCACTTCCTTCATCATTTCTATCAGAACAGTCACCAAATTCGGCAACACATAGCGTTTCATCCACTGATATATCACCGCTGACAGTATTTTCCAGCTCATGCTGTTCATCTTCACCTTTGCGAGACAATTTCTGATTTTCAGTTCCTGTTGATCCATCATGTGTCTCCGGTGCAATCTCCCAATGCTCAGGCTTAAACAAGAAAAGATATTACACTGAGTTTCGCAAAAAATTAGCATATTAGTAGAAATTACGCTTTTCGCAGGCCGAGTAGCGTTTCCGACCCCGACAGCCGGCTCACTAAACGTGAAGGCTATATGCGAAACGCCTTTGGCAAGGGCTGGTATCAAACCAAGAGGACGAAACTGAGTGATCTCAGCGCAATCAGGGCAATTTCAACTCCTTGCCGCGTTGCGGCATGCGATCATCGCGGTACGGCGAAAGCTGTATACGAAAAATTTGATTGAAAAAAAAGATTATATATATATATATCAAGTTGTTGCGAAATTGATTGCCGTTTCGGAGTATGCTCAGCTAAATTTTTTTCTTCTGCCCAATTTGAGCAACTTCAGACCAACTTATGTAAGCTCCTGACAGAGCTTTTCCTCTTCTTTCGAATGCTGCTTGAATATTCTGGCTAGCTCTTTCCTTAGAGTTTTCATGAAGTCGCGAACAAACAATGAGCCGACGCAATTTTCCGCTGATTATGGTTAATGACTTCAAACTCCATAACTCTTCGTCGGAGGTATATATGCGGTATTCTTGCGTTTGTTTTGGCTTGGAATCGTCGTCCTAATGGGCAGTGAGCTACTCGATCGTAAATTTTTCTTCCGTCGATTTGGATTCCCAAAGCAACCACGGTCATGTCCAAGGTTGTTCCCTGACGACCATGTGTTAAGGACAGTTGTTGAACTTAAACCGAACCAACCATTTGGATGTTGAGGGCAGGGATGGGGGCTCAGTATACTACAGTTTCAAAACATTTGACTTAACTCAACATGGCAAGAAAGGTGCGGAAGTGAACACTCCACGATCTGACTTACGACCAGCGACAGAGTCCTGCCATTGTAATTTTGAGTTCATCTCTGCAAATCTGCTATAGATTTGGTTGGCAGTGGTGAACAAACGTTGGCTTTCCCCTGGCTCCAGGGTAACGTTAAGCCTCACATCCCAAAACTCATCCGACAAAAATTGATGCAGTAAGGCATCGAGGTCCTCACTCAATGCCCTCATTCCTGAGATCATGTCAATGGATGATCATCAGATCATCCATTTCGGCAATTAACTTCGCAATCATGACTTATAATAACGGGCTTAGTCTGTTTTCATGTCTGTCTGTATGTAAGTATGTATGTGTGTCAGACCGTTACGAAATTCTACAATTGGTCAGTGATCGTGATTGTGAGATCATATAAAAGCCTAGGAATGGGTGTGGTATGGTTGAGTGGGGTAGGGATGAGATCGAGGAGAAGGTTGGACAATGTGCAACGGGTCCGTCAATGGAGTCAATACAGAAGGGCTGCGCTGGCGCCCAGAAGTGGGGGGACGGGTCCAACGCTGTGGTAAAGCCCCGCCGGCGCCCAGAAGTGGGGCAGACGGGTCCACCACTGTGATAAGTGATAAGGGTGCGCCGGCCCAGAATTGGGGGAGATGGGTCCACCACTGTGATAAGGGTGCGCCGGCGCCCAGAAGTGGGGAAGATGGGTCCACCACTGTGATAAGGGTGCGCCGGCGCCCAGAAGTGGGGGAGACGGGTCCACCACTGTGATAAGGGTACGTCGGCGCCCAAAAGTGGGGAAACGCATGACGGTCCAGCGTTGTGATAAGGGCGTTCGCGTCGAGAAAAGGAAGTTCGTCACGGCCTAGGTAAATTTCTTCATGAATGGTACCCTGGCACCCGTTCCGGCTATTCCTTCTATGTGACCTAGGTGCACGTTATTCCACTCCGTATTCCCCTCCTCATTCCAGTCCATTTGCATCTGAATCGACCACACCCTTCACTCTGTTTTTATACATGGGCAGACCCTTATCACTTGAGTTACCACAACAACCTGCTAAAGATAGATTATTTCATTTCCACTGAATCGGCTACGTCCAATTAACGACGGCCACTAGGGCCAATCAAAAGAAATTACTTCTCCCAGTGGAGGAGGGCTACCGCTCACGCGATCGAGAGCTTTCCAAAAGTCGGGGGGATACAGGATCTACTAAATCTGTCCACCTTTTTTTCAGCATCGTATGGGGATTATGCGAGCGAAGCGAGCATCAGTAGAAGTCTGGAAGTCCGGCGTTAGCCGGACGGCCAGACTGGTAACCTAATAGTTTCCGACACCAATTTTAACCGATCCTTCGTTTTGATATAGGAGCTTCCAAAAACTGGCGGATAAGGCATTCTTCCATTATGGTTGTCAAAATTTATCAATTCTTCTCAATGTCAAAGAAAACTCCAGTGAGAAAAAACGAAAGTTTGGAACTTTTAGATCAAATCAAGTTGAACAAAAAAGTTTTAGGTTTGCTTTTCGTCCCATGGTTCTCACAAACTTAAAGGCTGGCAGCAATGATATTTTCATCGCAATTTTCAAATCAAATGCGACGAAATGAAGAAATGGAAAAATTAAAGCGTTAAGTTGAGATGTTCAAAGTTGACGGAAAACAGCACAGCAATGTGAAGATAATTTTTTGTTCGAGTTATCATGGATTAGTTTGAAGTATTTCCCAATATTTGAAACCGAATAACGAGTCTCAACTCCGGAAATTTTCCCTATTTTGAAAACGCGAGATATAAAAAGATGGCGTCGTATTCAAATATCAGGCTTCTCCTGCTATTTTCGTGATTGGAAGACCGTCGCATGAAGTTGTTCGTCGCGCCGCCATGATCGCAAGCGGCAGAGCGGCAAGTGATGGTGATTGCCTTGAGATCAATTAATGTGATCCGGCTGGCTTGGTACCAGCCCTTGCCAAAGACGCTTCACACTTGGCTCGCACCTCTAATTAGGCGGCTGTCCGGGTGAGATACGCAACGAGCCCCTTTTCGCAAGCACAACCAGGTCGGACAAGAGCAACCACAGCTCAGACACTCGCACCGGCCGAGCGCACGCCGGGAGACCGACTCAGCCGACGAACCAACCGAGCGGCGAGCTCAATTTGAAGGAAATTACCAGCACCGGCTGAGCGGCGCGCGATGACCTGCTGACGTGACCACCTAATTTAAAATATCTCAGTACCGCCGGCTCAGCGGTACAAGATTTGCGGTCGAGCGACCACTGGTAACCTGCTGAGCAGCGACGAGTCCACGATTTATCCACCTGTCCCTCAGACACTCGCACCGGAAGAACGCGCGGCTGGAAACCGGCTCAGCCGGTTACTAGTGGCCGATCGACCGGAAATCTTGTACCGCTCAGCCGGCGTGGACACGTCGCGTTACTTACCCAGACAGCTGGGTAATTAGAGGGTACCAGCAAACTATGAGTGCCATTGGCAATCACCGGTACCGTATCCAAATGACTGACCTCGGAACAGTTTCACCCGTTTGCCCACCCCCTCTTTCCGCGGTGGACCCGCGCGATCGCCGCAACGCTTGTAGGGAATCTATGCGCATATTTTGCAAAAAAAAATCGGAGCATGGCGCCAAAGACGCAAAGGTGAGAAAGTCTTGAGCCGTTTTAGACTTTTTTGTGCTTTATTTTATTACTCAGCACACAGTGGAATTTGCTCAACAATGTAATAGCCATAGTTAGTCACTGCAGTGTCCCATCTAATGGGCAGGTCAGTGGTCCCCTTTTTCCAGGAATGGGAAGACTGGGAGCCGAAGAAATCGTTGACCTCCCTTCCAACATGGTCAACTTTGGCGGATTTTTTCTTGACTTGAAATGCCTTGAAAGAGCAAAACAAGTGGTAGTCGGAAGGGGCAACGTCAGGAGAATAGGGTGAGTGAGAAACCGTAACCCAGCCCAGCTCCGCCAATTTTTCACCGGTCTCTTTAGCTATTTGGGGCCTACCCTCATCATGGCGTAGGTGTACAATAAACTCGTTCCGACCGTTCTTCTCAAACATCCGCGGCTCTCTGGAGCTGATTGGCGTATGTGTTACCGGTGAATGTGTGTGGAAGCCGCTCATAATACAATATTTCTAGCGAATTCCAGAAGTAGTAAAGGCGACAGATGTTTGGATGGGGGTGCGATTTGGCCGATCTTCTCCTTGACGGAACCACATGGAACGGTGCGTTTTAAAATCGTAGAGGACCCCACTCTCATCTCCAATAATTAGGTATTCTAGAAACTCCTTTCGATGTGGACAGAGCAGGAAAAACTGATTTTGGCTAGGGGGACCTCTCGTGGAACTGACGTCGTAATTGAAGTTGAGGAAGGCAATTTGGCTATATATGCCTACTATGGAGAAGCCCCAAGTTTGTCTACAAAAAGCACGTGGTAGGTCATGGATACCGATCAATAAGCAAAAGTTCTGGAACTTCTGTAAAAATCGGCTCAAGAGTTTCTTACCACCCTAATATTACTAGCTATTAGGTGCGTGCAAAAGTTCCGGGGCAGTTGGTGGTATTTCACCGTTCAACGTCGTTTTGCTCCTTGTGTTTGCGATATCCTGCAACGGTTTTCATGTATGCTGGTAGCGTAAAACATCTGCTACCTACACCACTTTTAGCTCGGGTCTACATAGCCGCGTTGCTCTGTTTTGGCTGTAAAACCAATGGTATGGGCTGTGCAATAATTTGGGGAATTTCGCTTTATGAGATCAAATCTAGACGATCAACAAGAGAAGCGACCTATAGCATCAATAATGCGTTTGTGTAGAGTATGTTCTCTGAAACACCAGGTGCTCGAAGGTTCCTAGGAATTCTGAGCGGAGATGAGAGCCTGGAAAATGCTTCACAAGTTGGTCACAGATTTGCTCATCGCTAAGGCGCCAGGAAAGAACAGGTTGGACCAGACCTTATGCAAAGTGCGCAAGACATCACGGGAAATTTAGTCAACAATGTCTCGTCACTTGAAGAAAATCGGTAAGAAGGGGAAGGGGAGTAGATGGATTTTGCGTGAGTTAAGCGAAGAGCACCAACGTCCACACTGGCAAGCCTGCAGATATTCGATCTTCAGATTTTCTAACAATTCGTTCCATGGAAGAATTGCCATTGATGATAGGGAATGGATCACGTACGACAATAGGAGGAGGTCATACCAAAGTCCGGGCTCCTGCCAACCACCTAAAAAATGGCCGAACCATCAGTACCTTCTTTAAAAAAATTTTTACCTTTCATATTCAGCAACGTGACTCATCTGCAATGAGTTTGTTCTCTAATGAATGCACAATAATTGCGCTATAGTAGTTTCTTTTTCCTAAAGTAATCATAGGAAAACTCTTAAGCATAAGGCCGAGACAGGCGGAAATATGTGGTCTGTGCCGCCTGTGGGATAACGCACACCAGCATGTCGCAGTGTCAACCGTATAAACAATTGGCCATTCGTGCTCCGAAATTCTAGCCTAACATATATTACTTCTTATACCTGCCTCTAACAGACTACTCCCATTTCAACCTTCTATGGCTTTACCTCCGCTGTAAAACTTTTAATGAACAGACCTTACTGAAAAACGTGTGCCACTATAGCAGGTGTAGACCTGTCAAACTTTTAGCTTCTGGAAGAATCTTTTCTCTGCCATATTGGCAACATTACGCAGATGCCAAAGCATTTTGTTTTGAACAAAATCGCTGACTTTGAGTCAAGTTATGGCGTTTTGAAAAATTAGGTGCAACTGCCCCGGAACTTTTGCACGCACCTAATATTATGTTGATGTTAATGGTCCATACAGTTTGAAATGTCTAAAAATCTTCCCACGTTTGTGGTCTTCTCATCTGTGTTCTTTCAGAAGTTGGGCACTATTCCACATCCGGGGAAACCGAAATTTTCAGCTTTTTTCGCTGGAACCTTGCATGTGCGGGTTATTTGGAAAGCTGAACACGCGTATCCATTCTGAGTCGCAAAACCACCATTGCAGGGTTACAGGGCACTCACCTCAAAGTAAACATCGCGTTGCAATACGTGCGCCAGCTGATCCATTCCAACAGATCAAATTCTCAATCGAAAGGTTACGGCTGCTGGTGGTTTTCGGCGGTTCGGACGTAACTAGCCTTTCGATTGAGAATTTGGTCTATTGAAATGGATCAGCTCGCGCGCGTATTGTAACACGATGTTTACTCCGAGTTGAATGCCCTGGACGGTAGCAAAACTAGCGCTTCTGTACTACGCTAGAACTGCAGTGGAAATGATAACATGCAACAACCGCGAGGACTGAGTACTGTTTTAGCCTAAAGAAGGAAAAGATCGCTGAAAACATGTTCAGATTCAATAAAAATTCGTGTCTACAATATGGCATTTATAAGCGAGCCATAGGTGTTCAAGAGGTCTTGATTCTTCGTTTTTTCATTGCTTCCATTCCTAATCGTCTTCTTATTCGTGAATTGGTTCACTCCTTCGATATCATCTTCGCGTACAACTTTGAAATGACTCGATCGTCCAGTCAAAATCCGAAAACAGAAGTATTTGCTTGCATTTATTTTGATGCACGAGCAGAAGTCGTCAGAGGTCATGTTAGCATCTTTCGAGCACAAATACTCAAATGTTTTGAGCAGAACCGTTTACTTTTCGTCTTCATTCTGAAAAAGACAAACTTCACAAAACATCAGGAAAAGAGAAAATACTTACGAACTGAGCATCCACTTCGTTTACTTACGAACTGAGCATCCCACTTCGTTCCGTGGAAGCGCAATGAAGAATTTGATTCGTTAAAAACACCTCTAATTCGTACTAAATACCCATGAATACGGGCACGAAATTTGAGTCTTGATAAGGGTATTACGGATTAAACTTTGTGTAAAGATGTCGAAGCATCACATAAGAAGGAAAAGAATACTTTTCAGGAATGTTTTTGTTACAATGATTTTAAACAGTAGAAAAGCTCCAGCTGCACACGTCTCAACATTCATTTGACCTCAAACATAATGGAATTTTGCATACTAACGCAGGAAACCTCAACTTTATGGAAATTCGAGCATGTAGGTACGCGAAAATCTGAAGAACTATGGTTGTCATGTGGATCCTGGTTACTGTTTGATCGGTTGTTCTCCTCTGACTGTCATTAAAGGCAGCACTCACGAAAATTTTTGGATTGAAGATTTCGCGGTATATTGGGGTTTTTAGAGACGATGAACTCATTGACAACGACGTAGTAGCGTGAAACACGCGAAAAGCACAGAAAATAATGACGGTATTTCATGTGTGTCCACAGCGCGGACGAGTGTTCCGTGATGGGTCCCGCCACGGAACCCTGCAAATGGTACGAATTTCACAAACAAGCCCCCGCTGAACCACATGCGCACACCCTGTAGGGTAGCCGCTATACTCCTCGAGGAGTATAGCACCTTGCGTCGCCGTCGCCGGCGACGGCGGCCACCAATGTTGGCACCCCTCACAATCGATACGCACCGGCGCCGCAGTCGCCAACATTGGCGGCCGCCGATCGTCAATGTTGGCGACCAATCGATACGCACCGACGTCACAGTCGCCAACATTGGCGGCCGCCGATGTTGGCGATCGCCAGTCGCCGGCGACGGCGGCCGCCGCCGCCGCTCCGCCCACAATCGATGCGTATCGGCCTCAGTCGCCGGCGACGGCGACGCAAGGTGCTACAGTCCTCGAGGACTATAGCGGCAGTGTAGACGGCATTGGATGGCGCGACGGAACCCTAATATCCAGAGCGGCAGATGTGTCCACGGCAGTATCTTCGCAGGTACATAGGCGACCATTCACAACGTTCAACTTACTGTTGCGATTGTCCAGCGGCCGGCTACATGGTAAGCGACTCATTTCAGAAGTGAAAATTTCCGTGAGTGCTGCCTTTAAAGTCAGCAGGAGCTGAAATTCTCGTCTCTGAGCTGAGCTGCGGGTGGTGAAGTACAGACTCAGCACATCATGAATGTGAAACGAACACAGACAATTATGGCTTACCTGCAGAGAAAATGGAACATTCGTCGCGAACACGCCTGGCCGTGTTCGCGCGCGGACGAGTTTTCTCCGGCGCAAAAGCCATTGCGGTGCGTGGTTTGGCGCAAAGGGAAAACGAAATGCATTCAATCCACAGGGTTTCATGGCGGGACTCGGCCAAAACCACGCGCCGCAATGGCTTTGGCGCCGGGGAAAACTCGTCCGCGCACGAACACGGCCAGGCGTGTTCGCGACGAATGTTCCATTTTCTCTGCAGATAAGCCATCATGGTCTGCGTTCGTTTCACATTTATGATGTGCTGAGTCTGTACTTCACCACCCGCAGCTCAGCTCAGAGACGAGAATTTCAGCTCCTGCTGCCTTTAAGTTGGTGCAATCAATGCGTTCTGGTATTGCCAACATTGCAGTCTTGCGCCTTAAAGGACGGGCGCGAATCCACCCGGTGCATTTTAACACCTTCGCGACAATGTGCTCAACCGGTCGATACGTATGGTACGACGCGTGGGACTGCGTGCTCAACCGGGTGAGCGCGCTCTCTTCAGAGTTATACTTCTGTGAAGCAGTCATAATTAGCAAACTTCTATATAGTGTTACACTAATAAATATTCAAGCTTCCTATACATGCACTGAGCAGAGCAGATCTTCACTCAAACTTTTCTTAATATGTGCTTGAAACATACACCAGAGAGAAAGATACATATGAAAAAGAAATTACAACCAGTGAAATAATGCTTCTGCTTCTTCCAGGCTGTTAGGTGGACCTTTTATTATTTTCCTAACGTTCCGACGTTATTATTGGCCTAACGTTCCGACGAGGAAGTATTTGTGCGAACATACGAAAAGCGGTGGATTCTAGAGGCCTTTGACAAATACTTTCTCTTCGGAACGTTAGGCCAATAATAAAAGGTCCACCTAACAACCTGGAAGAAGCAGAAACATCATTTCACGATCATCGAAATGCCCAGGTTCAAAAATCAGAGGACATGGAGATTACTACAATCAGTATCAAGTGAATGGACGACAAACTTGACGATCACAAAAGAGAAGAAGAGGGTCCAGATTTGCGCAAGTTCGGGGTATCATGCTGCGGAGGAAAAATTCCTACCACGTGGGGCCACGTGCTCAAGCAGTTGAACACGCTCAGACAAAGTGCCGTGTGAGCGGGCCCCGGTAAAGCGGGTCGAAGCCATGTCCCGGCCCGCTGGCATGGTTGTCGTAGCCCGCTCACACGGTTATAGCAGCCCGCCCGCACGATTGTCGCGCCTGCTTGCACGGAAAATCCCGTGCGAGCGGGACGCGACCCCATGCGAGCGGGCCGCAAAACGTGTCCGCGACTCGGTCTAGCGGGGCCCGCTGGCACGGCACTTTTCTCTGAGCGGGTCCCACTTGTGCGAAAGCGCGTGTGTCCCATGTGATACACCATGCCAAAAGCGTAAGGTCGTGAATGTGTTAAAGGACGGCTGCGGATCCACTCGAGGTACCTGTCGCGCTGCGCGCTCCCGAGCAGCCGCTTGAGTAGGAATAAATGAGGCCACTGCACCTCTCGAGGCAGTATTAAAAAAGAAAATTTCGGTTCCCCGGATGTGGAATATATTATAGTGCCCAACTTCTGAAAGAAAAAACAATGAGCATGAAGAAATAGAAAACTTAAACGATGGCAGATGAGAAGACCACAAACGTGGAAAGAGCTTCAGACATTTAAAACTGCATAGACCATTAACACTAACATAATAGCAGTGGGTGTAAGTCGTATAGCGCGATTCTTCGGGTGGCATTATAACCAGGCTGAGTGTGGGGCGCCCTATTACCACCCAGATTTACGGTCACACGTCGCGGTTTGCCTGGATCGGTCTGACGGTGCAACATCCACCTTTCCTACAATATCCTTTCGTGGAAGAGAGCTTAAAGGCAGCAAGAGCCGAAATCCTCGACTCCGAGCTGAGGTGCGGGTGGTGAAGTACAGACTCAGCACATCATAAATGTGAAACGAAAACAGACAATGATGGCTCACCTGCAGAGAAACTGGAAACGTCGTTGCGAACACGCTTGCAGTGTTCGCGGGCCGGACGAGTGCTCCGATGTCAGGTGTGCGTGTCCCTCCACGAAACCCTGTGAACTGAACGCATTTCGTACTAGCTTTGCGCCAAACCACGCGCAATAGCTTTAGCGCCGAGGAAAACTCATGCCGACGCGAACTCGGCCAGGCGTGTTCGCGACGACGTTTCCATTTTCTCTGCAGGTAAGCCATCATTGTTTGTGTTCGTTTCACATTTGTGATGTGCTGCGTCTGTATTCACCACCACCGCACCTCAGCTCCGAGTCGAGGATTTCGGCTGTTGCTGCCTTTAAAGGCAGGGGCCCCATCTCATTCCGCCTGTTGGAGGTATAGACATTTCCTAGACCTTCTCGCGATGTTGATCTCACAATCAGTTATGTACATCAACCGAATCAAAAGCGACGAAAGCCCCGTCTCCGAAAGGCCACATTTTTGAAGCCAGGAGGGTGGATCGCTCCAAGCTGTGATGGCTACCCGCCGCAGCTGCAGCGTTGGCCAACGAGTCTCGACGTGTCCGATCAATAAGATCAAGGGTTTTACACGTCAACTCGGGTTAGCAAACTGTTACAGACCCCTTCCCGGAAAACGGATTTAAAGACCGTTTCGAGACAAATTACCTATACCACTGGATCTAGCGTGTCGAGGAGATGCAGGATTCTGCCATTATCCCAACCCTGACTGTGAGGTGGTCCTCCGCCTTTATAGAGTTGCAGGTACCTCTCCGGGGGAAACCCCTGAAATTAGGTTTCACTTCCATATGCGCTGCACTTTTATAATATATAGTAGAGTGAATAGGATTTTGACGACATTAATCATTATATAGACCAATTTGACGTCCACCGTTTAACTTTCAATACGGGTCACTCCTGCCGCTCCTGAAATATCCAAGAACTTCAAAAAGCCACAAGTTCTGGTAATTCATTAATTCAGAAACTCGAAAGATCTACACATTGAAAGTATTTGTTTGGTTGTTTCACAAAGCGTTTCATTCGAACACGGCAATCATTGGCTTCAGTGTAAATTTCTTTGTTTTTGACAATATAATTATCTGAGTATTCAAATAAGCCTGATGTCGTAAACGTTCGTCCATCCGTATACCCTAAAAACCACTAGTACCGCTAGTTGGGTGATGGCTAAATGGACGAGTTGCCCTATCGGGCAGATCCAGGCAATTAGTAGACGCTAGACAGTAAGCCGGGTGGTAGGAGCGCGTTCAGATCTCGTCTGCCGATACAGGGTGGGCCTAGGGCCGTAATACCCGGAATATCGTGCTCCACTCACCATCACTTTTTGCCTAGGTCGGAGGGGGGACCTCACTTTTGAAGCGGAGAAGGGTAAAATGGAGTTGGGGGGGGGCACTTGGTATAAATCGGTAATATGACCTGTCCCACACGTTCTGACTTGTTTGCATTTCAAGTAACTACTGTAAATTAAGAGAGGTAACAAGTCAGAGCGTTCTGGACGTGTCAGCTAACAAGTTTGAACGTGCAGGACATGTCATATTATCGACTTATACCAAATGCCCCCCTCCCCAACTCCATCTTCCCCGCGGGGAACCCCCCCCCCTTCTTGCGGGAAAGATGGGGCTAAGCCCGGAGGTAAGATCGCACACAATGAATATGTAGGAGTGGAAGGACATGTACAGACACGTCAGCTTATGTTATGGATTGGGTCAGATTTTATCTCTGAACATGCAACAGTGTTCGGATGTTGAGGCCCAGTTATGTCGAGTATCAGAGGAGTTATCAAGCAGTGCACCGAAGAGATAAGAGATAAGAAAGAGAAGTGCAGGATTGTTTAGAGACATGTCACCTGAGGTCATGGATACGGTCAAAATTGAGCTCTGAACATGCAACTTTTCGTAAAAATTGGTCGCATTTTTTAGCTTTCAGTGAAGTCGTTTCTCAAATGCGCGGCTGCCTTTGTATTCAGTTCGCAATTCTGCGACGACCCATATATGTATCGAAGTGCCAGGTTTCATGCCTGCAAAGGTCGGAAAACAAGGACGGAAATTTCAGGAAAATAGGTGTGAGGTGCGCGGCGCGGCCCGCCACGCGCCAGATATTGACTTTTCCTAAAATGCGCCGATGTCTGGAATGAGACCTAGGTTTCCTCTATCTAATCATATGCAGATCACATGGTTTTCTTGTGAAGTGCGTTCTGCCAATCTGTCCAAACATCGGCTATTTTAAAAACTTTTTTTTGGGATTTCGCGGCTTTCACTGGAATCCTTTTCAAGATGCGCCGTTGTCTGTGTATTCATGGTTGAATTCTGCGTTTATCGGTACAGGACTCGGAGTACCGCTTTGCGTCGGAAGCCCTGCCGACCGGTCGTGGAGTATCTCACAACGGGGCAGCTCCAAAAATGGGGCGACGGTACAAAACAGATAACACATACCTACCCAAATAAGCTTACTATTTCTGCGAGAATTCTTTCCTGAAAACATTGGGTCTGCCCTGGATGTGGAGTAGTGCCCAATTTTAATACATGTTAGTACGTTACTAAATAGGAATTTATTATACGCGAATGCCTTACAAATACTATCGTATTCACTCTACCCCGCCGTACTTACTACATCCAGGCCTTGTCGAAAAGATGCATTGCGCGTGCGACTCTATGGCGTTGCGGTCGCAGAGTCCCGCCGGGACTTATTCGATCCTCTCACTTGGAGCACGCCCTCTCCGCATCCATCGTTCATGTCCCGCCGCGTTTCTACAGTCACGGAATCCGTCCATCCTTAGCTGTAGTTTCAAGCTCTAGTTATAGTGCATCGAAGTCCGATCCGCTCGGATAACGAAAGATACGTATCGATCATCGGATGACGACGATCAATACGTACAGTCCTTGTCGAAAAGATAGACGGATTGCTCGTACGGTTTCATATCGTCGCGGCCGCAGAATCGCGTCGGGACCTACTGCACCCTCTCAGTTGGAGCATGCTCTCTCCGCATCCATCGTTCAGGTCCCACCGCGTTTCCGCAGTCACGGAATCCGTCTATCTTTTCGACAAGGACTGTATCTTCTGCTATCCGACTGGATCGGACTCCGATGCACTACAAATTCAGTTTTTTTTTTTTTTGAAGAAGGGTTGTATGTGGGTGTGTATCATCGCGAGGAGGAACAACCATCGTGATTGGCGCAATGATTGAATGTGATAATGATAGTGGCCTGGAAACGCCCCATTTCCCCTTACGATGTTACCCCCCCCCCCTCCACCTTTTACGGTTAGGAGTGAAGCCTATCCACTCCACTCTACAATTCGTCGTATGCGTCACGCCTCAAGTGTGCGCCTCAAGTGTGAACCGGTCGTCCAGCATACTGTCGCCAATGTGCAACTCAGACATTTGGGTGTTTGGAGCGCCGGTAAACCCGCCCATTTTTGGCCGATGCAGGCTTCCGACAGGTAGTAGCGGCGGGGTAGGAATATTTGCTGAAGGTGCGGATGGAGCAGAAAAACCTGCTGTGAGCGCGCATGAGGCACGGTATATGCAGGTTGCCCTGCATCCTGTTTTTTTTTCTCCATTGCCATGTGGCACCCGAAGTGTATATAAGGCGACAGATGGCTGTGAAAGCTTAGTTAGCTAGACAAGCCCTACGGGAGTTGTTTGGCCAATTGAGGCCCGGTTGAAACTGTGGCCCAGTGTACCATTTGGCCACAGACGTGGGATGCAGTCGCGTTCCGACAACTCGCGTACGGGAAAATCCGTCCCGTCGCAGATGCCCGGCTCGTCGAGCGCTGGCGCAGGGAGAACATATGTGCCCGGCGAACTCATTTTGGTATTATTTTTGTAGTCAACTGTTGCAATAAAACATGATCTGCCGCAATCCTGCTATCCCCGTAACAGGATCACAGCAGGCCAAATGCAGGATACGACGCAATTCACTGCGGAATAGGCGCGCCAACCCCGCCCATTTTTGCGTTTGTCCCGCAGGTGTTATAGCGCGAGAAACGGTGTGCGCCGGCGCTCCAAACGCCCGAACGCTGAGAAAGATGAAGTTGACAAAACGCACCAAATCATCATCCTGGACTTCGATCTCGCACTGAATAAAGTCCTCCTTGCACTCTGCACGAGAAGCGAACCATGAGAAAGGATTTAACAAGCCTAAAACACCGCGGAGAAGAGGCATACTGTCGCCTCGGGTGTTCTACCTGAAATACCTTGTTATAGTCTGTTTCATCAGGAAACGTAGTTGTGAGGACATCAGACAAAGAGAGACCGCGCAAGGAATAGTGCCGTTTCCGGAGAGGCAGGCGAGAAACGCAGATCTTAGGCAGAAATACTTAACTGTCGTCTTTTTTGAGGCGGACTATACGTTGAAGCAGAAACCACACAAAACTGTAATCTTACAGGAAGGCATAACTGCCAAGAGATAAGCGATGGAAGTGATCTAGTCAGCACTACGTGGAAGAACGCGATACAGCCTGTAGGAACAAGTGAAAACAGGTGCATTCCGGAATTTGCTGAACGCTTGAGCTAGAGCAAACAGCGTTACTTCTGGTTGATACAAACATTGGTTGAAACCTCGATGACCTCTCCTCCGAGACAAGCATCCCCTCAAAGTTGTGGCCACATTTGATCTACCTTCGTCAATGATGTCGCTCGATACCGAGTGCGCAGCAAAGTCGCGTTGATGCGCGTCAAATTTGACGCGTCGGCCTGAAATTTCACGAAGTACTCGCGATGTCTTGATGCGGCGAAGATCGAAACGCAGATTTGTTCGCGCGGCCATCGTGACAAATCGTAAATCGTAACTACGCACAGCCCTGGTTACGACCCACAAAATCTTCTTGCGCCCCCTTAGGTGCCTTACCCACTCGGCCGTACGTGTCGACAGATGGAGTGGTTCTCACAGCACTGATGTTCAAATCAGCGTTATTGCGGATCCAGAGCGGGCATGTGTGGATCCACCGTGCGACATGTGCGGGTCCACTGCGGATAGCAATGTTATTGCGGGTCCACCGTGAACACTCAGAACCTCAAAAAAAATTGTCGGCCCAGCTTTGCCCAAAAACAACTTGAAAACAAGTTTTTAACCAGCAAATCGTTGTCGACAAGTTTGACGTCATCGTGCCACCCAAAATCAAGTTGTCGACAAGCTTTTCTCCCGACAACTTGTGTACAAGAAAAAAAATCAAGTTGTCGACCAGCTTTTCCAAAAAACAACTTGCAAACAAGCTTTTTGCCGAAGAATGTTGTCGACAACCTCTTAGCTGAACAACTTGTCAACGAGAGAGAGAGAGAGTCATTTTCCCATACCCGCGTAGCATACTATGCAACCACTGAGGACACCAGGGCAATGGTTGCTTTGGCACAGTTATAAGAAGGCGTTTGCTACAAGTCCTAAATTGGCCAATTTCGTAGAGCTGACAGATTGTCAGTGAAGAACGGAGAAAGGGCCCGTCGCCCCCGATTGTCCACCGCGAGCACGTGCGGGCAACCACGGATAGACCTCGTACCGCGGATCCACAGCGGACAGAAAGTTCAGAGTCACTCGAAGCATGCTGTTACCGCATCTCTCATTCAGTTCCCCCCGCGATTCTGCGCACCTACGAAATCCATCTATCTTTTCTAAAACGACTATACTACGCGACAGATTAATTTCGAAAAAAATTAATGTTCGTGTTATTTTGTAATTTCAGAGGAGTTTAGAGCACGCTGAACCAGTGAATTTCTCTTTGGGAAACATTCTTCGCCTGTAGTAGCTCTTCTGACGTCTTACAGTCTTTGTGCGCAATCGGTATATAGGAAGTTTTCGAGCGCGCCGAGCATGCGGCGCGTGCGCGGCGCGGCCCCCTTATCTCAGGCACTTTCAGCGGACGATCCGCGTGCCAAACCCTTGGTTGCGGACGGGCCGCGGACCCGAAATGTGGGCGGAGCTTTGCAGCGGACCAGCCGCGGACCCATGCTGAACACGGATCATCCGCGCGCCTTAGTTTTGGCGTGAACTGTGAAACAACCGCGACGAAATATTACAGCATTTTATTCATTTGAATTCAAATTGCCGCGAACCCAGTGCTGACTGAACGTCGTATCTATTCTACCTATTTTTCTACCTATTTTTCGTTTGTTTTGAGTGTCTTGGTGTGGGGTGAAGTCACACACGCTTTGATTTTCAATCGTCTCCCGTTTTCGTATACATAGAGGAATGCTCTTGTTTTACATTTTTCAAAATTTAGGGTCACTTGAAGTGCGTTACTGCCCCTCAGACCTCAGACCACTGTCGGAAAAGGCGAAGTGACAGAAGAAGTTGCGTCTGGCGCCGCTTCACAACCTGAGCAGACGAATCAAGCAATGGTACAGTGAGGCCGAGAAGTCCAGAAAGAGCACATCGTCAGTTGGTTACTTCTTTATAATTCTTAGCTTACCTGTCATTTTTACTAATTCATCTAGTGAAAGCTATACAGTGCGTTCCCTGAAACGTACACTGCCATCCTCGCCCCGATCGAACAAAGCGGCGCGTGTGTGTTCAATCAGGGCGCGAACGGATGGATCATTCAGAACGCGAGGAAAGGCCGATCGGCTGTTGCACCTTCACGCCCCGATTGAACGCACACGCGCCGCTTTGTTCAATCGGGGCGAGGATTGCAGTGTACGTTTCAGGGAACAGACTGTAGATACCACATATTATACTTTTGAAGGGAACACGAACTACGGCTGCATCTATGGGTGACAGAGAAGAAGGCTCTGAAGTTCATAACCTTTTACAGTGAGTTCGTTTCTGTAGTTCCCAACGTCACTGTTATTAAGGAGTGTTTGGATTTTCAGAGATACGAATGATCTATACGACACCTAATAAAGCAGGCAGTGCAGGCGGCAAGAAGGGTGTATATATGAATATCGATATATAGGGGATATGTACAATATTCGTGACGCCACGATCACTGATGTATTGTACACCTCCTTCTACTTATTCGTTCATTCTTGTCTGATATTACTTCAAGCTGTATAGACATTGTCACGCAGACTCCTGTCATTTGAAGCTATATTTGCTTTGTTTGTACTAAGCTAATGGTAAAATAAATTAACCATTTATTATATGTGATGTTTACGTTTTGTCCATTTGTGATATGAAGCGTTTAGACTGTTAAAGAAAAGGTAGAGGACGGAGCTATTCACCGGTTCTCAGAAAGGCGCGCGGCTGGTCCGCTAGCAAGCAGCAGCGGACGGCCCGCACACCCAAGTCTTGGCGAATTCTCAACCCTTACGCGGGCCGTCCTGTATTGGGTGCGAGCGCCGTCCGCTGAAAGTGCCTGAGATAGCACCGGTCCGAAGTCCTCGATCAGCTGTTCGAGGACGACGCTCGTCAGTTTTTGACCCAGGTAAGCGTTTTTCTTTGGTTTTCTTTGTTATTTGAGGTAACCTTGGACAGCTGAGGCCTCTGTCTGACCAATATTGATCGGACGGCCTCGCAGACCTCGCATTTTGCACGTTCGCCCGCGCATGCCTCAATTCATCCTTTTTTATTGTTTTTAATGTTTTTTTTGTTTTTGGCCCCGTGGGAAGCTGCTTGTCCCGGGTAGCCCCTTCTTTATGGGAAAGAGGACCCTAGGACGTGGTGGTTGGTAACGGGGCCCTTATTTTTGTTCAGAATCGTTGAATGTTCCGTCTCCGTTCGCATGGTCGTCGATGTGCATATTTTTTTCTTAAATTCGTTCCTTCCTTTTTCCCCTTTGTCTGCATTTTTCTTCTGCTGAGTGAAGTTCTAGTTGCAAAATGTGTTTCTGCCTCAATATCCTCTGAGATTTCAGCACAAACAAAATAAAGGCCCCGTTGTCAGCCACCACGTCCCAGGGTCCTCTTTCCTATAAAGAGGAGGCCACCCGGGACAAGCAGCTTCCCACGGGGCCAAAAACAGAAAAAAAACATTAAAAACAATAAAAAAGGATGAACTGGGGCATACATGGGAGAACGTGCAAACTCGCCGTTAAACCTACAATGAAAAAACGGCTGCGGGGAGAACTCGTCCAACTCCGCCCACTCGTGGCGGGACCACCCACATTTCCGGTCGCTGCCCCTTCAGTTTGAATGCGGCGACTCTCTTATTTCCACTCATTATTGCATCGTAACTTGAACTTTATCCATTGTTCGTGTACGTGGCCATGATTTCGCGTTTCAGAAGCGAATGTCTTCGAATGTTTTCACATTATTGGGCAGTTCTCTTTAGAAGCATTTGAATTTTCAGGCAAATAATTATCGTTTCGAGTATCGTTTATAATGAAACACGCATAGATGCGGCATTCAGAAAGTTTCCCTTGCAAGAATGCCGTGATGCGGAAAGACTAGAACAGTGGTCTCGTTGTCAGTAGTGAAAAAAGAGTAGAAATCAGAAGGAGTAGACAGAGTAGAATTTTTAAGAGGAACTGAAGCTCGACCTCTGATCCCTAAAACAAGTAAAAGTTCACCAGGATCACTCTACACAAAGTATCGGATCTGCCGATCCTTGCCGACTGTGCGCTTGTGCGAAGATTGAGAAGCCGTACTTGCACCATAACTTCTAGAACCTTCCTTTGAATTCCGTATCAGCGATATAGCCCGTAGTCGAGAACCCAGGTGTCATCATTTTCGTCAACAAGTGTTGTTGTTGTTTAACGTAACTAGTGGCCCCGTAAGCCACGTTATTGTGCTACTTTCCGTAGTGTGACAGTATTGACCCGTTGTGGTTTTTCGTGCGCGCCAACAGGTTGTGTGAGATTCACACCCTCAACTCGAGCTACACTATCTCACAACTGTATATGTATATCTACAGGGAACTCCAAACGTACGCGGACAGGGGCGGGACCGCGGTGCGCCTCTGCTGGGCAGAGACACGAGCGCTCTGCATGTGGTTCTGGTTTCTCTGCTTCTGCGGCAGAGAGCAGAGAAACCAGAGCCACATGCAGAGCGCTCGTGTCTCTGCCCAGCAGAGGCGCACCGCGGTCCCGCCCCTGTCCGCGTACGTTTGGAGTTCCCTGTACATATAACATTATTCAGTCGAAAAAGAGCACATAGCGTAGCGAATGAGAGAAGAGAACTCACAGAATCCGTGAATCAATTTGTTTTGTTGTTTCTATCTCTGTCTTTCGCGAGCAGCGAGCATACCAAGGACAGCGTGAAATACAGAACACAACTACTTTTGTATTGTACAAACCACTCGGTCAATAACTCAGTAAGCCAATCATACAAACACACCCTCAGCATCACCACTGTATGTGACTATCCCATCCTTCTAGTTCAAACCAAACTCATTCTAAAAACTTTATACTTTCCTAAAGTTTTGAACAAAAACTGAAAACAAATTATTGTGAAAAGAGAATAAGCATCCCGATCGCTTATTTCCACCAATCTTCTTCGTCATTACTCACCGATATTCACCGACACGACGTGGCTCATTTATACTAAACCAAAAAAGTTCTAAGTGATGATTAAGAAGGTGATCAATACTCAAATCCACGAGGCCTAGGGAAGGGAGATGATCAACAGGGTTGATGGTATAAATGAGTAGGAGCATAAGTTATTGGTTATTTTTCGCTTAAAGGCAGTGTCTCACCTCACTATCACCGGCCGAGAATTTGGCCAAATTCTCTGCCGGTGGACGAGGCGCCTCCCGCCTGCGGTGCAGTTTTCGGCAATGAGAACACCTGTGCGATCAATGAGATCTGCTAAGGTGTATGGCAAGACGGGCAGTTTCCTTGCCGAGGAACTCGTCCACGCCAAGTTGGATTGGTCCCTCATTAACGGGTTTTTGACGGTTTTATCAGAAATCACGTACATTATTGGACTTAGCGTGTCGAGTAGGTCCGGATTCTGTTAGTATCTCAGGATCGAAAATGAGGTGAGACACTGCCTTTAAGCTCAGGAAACGGAGATGCTTCATGAGATTGGTGGGATACTTGGGGAGGCGATCCACGGTGTTGGCGGAATACAGATGGGTGCGTAAATTATTGCTTAGGCTTTTGCCTGAGCTTCTGGAACGGAATGTAATCCACTGGTTGGGGGGATACATGAGGTGGGTGCGCAAGTTATTTTCTAGACTTTTGTCTGAGTTTCTAGTAAGGGAGGTTGTCCACAGAGTTGACGAGATACGGACTTTTGCCTGAGTTTTTAGTAGTGGACGTGGTCCACGGGGTTGGCGAGGAGCATTGGGTGGGTGCGCAATTTATTGTCCAGGCTTTTGTTTGAGTTTCTGGAAAGGGAGGTAATCCACGGGCTTGGAGGGATACATGATGTGGGTGCGCAAGTTATTTTGTAGACTTTTGCCTGAGTTTCTTGGAAGGGAGGCAATCCACGGGGTTGGCGGAGTACATGGGGTGGGTGCGTAAATTATTGTCTAGGCTTTTGCCTGAGTTTCTAGTAAGGGAGTTGGTCCACAGGGTTGACGAGATACATGAGGTGGGTGCGCAAGTTATTTTCTAGACTTTTGCCTGAGTTTCTTGGAAGGGAGGCAACCCACGGGGTTGGCGGGATACATGGGGTGGGTGCGTAAATTATTGTCTGGGCTTTTGCCTGAGTTTCTGGAAAGGGAGGTGGTCCACGGGGTTGGCGGGATACATGAGGTGGGTGCGCAATTTATTGTCCAGGCTTTTGTTTGAGTTTCTAGTAAGGGAGGTTTCTAGTAAGGGAGGTGGTCCACGGGGTTGGCGATAAACATTGGGTGGGTGCGCAAGTTACTGTCCAGGTTGATGCCTAAGCTTCTGGAAAGGGGGGTAATCTACGGGGTTGCTGAGATACATGAGGTGGGTGCGCAAGTTATTTTCTAGACTTTTGCCTGAGTTTCTTGGAAGGGAGGCAATCCAAGAGGTTGGCGGGATATAGGGTTATCAAAAAGTTTCCGGCCTAGAGTACTTCCAAAAGATCTACAGCGAGCAAATTTTGTTGTAGTAAAATACAGGTCCCTTGAACACTAATACACTTTTCATGGCTCGATTTGAATTTTTTCAAACCGTTCAAGGAGCTGCTTTCCTCATTTGACTCAGAGTATCTTTCAACAGCCGACTCTTTGACGTTTTCGACATCCAGTCCCATCGTGCGAAGATGCTGTTTCAAATTTCCAGACAGAAAATAGTTGCTGGGTGCAAGGTCCAAACTATAGGACATGTGATTCAGTAATTCGAATCCACGTTCTCGTGTGGCAGCAAGCGCAACTCTCAATCTGTGGACGGGTGCGCTGTCGAAAAGCATGTGAAACCCACTATGGTTAGGTTAGAAAAAAGGGCCATTATTATTGAATGAGTCAGCTTAAGAGCATGAAACTTGGCATGGTGGATTTGAAGATTTTAGGCTACATGATCGCACTCAAAGTTTTGAGAAAAAAGGGATGGAACAGGTTGAGGCCGGAAACTTTTTGGTACCCCTATACATGGGGGGTGCGTAAATTATTGTCTAGGCTTTTGCCTGAGTTTCTTGGGAGGGAGGCAATCCACGGGGTTGGCGAGATACATGGGGTGGGTGCGTAGATTATTGTCTAGGCTTTTGCCCGAGTTTCTGGAAAGGGAGGTGGTCCACGGGGTTGGCGGTATACATGAGTTGGGTGCGCAATTTATTGTCCAGGCTTTTGTTTGAGTTTCTTGACGAGACACATTAGGTGGGTGCGCAAGTTATTGTCTAGGCTTTTGCGCGAGATAGTAACCCCGTGAGTTCCTTGGCTCAAAGTTTTACCGCATTCTATCAGTGTTGGTATAGGAGTTCGAGTAGAGTGTCTGCAAACAAACCTAATTAAGCACTTCATTCAGTCTCAACACCTGTCTGAATAGAACTAATCCTTAGATTTTGAGAAACTCAAACTGAACAGTGGCAACCAGCTTGTCGAGGAGTCACAAAATGCCAAAATTGACTGATTGAAATTTTTGAAGACCACGACCTTCTTTTTGTTGACGACCAATGAACACGTGTTGCCTTTTGCCTGAAGCCAACGCCGCTTTACCACTGAGCCAGCCAGTCGGACTCACGGGAAAATCCCGGCCAACAGACCTCGCCAATTCACTACTGGCCCAGTTGGACTCAAGGAAAAGTTCCGACCAATGGACCAGTGCGCCCCTTTACCTAAAACCAGCGCTACTTTACCACTAGCCCAGTCAAACCCAAGGGAAAATACCGCGCAGTGGACAAGTGTGCCCCTTTACCTGAGACCGGCGCGGCACGTGTGCCCCTTCATCTGACACCGGCGCGACACGTGTGTCCCTTTACCTGAGACGGGCGCAACTTTGCTGCTGACAGCGTCGCAGTCAAAGGAAAATCCTGACCAGCGGACCCGTGTGCTCCTTAGCTTGAGAACGGCGCCTGTTTACCATTGGCCCAGTCGAACCCAAGGGAAGTGCTGACCAAAGACCCGTGTGTCCCTTTACCAGAGACCAGCACCTATTTACCACTGACGGGAAAATTCTGACCAACGACCCCTGTTTATCATTGGCCCAGTCGAACCCAAGGGAAAATCCTGAAATCCCTTGTGCCCCTTTGCCTGAGGTCGGCGCCTTTTTATCATTGGTCCAGTCGAACCCAAGGGAAAGTCCTGACCAACGGACCCGTGTGTCCCTTTACCAGAGACCAGCACCTATTTACCACTGACGGGAAAATTCTGACCAACAGACCCATGTGTCCCTTTACCAGAGACCAGCACCTGTTTACCATTGGCCCAGTCGAACCCAAGGGAAAGAGCTGAGCAACGACCCGTGTGCCCCTTTACCTGAGACCAGCACCTGTTTACCACTGGCCCAGTGGAACCCAAAGGAAAGTCCTGACCAACGGACCCGTGTGCCCCTTTACCTGAGACCAGCAACTGTTTACCACTGGCGGGAAAATTCTGACCAACAGACCCATGTGTCCCTTTACCAGAGACCAGCACCTATTTACCGCTGACGGGAAAATTCTGACCAACGACCCATGTGCCCCTGTTTACCATTGGCCCAGTCGAACCCAAGGGAAAATCCTGAAATCCCTTGTGCCCCTTTGCCTGAGACCAGCAACTGTTTATCACCGGCCCAGTGGAACCCAAGGGAAAGTCCTGACCAACGGACCCGTGTGCCCCTTTACCTGAGACCGGCGCCTGTTTACCATTGGCCCAGTCGAACCCAAGGGAAGTGCTGACCAAAGACCCGTGTGCCCCTTTACCAGAGTCCAGCACCTGTTTACCACTGGCGGGAAAATTCTGACCAACAGACCCATGTGTCCCTTTACCAGAGACCAGCACCTGTTTACCATTGGCCCAGTCGAACCCAAGGGAAAGAGCTGAGCAACGACCCGTGTGCCCCTTTACCTGAGACCAGCACCTGTTTACCACTGGCCCAGTGGAACCCAAAGGAAAGTCCTGACCAACGGACCCGTGTGCCCCTTTACCTCAGACCAGCAACTGTTTACCACTGGCGGGAAAATTCTGACCAACAGACCCATGTGTCCCTTTACCAGAGACCAGCACCTATTTACCGCTGACGGGAAAATTCTGACCAACGACCCATGTGCCCCTGTTTACCATTGGCCCAGTCGAAGCCAAGGGAAAGTGCTGGCCAACGGACCCGTGTGACCCTTTACCAGATTCCAGCGCCTGTTTACCACTGGCGGGAAAATTCTGACCAACAGACCCATGTGTCCCTTTACCAGAGACCAGCAACTGTTTACTACTGGCCCAGTGGAACCCAAGGGAAAGAGACCAGCACCTGTTTACCACTGGCGGGAAAATTCTGACCAACGGACCCGTGCTCCTTCACCTGAGACCAGCAACTGTTTACCACTGGCCCAGTGGAACCCAAGGGAAAGTCCTGACCAACGGACCCGTGTGCCCCTTTACCTGAGACCGGCACCTGTTTACCATTGGCCCAGTCGAACCCAAGGGAAGTGCTGACCAAAGACCCGTGTGCCCCTTTACCAGAGACCAGCACCTGTTTACTACTGGCGGGAAAATTCTGACCAACGGACCCGTGTGCCCCTTTATCTGAGACCAGCAACTGTTTACCACTGGCTGGAAAATCCCGACCAATGGACCCGTGTGCCTCTTTACCTGAGACCGGCGCATGTTTACCACTGGCCCAGTCAAAATCAAGGTAAAACCCCAACGGATGGGAACAGCGCTACCACTTCGTTTCAAAACCATGTCAGGAAACAAAACCATGTGCTAGGATTTTGTTGTAACGTTAATCGACATTATTAGGATTATTGGGCTCCAAATCGGATTTGCAGGGAGCCCCTTCACCCCTGAGAATGGCTTGCTGGATTAAAAAAATCTTATATCTGTTTGATTCTTTGAATCCAGTTGTTTAGTTTCACCATTATTTTTTGAATTTTTATTACTAGACTGTGTACCCGGCTTTGCTCGGGTCCTGGCAAAAATAGCGAAAAATCAATAAAATCGATAAATCGATAGTGCTGTACAAAACGGTTGTCATATTCGTGTTCAGCGTATTGACATACCCCAGTGACATGTCTTCGCCGCGCAGGGGCAAAATTAGCGAAAAATCGTAAAATCGATAAATCAATAGTGCTGTACAGAACGGTTGTCATATTCGTGTTCAGCGTACTGACATACCCCAGTGGCATGTCTTCGCCGCGCCCGGGGCAAAATTAGGGAAAAATCAGTAAAATCGATAAATCAATAGTGCTGTACAGAACGGTTGTCATATTCGTGTTCAGCGTACTGACATACCCCAGTAGACATTTCTTCGCCGCGCCCGGGGCAAAATTAGCGAAAAATCAATAAAATCGATAAATCAATAGTGCTGTACAGAACGGTTATCATATTCGTGTTCAGCGTATTGACATACCCCAATAGCCATGTCTTCACCGTCCCCGGGGCAAAATTAGCAAAAAATCAATAAAATCGATAAATCGATAGTGCTGTAGAAAACGGTTGTCATATTCGTGTTCAGCGTATTGACATACCCATGTCTTCACCGTCCCTGAAGCAAAATTAGCGAAAAATCAATAAAATCGATAAATCGATAGTGCCGTACGAAACGGTTGTCATATTCGTCTTCAGCGTATTGACATACCCCAATAGCCATGTCTTCACCGTCACTGGGGCAAAACAAGCGAAAAATCAATAAAATCGATAAATCGATAGTGCCGTACGAAACGGTTGTCATATTCGTCTTCAGCGTATTGACATACCCCAATAGCCATGTCTTCACCGTCACTGGGGCAAAACAAGCGAAAAATCAATAAAATCGATAAATCGATAGTGCCGTACGAAACGGTTGTCATATTCGTCTTCAGCGTATTGACATACCCCAATAGCCATGTCTTCACCGTCACTGGGGCAAAACAAGCGAAAAATCAATAAAATCGATAAATCGATAGTGCCGTACGAAACGGTTGTCATATTCGTCTTCAGCGTATTGACATACCCCAATAGCCATGTCTTCACCGTCACTGGGGCAAAACAAGCGAAAAATCAATAAAATCGATAAATCGATAGTGCCGTACGAAACGGTTGTCATATTCGTCTTCAGCGTATTGACATACCCCAATAGCCATGTCTTCACCGTCACTGGGGCAAAACAAGCGAAAAATCAATAAAATCGATAAATCGATAGTGCCGTACGAAACGGTTGTCATATTCGTCTTCAGCGTATTGACATACCCCAATAGCCATGTCTTCACCGTCACTGGGGCAAAACAAGCGAAAAATCAATAAAATCGATATATCGATAGTGCCGTACGAAACGGTTGTCATATTCGTCTTCAGCGTATTGACATACCCCAATAGCCATGTCTTCACCGTCACTGGGGCAAAACAAGCGAAAAATCAATAAAATCGATATATCGATAGTGCCGTACGAAACGGTTGTCATATTCGTCTTCAGCGTATTGACATACCCCAATAGCCATGTCTTCACCGTCACTGAGGCAAAACAAGCGAAAAATCAATAAAATCGATAAATCGATAGTGCCGTACGAAACGGTTGTCATATTCGTGTTCAGCGTACTGACATACCCCAGTAGACTTGTCCTCGCCACGCCTGGGGCAAAAATAGCGAAAAATCAATAAAATCGATATAATCGATAAACTAATCAATAATCCCAGGTGCAAAGTAGCCTAAAACCTACGCCGGCCCTTAGGGAGGTGTCACCCTATAACAAGGAAGATAAAGATCTAGGAAGAAAAAAGCGGACAATGTGGAAATTTAGGCCAGGGGCCCTTTTTTAAAGTACTCATCACAACACTGCGTATCGACAATGCGCTGAGAGTCGACGCGCAGTAACAGACGCGTTCTCGGGAATTAGCGACCAAATCTTTTAATATAGTAGGATTATCTAGAACAGTTGTAGTATGACTGTCGTGCCTCAGAATCCTGTCTTTGATACGAACATGCTGGAGCGAAGATGTAGTAACGATTTTGATTAAAAAGTCCTCCGGTCGACGAGTATGTGGAAGTTGTTCTCCAGCAAGTAGAACATCTGGTAGTCGATGAAGCAGGTCAATCCCCGTTCATTACGATGTCTTACAGATCTTTCTCCATCCATTACGACTCTCCACTACCGTTGTAACAACTGATCAAACGTTGGTGATTAAATTATGCTGCTAAACGTGTAGGGGTTGGAAATCGTGTCGCGACAGTACATCACAATCGCACCTGCACGATCTAGAACTACTATGTATGTACGGTCGGTTCAGAAAACAATGAGTATGGCTGTATTGCTACATGGAAAGCCAAAAATTCCTTTTGGTCGCGCTTGATCCATATAACTTGCTGGTCGCGCAGATTTCTAGCTGCTTGACACGTTAAAACAACTACGGTGAAGTGATGTGGAAATACGTGAAGAGTACATATGCATTCGGCCACCGCGGTACTCGACTGGTGAATGAAGGGTGTCAATGTCGACTTTAAAAACTGTCTGTTCATCATGCCCATTACTTTCCTCTATGATACTACTACGAAGAGTCATGACTAACACTCACAAACGAGCGAACATTCATAATTCTACCACAGTGAACATGAGATGATATGATGATAAGGTGTAACCTCTCCGGTCCTCTCTAGCTCTTCTTTTTCCTGACAAGGGAAGTGCAAGAGGCTAACCCCGGGGATCCCAGCGAGCCACCCATTTTCAGAAGCCTTGTCTAAGGTGATTATAATGCATACATATTATTTTTGCCCAATGGTCAGGATGCGCTTCGCTGCCATAGGAGTCCATTTTACAGGCGATTTATGCAACGTTGACGACTCAAACTTACTGAGATTACTGTAATTAGCTGTCTCATGGACTGTAGAGTGTTTGGAGACACAATTGTGAACGACCCTGCTCCGCTGGGTATGCGATCATGAGCAATTGCCGCAGGTATGCCAGCCGTGGCGGAGTGGCCGAGTGAGTAGCGTGTCGGATTGTCAGCCAGAGGGTAGAGGGTCTGGATCCCGTCCGCAGAGTCCATTTTGCATTTTTGAATTCGAGGCTTTTAAACTTGTTTAGAGTATTTCTAATGACTAAAACTCATCAGATGTGTGCGCCATTACAAGAATTACTGCAGGAACTTCGTTCGATTCGTTACTCACTCGGCCACCTCATCGCGGCTGCCATGATTAGGAGTGTTTATACTTCGGCGCGACGCGACCGTCGCGTCGCAACAAACTGTTCAAATGCGATGGGTCCCGAGTGGATGGATGTGCAAACAATGGTCGCGATGTGGCAGTTGGCGATCCCCATCGCGACGCGACGTCGCGGGGCGACGTCGCGCCTTGTTTATACTTTTTTATTGAAAAACGACGCGATGGGACGAATTCGCGTCGCGCCTGCTAGCAGACGCGATGCGATGGTTTCGCTGATGTTGCGGACTAGAGTTCGCCACTGTTCCATAGTTTTTCGAGTGGTTTTGGCCCAAAACCTACGGAATAAGACGAATTCAGTTGGAGATGCGAATGTGAACGAACCTGGACGCGTCGTATGCTTTTTAGGTGGTAATTTTGTGAGCTTTTTATGTTTCTGATGTTGTCTTCTGTTTATGGGCGGTTACTACTTACAACTGGTCAGCCGAGCTGTTGAAGAACACAATGTGGGTATACATGTTACTATATATTGATCTAGGGATTTTGTTCTGAATTTGAGTTATCGGAATCGTTTCCCTTTCATGTAGACATCGTTGTACAAGTGCTTCAGAACAGTGTTCGATCAGTGCGGTATTGATTTATAGGTGAATGTAGGATAGTCCTGCGCTCCGACACTTCTTATAATTTTTCACGTACCGGTGCGGTTTTGCGCAAGACCCCCCCCCAATCACACAGAAATCACAAAATAACACGTCTAACCAGTGAAAGTTCGGAAAAGATCAAAAGCTCGGGGCTAGAATATGACTTAGTGAACGAAACTCCCAACTAGGTCAGAAAATCACACATTGGACCAGCACAGGACCAAAAACATCAAATCGAGGCACTGGAACAACGTACACTTTGAACAAGGAAAACCCTGGTAGTACTAGTAGAACACACCTGAACAGTGAAAAAAAAACACAAAGTGTCGAAGCATGGGACCACAACAATGTATGCATAGGAGAAAAACCATTCTGATAACTCAAATGCAAAAACAAATCTCTGAACATACAAATAAGTGAGAAAAACCCGCAATGCTTTCTTCAATATCTTGGAAACAAACATTCTTGGCGAGGAACCCGGCTCAAAATTGCAGTCCCTGCAGAGATCACCACTGAAATTCGCTGAGAACTTCCTCTAAACATTCTAGACCAGAAACGGTACCCCGAGGTCCAAAACAGTCCGTGGAAACTCATGATCCCCGCTAAGTCGGGGTGTGCATGTGATTTTGCGTGGGTACGTAGATTTGCGACGTTCAGCATGGCGCAACGGGGCGACGCGACGGCTTCGCTACCCGTCGCGTCGCGCGTGTTGTGGCCGTCGTCGCGACGCCATCGCGTCGCGAAAAAGTATAAACACTCCTATTGGAGCAAGGACTCATTGTCGCGTAACCAGGCGAAACCAGGTTATTCAAAAATGCGTCTGTAAACGTTCGATGATCCATGGGACAGCTAATCACGCCAACCACTGCTGGATTGCGTGGCCAAAGTTCCATGAATCCAAGCCAGGACTCCATTGACAGCGCACTAGAAAATTGATATTATTCAACCATCATGAACCCAAACACTTCAAAAAAATTTTTTTGACTGAAACTTTGCACCACCCTATACTACCGTGCACCTACCGTAACCCTACAAAAATAGCCTTACGGTACAAAATGGATATGATATTCGTATTCAGCACCTCAAATAACCCCCGTATGCAAAGTTTCAGTCGAGAAGACCTTTTCAAAGATCTAGGGCGTGTGGGAGATGAATGACGCCGAAAAGTCTTTGGCGCGCTCTCCTGCGCGCATCAGGACCATTGGGCAAAAATGATGTACATGCATTAACATAGCCTTAGACAATGTTACCAAAAATGGGTGTTTCGTTTCGACCCCCGGGGTTAGCCTCTTGCACTTCCCTTGTGAGATGTTCTTGAGAGAAATAATGGTCCTTGAGGGGTCGCGTCACCTCAAAAATTATTATACCTCTCTTGAAAACTTGGCATAATGTACATCATCGACGACATGCAACCTGCTTAGAGAATGCCAAACCTCTCCAAAATGGCCGTTGATGAATTGTGCAACAGAAGTACAGTGCAAGTTGTTTGAGCATGAAGAATCGTAGTCGACGACGCAATAATGGTTGGAAGAAAGAAAAGAGCCGCACATAAATTAAAGGGGTGCCGACATAAGGCGTTGAAATTAAAGGGGTGCCGACATAAGGCGTTGGCTGGTCCCGCCGCGAGTGGGCGGAGTTGGACGAGTTTTCCCCGGAGCCATTTTTTCATTGTAGATTTAACAGCGAGTGAACGTGCAAAATGCGAGGCCATCCTATCAATACCGTCAGCTAGAGGCCTCAGGTGTCCAAAGTTACCTCAAATAACAAAGAAAACCGAAGAAAAACGCTTACATGGGCCAAAACTGACGAGCGTCGTCCTCGAACAGCTGATCGAGGACTTCGGACCGCTGCTACAAGAGGGCCGCGCCACAGGCTCGGCGCGCTCGAAACTTTTCTACCGATTGCTCACAGGGACTATACACCCAACCACTAGTCACGGACGCAGAAAGTGTGCGGAAGAGGGAAGCCACCGTCCCCCTGACTGACATTATTAAAATCCACCGTATGCGCGCGCTTTGCGGGAACCCGGCTAGCCCGGATCCCTCCTGGCGTGGCAATAATGACTTCTTCTCATTAGTATACTACTATCGTACCCTTACAATCTTCTATCACTTATAGTCTGTCCGAAACGACGAGTCCGCCCACGCAGGCAGAGATCGAGAAGCCGCCACGTTTGCCAGCGCTCCACGTCATCATCCCTGATCTGCGTATTACGTTTCATCCTTATCTTCATGGTGTTGACCAGTGACTTGGCTGTGACGTGAACGAAGTGGCAGCCAACAGCATTCGTTCCAGCCGCGCCGCCCCTCGATCCCCGCGTGCGTGGGCGGACTCGTCGTTTCGGACAGACTATAACCAGTATTCGACTGCTAGGCTCTGTAGGGCTAGTTCTGCGCCAAAAATAGCAAAGTTGGTTTTCAACCAAACTTTAGCTGAGAGCTTACTTCATGCACAGATCACGAAAATCGCACTCATTTTGTACCATAACCCCGTGACTGCAGGGTTCTAGTACCTGTGTTGTAGAAACAGCACCTAAGAAAATCCTTTGAAACAGTGGGTTTCTTTGACATGATTACCACGAGTTCTTACAAAATTAACATAGTCTTTCGCTTCTTAAAGGCAAGGTCCTATCAGAATCTTGCCCATCCAGGTTTCTTGCTCTCTAGAGTCCAAACCATATGTGTAGCAAGCATCTCAAGTTTGAGACCTCGACATAAGCTCTATCCCTAGATATGTGACAAAAGGTTCTACGACTACGGTAGCTATGGGGAAACACGCTCCAACCTGCAAAAGCTGCGCGCGTGCATACTGAACAATGATGGACGCTCAGATACACACAGCCTAACGAATACTTCATGAAACCTTCCCCACCCCGTCGAACGAACCATCGATCCTTTGAATATGAATTTTTTCCTACGACGCCACAAGAGACAGCATGTAGGGCGCGCCGTATAACGTCATTTGAAAGCACGGACGCCGCAAACCCGCAAACGCTGCAACGAAATTCCTCGATGGAGTGCATTTGTTGTGGGACCTTTTGTGGGATTTTTCCATAGTTTTCGTCCAAGGCATGGCCGTGGGCTACGATTCCAATAAAAATCCGGGAGATGGAGTTTTGCCCGGACCTTGCCTTTAACAGCGACTCTACTACAACTGTACAGTGCGGGTCGAAAATGAATATGATTTTTGTGATTAGCGCATCAAATAACTCTTAGAGGCAGAATTTGGTCAAAATTTTTGATTGTGATATTTCTGAGACGGAACTAGCCAAGTAGTGCCTAATAATTGAATAGTACTGAGTGGTAGAAGAATATAATGTCAGTCAGGAAGTCAGTGGCTTCTGCGGAAGAGGGGGCGGCGGGGGGGGGGAGGGAGGGGATGTGGGGAAGAACTGGGGTCTCCGCTGCTTTGAAGACCAGGATGGAAAAATGAAATTATAAAAGTACGAATTTAATATTAAATAATGAAAAACAAACACTTAAAAACAAAATCAAAGATAAATAGTTGAAGATAAACGGATACAAAATTTTTACCTGTTCCATCAATTATTTTCAAAAATTTAGCGACCCATTCTGAGGAAGGAGGTAGGCGAATCTGCCACTACCTACCACTGGCGCTATACTCGACGTGGATTATGATACCCTGCGGTAATCGCTTATGTTGGCGATCCCCGCGCCCAATGTTGGCGATTCGCTGGAGACTGTCACAATGGTGCATATTGACTGTCAGCTCTAACAGCCGCCAGTCGCGGCCACCGTCACCAAACGACGGCGGCGCAGGGTGCTATTCTCCACGTGGAGTACAGCGCCAGCCTACAACGTGTCCTATTGTCAGAGAAGAAAAGCTCTGCTCCCTTAGCCTAACCTTGGACATGTGGTCTGAAGTAGTGTGACATTTGTCGTTCAAGATCTCGATGTCCAAACGAGGCGAGCTCGTCCTATTGCGAAATTGCTCTCGTCGCACACGAACAGTCCCTTGGATGATGATGAAGCTTTGCGGCCATCATGTCTCTACCGAGAACTGTGCAACACGAACGCAGCCTGAACGGCGTAATGATTTGAGTAGAAACCTTGGTAGCAACTGTTCCCAGATGCTGCCTCCTCAATAGCTGTCATCCCTCAGCAATTGCTGCTAAAGGGACGAAAGCTTGAGCAGCAATCGAGGGGAGGATGGCAGCATCTGGGAACAGTTGCTACTATGGTTTCTACTCAAACCATTACGCCGTTCGGGTTGCGGTCGTGCTGCACAGTTATCAGAGTATCTTTCATGTTTCTGCTGTTGCAAATCTCTCGAAGGTGCTTCAAAGAGAAGTCTGCTCTGTTCTGCTTGAAGTGTCCTTTGCTTGGATGAGTGGTGTTTCTGCTAAACGAAGTACTAGTGAGCTCAATCATTCTTCTGTTTTTATGGGCAGCATCCACGATGATTTTCATAGCCGAAATGTTGAGTGACCGGGTCCCTGAACAATCGTCCCAATATTTCTACGAAACTTGCACCGTCGTGACACTAGCATTCCTGAAATATAGGAGCGTACAGGCTATTCACCGCGCACTCGGTATCGCACCGCTTGAGGGCATGCGTTTCACGTACTTTCCACACCATTTCCAAGGCCGTTTTGACATGTCAGGTAGCTATAAATCACTGGGATCAACAAGCTAGAACGTGGGCGAATTGTCAAAAGCACCTCTGCGCTCTCCACATAGGATTTCACCCGTACCGAGCCGTTTCTAAACCGCCTGTAGATGGGGATCTGTGTATCCCCTGAATGACTTGTAGCATGAAAGGGGATCAGTTGTTTTGTTTGCCACAACTTTCCCTTTGATAAAACTTGTTTTCCATATCGATTTTCACCCATCATGCCGTTCCAACTTGGCCACGCTTTCCTCAAGAATCGAAAAGGGGCTTTCAGACCCGCGTTTTTTGCAACATCGGAAAAATTTATCACTGTACATACATATGCGGTGTTCATCACTGCAAGAAACCTAGGATTAGCGTGTGTCGCGTTATATAGTCTGTCCGAAACGACGAGTCCGCCCACGCACGCGAGAGTCGAGAAGCTGCTCGTTTGCCGGCGCTCCACGTCATCATCCCTGATCTGCGTATCATGTTTCATCGTTATCTTCATGATACTGACCAATGATTTGGCTGCGACGTGGACGACGTGCCAGCCAACAGCATCCGTTCCAGCCGCTCCGCCTCTCGATCCCCGCGTGCGTGGGCGGACTCGTCGTTTCGGACAGACTATACCTGACTAGACGGCATACCCGGCTTCACTCGGGTTTTTTTTACTACCTCGGCTACTTCACATTGCTGAGGACTACTGCTATTGCCGATAAATTTATTAAAATGCTCATAATTCTGGTGATCAGCATATAAGTATTGTCCTTGTCACCACGAACAAACGTCTGCAGCAGCACGGCCACGGCGGAGGCCCCCACCCAGCTGCGGCGCAACACCGCCGCAAGGCTGTTGCGAGCGGCGTGGCGGGCATTTTGACAGCCTTGCCAGGCTGCTGATTTACCGATTACCTCATTGCCGCCGGATTTCCTCTGTTTTTGTTCGTTTTTCTTAGAGTTTTTCACATTTTCTTTTCTGTCTCGTTAATTTTTCACCCATTCCAGGCCAAAAGGGATGTTGAGCTAACATCACTTTATAGTGCAAACTATTTATTTATGCATGTTTGCTGGTATCAAGTCACGATCCAAAGCACAAATACGCATAGAAATTTCAATTCACCTTCATTCGACTTCATCCCACCGAAGGCAAAGTCTAAGCGATTGTCTTATTCACTTCTAACCCGTTAAAATTGCATCCTCTATAAGAATGAACACAACACTGAGAAATGGATTTGTTGTCCTATGAAACACTTCCAAGCAGGAAATTTCTGGTGCGATGTCTATGTCGATTATGTTGAATTCCGACGAATGCAAAAGAAAGAAGTTTTAGAGATCACCAACAGTGGCATTCTAATGCTATCTCAAATTTTGAAAACGATGAATAGACAAAATATCTCATAAGGAGCTGTAAAAAGTCAAAAAGTAAAAGTTGTCATCGTTCTTCATTCCTTCTGGATTGGAAAAGATGAAAAATCAACGAGACAGGAAAGAAAATGTTAAAAAAAAACATGAAGAAGAACGAACAAAAACGGCGGAAATCCGGCCGCAATGAAGTAATCGATAAATCAGCCGGCTGCCAAGGCTGGCAAAATGCCCGCCACGCCGCCGGCAACAGCCTCGCGGCGGTGTTGCGCCGCGGCTGTGCGGCGGCCTCCGCCGTGGCCGTGCTGCTGCAGACGTTTGTTCCGTGGTGACAAAGACTATAAATCTCAAGTGACCTTTTTCGATCCATGAGCGCGCAAAGTCAGCAAAGTTATTTTGATGACACTGAGTCGGTGAGTTCGTGCAAAATAATCGTCATATACCACTCAGACAATCGTGGCGTCGAACAGCAGGTAGGACCCCCTTCGCCTGCTTTTTGAGTTGGGGGAGCGGACATCGACGTTGTACTTGAGCAGAACGGATTGCTCATGCCCCCGGACATGCTGCATTCCGCCGGGATTCCCCAGACGTGCTGCCATTGAATTACTCCATGTTGGATTGAGGAGAATTCACCGTGTTAATATGCGGCTCACTTCAACTGGGTGTACTTATGAAGGCCTTCGGCGCAGTTCTAACAAGGGAAGTGGAAGACGCTAACCAGGGGGATCGAAACGAAACATTCATTTCTGGTAACATTGTCTAAGGCGATGTTAATATATGTACAGTCCTTCTCAAAAATTGCTTCACGCTTCACCGCCCATTTGCTAAGCCGCGCCGCATCACCTACAGGAAGCTCCAAATGTCTGCAGTCAAGAGGGACGTGGCCACGACGCGGCTTTAGACAGATCGTGGCCAGCCAACCATCTCACTCTCAATCTTCTCCACACTCATTGCAGAACTCTGTCGTTTGCGTCAATGCTGCAGATCTTCTATCTGCTCGTAGCGATTCTGAGCCTGTGAACATGTCAAACTAGGATACCGTCCTCGGATTTTAGGAATGAAGCTTTCATTTTTACTCATTAATGCTCGATCACTATTGAAAAATAGGAACTTTCTTGTACTTCTGCTCAATCAGCACCAATATGACATTGTAGCCATTACCGAAACATGGCTCGACGAATCTACTGATCTACCTTCGATTCTAGGAGTGGTATCACCACAATATGACTCTTTTCAATGCGATAGGAAGGATAAAAGGGGCGGTGGCGTAGCGTTCTTAATTCGTAAGGCACTTTTACCTAGCTTGGTCTTCAGCGAATCAGTTCCGAATTCTTATGAAATATTGTGCTGTGATTTTCTTTCTGGTCATAAACCAGTCCGATTGGTCGTGCTTTATAAAACGCCATCTTGCATTGTGAGTATGGGTGAACAAATGTTAAAAGCCTTAGGTGATTTGATATCCTGCCATCAAGAATATGTGGCGACTTTAATATGCCTGACATCAAATGGGATGCATTACAGCCGTTTGCAACTAACTCTGTATCCAAACATTTGGTGGAACTTTGCAAGTCTTATGGCTTGACACAACATGTCAGTGGTGGCACACTAAGGAAGAACACTCTTGATTTAGTTTTGTCTAGTGATAAGCGGCTAATAGAGGAACTGAAAATCGATGCCCCTGTCGGTACCAGCGATCACTGTTCTATCAATTTCCAATTGAATCTTTCTATTACTACGGATCCCTACGTCATTAAACGTGACTTCAAGGCAGCTAACTTCGCTGACATCAGAAACTATTTATACGATGTTGACTGGTATGGGTCGCTTGATACTGTCAGTAGCGTTGATGGTAAATATGAACTTTTCATAGCGGTTTTACACCACTGTATCGATCTCTTCGTCCCACTTGTCAAAGCTCCTCTAAACTCATCCAAGGTGCCGCCTCACATTAGTTCACTAGCCCACAGACGGTTACTGGCTTGGAATGCAGCTGTTGCAGAAGGAACTAGCGACAACTGGGCAAGATTTTCGAGACTTAATAGGTTGCTTCAAAGAAAACTGTGGAAGTACAATGCCAATCTTGAAAAGAAGGTTATTCGATCTAAAAACAAAAGCGCTTTTTACAAACTAGTTAATTCTAGAATTCGTTCGAAGCCCAAAATTGGGGCCTTGGTAAAAGATGATGGAAAAATTGCACTCACTGAGCAAGATAAGGCCGAAATGCTAGCAGACGTTTTTGCGCGATCCTTCACTATTTCTGGTTCAACGTTAAATGTCTCTAGCGGTCCAGCTTTTCCAAGAATGAGCGATTCTCTGTGGTTTCACGGCGACGAGGTTTTCAGTACACTCTCTGCGTGGCCTGCTTCTCACTCGGATACTCCTGATCACATCCCGCTAATATTTATCAAGCAAGTACTGGATATAATCACTGGGCCACTTGTGTACATTTTCAACTTAAGCCTTATGTGTGCAGAAGTGCCAAGTAGATGGAAACTTTCTCTTGTGACCCCTCTACCCAAGAAACCTCCGTTCACATCCCCACTGAACTATCGCCCAATCAGTATTACGTCGATTTTTGCCAGAGCATTTGAAAAGATTCTCAAGAAAAGAATTGAAAAACATCTACAAGAACACTCTATTATATCTCCTTTTCAACATGGCTTTCAAAAAGGCAAATCTACGGTAACCGCTATGCTTCAGTCCTTGAATGACTGGACATTTAATGCTGATCATGGGCATGATACCGACGTTGTTTTTCTTGACTTTTGCAAGGCTTTCGACAAAGTACCCCATGATAAATTACTCGCTAAATTAGATAGAATTGGAATTCACCCCAGGATTATTGGATGGATTCAGGCGTTTCTCTCTGATCGTATTTTCAGTGTAAGAATAGGATCTGGTTTCTCTCGGCCGAGACGGGTCACAAGTGGGGTCCCACAGGGGGGAGTCCTCTCTCCTATTCTTTTTAACATCTATACGTACGAACTTCCCCCTCTCGTTTCAACAGTCGGTGTGAACTGCTGTGCTTTTGCCGATGACTTCAAAATCTATAGTAAAAGTTCAGATTGGTTAGCACTCCAAAATGCAATCGATATTGTGCATAACTGGTCTAAGGAATGGGAGATCCCGCTCTCAGAGGAAAAGACTAAGCTGATGCATATTGGACGCAAGAATAATTGTCATGGATATGTTATAGGAGGAACTCCTATTGAAGTGGTTGACAAAATTAAAGATTTAGGTTTTTTGGTAACAAGCGACCTAAACTTTGACCAACACTGCGAGCAAATCGCTGTGAAGGCTATGGGTGTAATGTACAAATTATTCAGAGCATTGGTGACAAAGGACTGTATGATTCTTTTACGTGCATTCAAAACCTACATAAGACCATTACTTGAATACGGGACCGTTATCTTTTGTCCACACAAACGGAAGGTTAGTGATAAGCTTGAAAAGGTCCAGAATAGTTTCACAAGGAAACTCTTTATAAGAAAAGTCGGGTTCTTTTATGATAGGATTCCCTCCTTTGAGGAGAGGAATATGAATCTTGGCCTAAATTCTCTTGCCTGGAGGAGAAGAAAATTCGATCTACTCATGTTCCATAAAATAATTCACGGTCACACTGGCCTTGATCCTGAGAACTACTTCTCGTTTAGACCTTCCATAACCAGAGGAGGCTCACGGAAGCTCTGCCTTCCAAGAGCCAGACTCAAATGTCGATCAAATTTTTTCATCAATAGAGCAGGTTCCGACTACCTAGCATTGAGCAGAGTGCAAGCAATTCCTTCTAGTTTACGATCCTTCAAAAACATGTTGCGCAACTATCTGAAATCTTGATGGTATCCTAGGCTTTGTTGCCGATCTGTTTAGTTTTTTTTTTCTATAAGCCCATTGTTTGTTTCATTTGGTCTGATTTTACCAATTGATAGCCAGGTTTTTTTTCGTTTTTGTTACTTCCTGTTTTTTTTTTTGCATGAGACGCCTCATGTAATAAATATATAAATATATAGACAGAGACACAGGCGCTCGGCATGCTGCCACTGGTTGGCTGCAGAGTCAGAGAAGCCAGGGGCAGCATAGAGAGCGCCTGTGCCTGATCAAGGAGCCGCACCGTGGCCACGCCCTCTTGACTGTGGACATTTGGAGCTTCCTGTATGTATTATCATACGTGGTGTGAGGTGGCTAAGCTGACTGGGGGTTCAGCGTGAGGCAAGAATTTTCGAGAAAGACTATATCATTCTTGCCCAACAGTCCTGATGCGCGCAGAGGAGCGCGCCAAAGACTTTTCGGCGTCGTTCATCTTCCACGCGCAAGATCTTTGAAACGGTCTTCTCGACTGAAACTTTGCGTATGGGTGTTATTTGAAATGCTGAATATGAATATCATATCCATTTTGTACCGTAAGCTATTTTTGTGGGGTTACGGTAGGTGTACCACGGCATGCTACCGTGCACCTACCGCAACCCTCCAAAATGGCACTACGGTGCAAAATGGATACGATATTCGTGTTCAGCACCTCAAATAACTCTCGTATGCAAAGTTTCAGCCAAAAATTTTTTTTTGAAGAGTGTGGGTCCATGATGGTTGAATAGTACCAATTTTCTAGTGCCCTGTCATTGGAGTCCTGGTTTGGACCCATGGAACTTTGGCCAAGCAAACCGACCGTGGTTGCTGTTATTAGCTGTCCTATGGTATATATATATATATATATATATATATATATATATATATATATATATATATATTTATTACATGAGGCGTCTCATGCAAAAAAGAAACAGGAAGTAACAAAAACGAAAAAAACCTGGCTATCAATTGGTAAAATCAGACCAAATGAAACAAACAATGGGCTTATAGAAAAACTAAACAGATCGGCAACAAAGCCTAGGATACCATCAAGATCTCAGATAGTTGCGCAACGTGTTTTTGAAGGATCGTAAACTAGAAGGAATTGCTTGCACTCTGCTCAATGCTAGATAGTCGGAACCTGCTCTATTGATGAAAAAATTTGATCGACATTTGAGTCTGGCTCTAGGAAGGCAGAGCTTCCGTGAGCCACCTCTGGTTATGGAAGGTCTAAACGAGAAGTAGTTCTCAGGATCAAGACCAGTGTGACCGTGAATTATTTTGTGGAACATGAGTAGATCGAATTTTCTCCTCCTCCAGGAAAGAGAATGTAGGCCAAGATTCATATTCCTCTCCTCAAAGGAGGGAATCCTATCATAAAAAAAACCCGACTTTTCTTATAAAGAGTTTCCTTGTGAAACTATTCTGGACCTTTTCAAGCTTATCACTAACCTTCCGTTTGTGTGGACAAAAGATAACGGTCCCATATTCAAGTAATGGTCTTATGTAGGTTTTGAATGCACGTAAAAGAATCATACAGTCCTTTGTCACCAATGCTCTGAATAATTTGTACATTACACCCATGGCCTTCGCAGCGATTTGCTCGCAGTGTTGGTCAAAGTTTAGGTCGCTTGTTACCAAAAAACCTAAATCTTTAATTTTGTCAACCATTTCGATAGGAGTTCCTCCTATAACATATACGTGACAATTATTCTTGGGTCCAATATGCATCAGCTTAGTCTTTTCCTCTGAGAGCGGGATCTCCCATTCCTTAGACCAGTTATGCACAATATCGATTGCATTTTGGAGTGCTAACCAATCCGAACTTTTACTATAGATTTTGAAGTCATCGGCAAAAGCACAGCAGTTCACACCAACTGTTGAAACGAGAAGGGGAAGTTCGTACGTATAGATGTTAAAAAGAATAGGAGAGAGGACTCCCCCCTGAGGGACCCCACTTGTGACCCGTCTCGGCCGAGAGAAACCAGATCCTACTCTTACAGTGAAAATACGATCAGAGAGAAACGCCTGAATCCATCCAATAATCCTGGGGTGAATTCCAATTCTATCTAATTTAGCGAGTAATTTATCATGGGGTACTTTGTCGAAAGCCTTGTAAAAGTCAAGAAAAACAACGTCGGTATCATGCCCATGATCAGCATTAAATGTCCAGTCATTCAAGGACTGAAGCATAGCGGTTACAGTAGATTTGCCTTTTTGAAAGCCATGTTGAGAAGGTGATATAATAGAGTGTTCTTGTAGATGTTTTTCAATTCTTTTCTTGAGAATCTTTTCAAATGCTCTGGCAAAAATCGACGTAATACTGATTGGGCGATAGTTCAGTGGGGATGTGAACGGAGGTTTCTTGGGTAGAGGGGTCACAAGAGAGAGTTTCCATCTACTTGGCACTTCTGCACACATAAGGCTTAAGTTGAAAATGTACACAAGTGGCCCAGTGATTATGTCCAGTACTTGCTTGATAAATATTAGCGGGATGTGATCAGGAGTATCCGAGTAAGAACCAGGCCACGCAGAGAGTGTACTGAAAACCTCGTCGCCGTGAAACCACAGAGAATCGCTCATTCTTGGGAAAGCTGGACCGCTAGAGACATTTAACGTTGAACAAGAAATAGTGAAGGATCGCGCAAAAACGTCTGCTAGCATTTCGGCCTTATCATGCTCAGTGAGTGCAATTTTACAATCATCTTTTACCAAGGCACCAATTTTGGGCTTCACACGAATTCTGGAATTGACTAGTTTGTAAAAAGCGCTTTTGTTTTTGGATCGAATAACCTTCTTTTCAAGATTGGCGTTGTACTTCCACAGTTTTCTATGAAGCAACCTATTAAGTCTCGAAAATCTTGCCCAGTTGTCGCTAGTTCCTTCTGCAACAGCTGCATTCCAAGCCAGTAACCGTCTGTGGGCTAGTGAACTAATGTGAGGGGGCACCTTGGATGAGTTTAGAGGAGCTTTGACAAGTGGGACGAAGAGATCGATGCAGTGGTGTAAAACCGCTATGAAGAGTTCATATTTTCCATCAAAGATACTGACAGTATCAAGCGACCCATACCAGTCAACATCGTATAAATAGTTTCTGATGTCAGCGAAGTTGGCTGCCTTAAAGTCACGTTTAATGACGTAGGGATCCGTGGTAATAGAAAGATTCAGTTGGAAATTAATAGAACAGTGATCGCTGGTACCGACAGGGGCATCGATTTTCAGTTCCTCTATTAGCCGCTTATCACTAGACAAGACTAAATCAAGAGTGTTCTTCCTTAGTGTGCCACCACTGACATGTTGTGTCAAGCCATAAGACTTGCAAAGTTCCACCAAATGTTTGGATACAGAGTTAGTTGCAAACGGCTGTAATGGACCCCATTTGATGTCAGGCATATTAAAGTCGCCACATATTACGCATTCTTGATGGCAGGATATCAAATCACCTAGGGCTTTCAACATTTGTTCACCCATACTCACAATGCAAGATGGTGTTTTATAAAGCACGACCAATCGGACTGGTTTATGACCAGAAAGGAAATCACAGCACAATATTTCATAAGAATTCGGAACTGATTCGCTGAAGACCAAGCTAGGTAAAAGTGCCTTACGAATTAAGAACGCTACGCCACCGCCCCTTTTATCCTTCCTATCGCATTGAAAAGAGTCATAACGTTGTGATACCGCTCCTAGAATCGAAGGTAGATCAGTAGAATCGTCGAGCCATGTTTCAGTAATGGCTACAATGTCATATTGGTGCTGATTGAGCAGAAGTACAAGAAAGTTCCTATTTTTCAATAGTGATCGAGCATTGATGAGTAAAAATGAAAGCTTCGTTGCTAAAATCCGACGACGGTATCCTAGTTTGACTTGTTCACAGGCTCAGAATCGCTACGAGCAGATAGAAGATCTGCAGCATTGATGCAAACGACAGAGTTCTGCAATGACTGTGGAGAAGATTGAGAATGAGATGGTTGGCTGGCCACGATCTGGTTATTGCGTCGTGCCTCACGCTCGGCCCGCAGCCTGTCCCTCTCTTCTTTAGGAAGAGAAGGACGGATAAAAAGGCCAGAGACCTTAAAATGCTTCAAGCGGGGGGCACGCCGCAGTAACTGCCTCGCGAAAAAAGAAGCAGGAAGTACAACTTTAATCAATCGAGGGTGACTGGCACTATAACGACCTAAACGATACACAGAAACGGTAGCACAGTCAACGTTTAGGAAATCCTGATTTCCCTCACGCAATTGCAGTCGTGCGCTACTCGATTAGATGCAAGAGAATCCTTACTTTCAACAATTCCGGCAATAACTACAGAACGCTTTCGTTCGATCTCCTCGAACGACTCACTACCAGCGGAAGACATACAAGACACAACAGGATTAGACTGTTGAGGAGAGGATGGAGGTGGAATTGGAGGATTGTTGATGGAACTAGACTGACTTTTGAGAATAGCGTTTTCAGACCTAAGACTTCTGACTTCCTCCGACAATTCTCTGCAAAGACTTGCCAAAACCTGGAATTGCTTCCTATCTTCAAGTAGACACGCTATCACCGTTCTAAGATGACTAGGAAGAGAATCGTCCTTCAAAACTTGATCGATTTGCTCGTCCAGATCAGACCGTGCGCTCATCGGACTTGGAAAATCGACGCATTGTCTCTTCTGGCCCTTCTTGCGGTTCTGAATGGTTGAAGCAGCCAGCGGGGTAGACATGATCAAAACAACACTATCAATAGTCAATACACCTAGTAGAGTGGCAGAAACGATAAGTGATCAGCTTCCCTGCCACAGGAAACTATGCGTGGTGAACGTAGGTAGGTGCAGGTCACAATACAATCAAGAGGATCGATAAATGACGACCCGCGGCACCAAGACCTCGACGGATGGAAACTTCAAAAACCGACCTGAATTGGTGGCAGTACTCAGTAGAAGATCGCACCGTGCCACCCTAGTGCTCGCAGAGTAACTACTGGTCGTTTAGCCGAATAAGCAGACAGAAAATATAGAAATAAGGAGCCTTGGCGGAAATACAGTGCGTTTCATAATTATAGGGACACCCGATTTTTTGCTGTAGCGAGCTTCACCGTGAACCAATCGATCTGATTTTTTCGTTATTCATTTCGGGATGTGAAATAACCTCTAGAGGCATATTTTCCATTGACATCATCAATAAATAAGATTTTTATAGAGAAAGATAGAAAAACCAGTGTTTCAAAATTATAGGGACACTTGGACTTGATGAAACGATTTACCCGGAAAACGGAATCTGTCAGTGCAGTTGTTACTAGTGGGTTATTCCCTATCCATTGCTAATCCGAACCTTCGGTTCTTCAAACTGGTGTAGCTGTTCCAGATGAGGTTCGGCCCAACATCGATTTTAGTTTCTTGAACTGTGCTTCAAAGTTTTTAGCATAAAAGTTCTAGACGTATCAAGCAAGGAACCATCTAGAATTTGTCTTAGAACCATTTTCCGCTAGAAATGAGTTTTATAAGGGCTTTTCAGGTACAAGGCCTGGAGTTTGTGGCAGCTTTATCGTGCTGTCGCGCCTTGACCCACGGGGATAACTGCACTTTCTTGAACCAAAGCAAACTTTTGTCAACGATAACCACTCAGATGTGATGTAGAATGATCACACAGGATTTGATGAAGGACTCTATGTTGAGTTCTAGTTGATACAAAGGCGATGAACAACTTACGCCGTGCACGAGATCCAATCGACACTGCACACAGTCGCTTTCTAAATCCCATCATAAAAAGGAAACATAATTGTGGCCTTAATTCTTCAATAAGGCCTCTTTTCTGTATGAATCGATCAAATTCTCTCTTATTCATAAGATCAGATAATATTTCTGGAGAAAAGAATTAGTTTCCCAAGACGGTACTTGGGAGGCAAAATGGCTTGTTCGAGCATGTCATGTCGTGCACGGCGTAAGTTGTTCATCGCCTTTGTATCAACTAGAACTCAACATAGAGTCCTTCATCAAATCCTGTGTGATCATTCTACATCACATCTGAGTGGTTATCGTTGACAAAAGTTTGCTTTGGTTCAAGAAAGTGCAGTTATCCCCGTGGGTCAAGGCGCGACAGCACGATAAAGCTGCCACAAACTCCAGGCCTTGTACCTGAAAAGCCCTTATAAAACTCATTTCTAGCGGAAAATGGTTCTAAGACAAATTCTAGATGGTTCCTTGCTTGATACGTCTAGAACTTTTATGCTAAAAACTTTGAAGCACAGTTCAAGAAACTAAAATCGATGTTGGGCCGAACCTCATCTGGAACAGCTACACCAGTTTGAAGAACCGAAGGTTCGGATTAGCAATGGATAGGGAATAACCCACTGGTAACAACTGCACTGACAGATTCCGTTTTCCGGGTAAATCGTTTCATCAAGTCCAAGTGTCCCTATAATTTTGAAACACTGGTTTTTCTATCTTTCTCTATAAAAATCTTATTTATTGATGATGTCAATGGAAAATATGCCTCTAGAGGTTACTTCACATCCCGAATTGAATAACGAAAAAATCAGATCGATTGGTTCACGGTGAAGCTCGCTACAGCAAAAAATCGGGTGTCCCTATAATTATGAAACGCACTGTAGTAGGTAGTGGCGCCGGAGAGGGTGATCTGCCGACCGCTCGGGGCGCGCGCAGGCTCAAGAATGTATCGAACGTTTGCAGACGCATTTCTGAATCACCTGGTTCCGTCCATAGGTACGATAACCTGAGACATTTCTCAACCCACCATCACTTACGGTAGTGTCGTTGGGTAAAAACCTTACCTATGAAGATAAGTTGGAACCTTCACCTATGAAGATAAGTTGGATCCGGGGCTCAACCCCGGATTGCAAAAGGGGCAGAAGGTCGCACATTTTGTTCAGGAAAGGAAGAAATAGATAGAAAAAGAAATATGCAACGCGCTGTTGTGGGTTAAATTCTACGTACAAAACAGCGCTAGGAAACATGAAGCTCAGGAGTCGGTCGGCGAACACGGGTTGAAAGAAACTGTTGAGAATCCTACTATATTATCCTACTATATTAAAAGCAGAGGGCCACCTCGTTCTGCCTGTTGGATTTACCATTAATCCTAGACCTTCTCATCATGTTGATCCCTGGGATGTACAACAACAGGCACAGAAGCGACGAAATACCCATTTTTGAAAGGCACGAACTGGGTAAAAATTTGCAGCCCGGAGGCGGATCGCTCCAAGCTGTGCTGGCTGCCTGCCACGGCTGCCACATCGGTCAACGAGTCTTGGCGTGTCCAATCGATAAGATCAACGGCTTCACATGTCAACTCGGGTTGGCAAACTGTTACAGACCCCGTCCTGGAAGACGGGTTTATAGACCATTCTGAGACAATTTTTGTATACCGTTGGAACCATTGCGCCGAGTAGATGCAGAATCTGCTGTTAGCTGAACTACGAAAATGAGGTGGACCCCTGCCTTTAAAGGCAGCACTCACGGAAATTTTTGTGTTGTAGATTTCGCGGTATATCGGGGTTTTTGGGGACGATGAACTCATTGACAACGATGACGTAGCGTGAAACATGCGAAAAATACAGAAAAGGATGGCGGTTTTTCATGTGTGTCCACAGCGCGGACGAGTGTTCCGTGATGGGTCCCGGCACGGAACCCTGTAAATGGTAGGAATTTCATAGACACGCCCCCGCTGAACCACATGCACACACCCTGTCAAAGGCGTTAGTTGGCGCGACGGAACCCTAATGTCCATAGCGGTAGATGTGTCCACGGCAGTATCTTCGCAGGTGGGCGGCCATACAAGGTGTTCAACTTACTGTTGCGATTGTCCAGCGGCCGGCTACATGGTAAGCGACTCATTTCAGAAGTGAAAATTTTCGTGAGTGCTGCCTTTAAAAGATAAGGTCTTTTTCACAAATCTTGCCACTTGGCCTTCCGCCAAGATGAGGTGTTGTCGTTGTCACCACGGAACAAACGTCTGCAGCAGCACAGCCACGGCGGAGGCCGCCGCATAGCCGCTGCGCAACACCACCGCGAGGTCGTTGCGGGCGGCGTGGTGGGCATTTTGCCAGCCTTGGCAGCAAGCTGATCTATCGATTACTTCATTGCGGCCGGATTTCCGCCGTTTTTTGTTCGTTTTTCTTCAGGTTTTAACATTTCCTTCCCTGTCTCGTTGATTTTTCATCTATTCCAGGCCAGAAGGAATGAAGAACGATGACAACTTTTACTTTTTGACTTTTTACAGCTCCTTATGAGATATTTTGTCTATTCATCGTTTTCAAAATTTGAGATAGCATTAGAATGTCACTGTTGGTGATCTCTAAAACTTCTTTCTTTTGCATTCGTCGGAATTCAACATAATCGACATAGCTGCACCAGAAATTTTCTGCTTGGAAGTGTTTTATAGGACAACAAATCCATTTCTCAGTGTTGTGTTCATTCTTATAGAGAATGCAATTTTTGATGGGTTAGAAGTGAATAAGACAATCGCTTAGACCTTGCCTTCGGTGGGATGAAGTCGAATGAAGGTGAATTGAAATTTCTATGCGTATTTGTGCTTCGCATCGTGACTTGATATACAGGGAACTCCAAACGGTCGCGGACAGGGGCGGGACCTCGGCGCCGCTCGCTTGGGCAGAGACACAAGCGCTCACCATGTGACTCTGGTTTCTCTGCTTCTGCGGCAGAGAGCAGAGAAACCAGAGCCACGTGGTGAGCGCTCGTGTCTCTGCCCAAGCGAGCGGCGCCGAGGTCCCGCCCCTGTCCGCGACCGTTTGGAGCTCCCTGTAGTCCGAAACGACGAGCCCGCCCACGCACGCGGAGATCGAAAGGCGGCGCGGCTGAGACGGATGCTGTTGGCTGCCACGTCGTCCACGTCACAGCCAAATCATTGGTCAGTACCATGAAGATAACGATGAAATGTGATACGCAGATCAGGGATGATGACGTGGAGCGCTGGCAAACGTGGCAGCTTCTCGATCCCTGCGTGCTTGGGTGGACTCGTCGTTTCGGACAGACTATACCAGCAAACATGCATAAATAAACATAAATGGGTTGCACTATAGAGTGATGTTAGCTCAACATCCCTTCTGGCTTGGAATGGATGAAAAATCAACGAGACAGAAAAGAAAATGTGAAAACTCTAAGAAAAACGAATAAAAACAGAGGAAATCCGGCGGCAGTGAAGTAATCGATAAGTCAGCAGGCTGACAAAATGCCCGCCACGCCGCCCGCAACAGCCTCGCGGTGGTGTTGCGCCGCAGCTGCGCGGCGGCCTCCGTCGCGGCCGTGCTGCTGCAGACGTTTGCTCCGTGGTGACAACGACAATAAGTCTCGCCACATTGTTACAGGTGAGACATGTTCTGGCCTCCTTCCAGCTATCGATTGTCGATTGATAGCGCCAATTTTCATGATTTAGCATGTGGTATCGTCTATCCGAAACGACGAGTCCGCCCACGCACCGGGGACCGAGAGGTGGCGCGGCTGGGGCGGATGCTGTTGGCTGCCACGTCGTCCAGGTCTCAGCCAAATCATTGGTCATTACCATGAAGATAATGATGAAACGTGATACGCAGATCAGGGATGATGACGTGGAACGCTGGAAAACGTGGCAGCTCCTCGATCCCCGCGTGCGTGGGCGGACTCGTCGTTTCGGACAGACTATAAAATTGCGCGCTGTATTGTTGAACAAAACACATTGAATTGCTCTGATTTTTGAAACCGACAGTACATACACACGCGCACACGGTCATTCTACTTTATATATACAGAAGAAGAGGTGTGCCCAAGCTCTATGAGTGGAGTGGTCAGCTTAATCAGGAGACCAATAGCGGGACCAAATCTAGTCCGCCTACTATAGGAATAACGCTACACACCCCCAGGATTACAGCCAAATCTTGATGATCAAGTTTTCCATGGGTGCTGTCTTTAAGGAGGATTTATTTCTGGAGGGGTTGAGCAATGCGAACCTGATAGTGCAATAGACAGGCGGAAGAACGCACTTGGGCGCTAACAGGGGAAATATAATAGCACTAGACGGTGTACCCGGCTTCGCTCGGGTGTTCAATCTCTCCCGGTCATTTAAAGCTGATGCCAACATTTGTTGGACCAAAAAATCCTTTCAAAATGTTCATTATTTGGTGATCAGCTCAAGTGACCCTCCTTCACCCTGCCCCAAAAAATGGGGTGAAGTTGCGATAAATCGATATTTCGGTCAAAACGGTTATCATATCCGTGTTCAGCGCACTGCGATACCCCTGTGGACATGTCTTTACCCCTCAGTGGGTAAGAATAGTGAAAAATCAATAACATTAATAAGTCGATATTTCGCTCAAAATGGTTGCCATATTCGTGTTCAGTGCATTGAGATGCCCCAGTAGACACGTCTTTACCACCCCGTGGGCAGTGATAGCGAAAAATCAATAAAATCAATAAATCGATAATTTGGCGCAGAATGGTTGCCATATTCGTAATCAGTGCATTAAGATACTCCAGTAGACATGTCTTTACCACCCCGTGGGAAAAGATAACGAAAAATCAATAAAATCAATAAATCGATAATTTGGCGCAAAATGATTGTAGTATTCGTGTTCAGCGCATTGGGATACCCCAGTAGGCATGTTCTCGCTACTCCCTGGTCAAGAAGAGCGAAAAATCAATAAAATCGATATAATCGATAGGCCAATCGATAATCCCAGGTGCAAAGTAGCCTATAACCTCCGCCGGCCCCCGAAGAACCTAAATGCGAAACTTGGTCCCGATCGGTTCATCCTCCGCGATTTCTATTCCGAACATACAAACATACAAACATACAAACAAACAAACACACACACACACACACACACAAACTTTCGCTTTTATATATACAGATGAGAGAGAAGAACGTCTATGTTCTGATATACATATTTTGCGTTTCATGGTGCTTCTGTTAAAACAGTCTTCATTCATGGTTCTACCCTGTTTAAGGTTGTTCAGTTTTCTTACAGTTTCAAAGTGATGAACCCACAATCCGTGCCTTCTTACTCTCCTTCGTGCTTCGCACTTCCACCCGATGTGATTGCTAGAGGTAGGGCGATGTTCGATGTCACTGAAGAGAAAGCTGATATCTTTTATTTTCTTCTTTTCAGAAGAGATGTGTCGCACTATAGAAGGAGCTATAGAATGTCGAAAGAAAGATGAACGTTTTCAAGGTCAGCCATTGTTAATACAACCATAGTTATTCTTATTTTCTTCAATCCAGATTGTAAGGAAATAGTGCGGGACCTCTACAAGAAGCCTCCGAATGCTCCGAATTATACCGCCGAACAGCTCAACGATTTGTACGAGAGCATGCAACATCTAAAGGTGAGTCGGCAACTTGCTTCGATTTCTTTCGAGTTTCCGTTAAAACCTACGCATCAGACGACTTCTGATGTAAGCTAGACCTTGTTCTTCCCCCGTCCTCGTTTCCTCAGTATTCTCTTTGAACTTGTCCGTACCGCGGCAGAGATGTGAAAACTTTGTACAGGATGTGTCACATTTATTGCTACCTAACGAGTGATCCACTTTGAATCGAAGGGATAAAATTTCAAGAGCATCCCTAAATGGCAGTGTTTGTTATTCACATCAACAGTAAAGATAGCAATAGATTCAAATGTCCTCCCATTAGCGTTGAAACAGGCTTCTAGAAATAGGGCAAAGTGAAAACATCTGTCATGATTCGCAAGTAGACACTGTGATAACATTTGTCATGACCTATAAGTAGGTGTGGAATAGCGCAAAACGTGCTAAAAATCCGCGAAAACGAGGTGCTCTTTCCTGTGCCGCTTTTATGTAGTTGCGGCACTTTGACGTTTGTGGGCCCTGACATGCTGATGTCACGTGCGCATGTGCAAGTGGCTGACGGCTCCAGTCTTTAACGTTATTTATAGTGCGTCGGAATCCGATCCCGTCGGTTAACAAAAGGTACGTATCGATTCTCGTCGGAATCCGACGCATCGGAGTCCGACGACGACGCCTGTTTTTACTCCATCGGAACGATTTGCCTCCGAATCGTCGTCGGAGTCCGACGTCGCATCGGATCCACTAGTGGCTCCGATGCGACGTCGGACTGCGATGCATCAATCGATAGGACCTCGTGGGGCGAAATTCCTCAGCTGTTTTCACCCCATTTTCGTTATTTTCTTTTGTTTTTTCTTTCGTGTCACTAACTATCATTTACTCTCCAAATAGCTAGTCCTAAAACCTATCGTATACTTCTTTACATCACTTCCATGTTGTAGTAATTGCATAATTGGAAGAGTTTGATAATGATATGATGTTATTTATGTGGAAGATTACAATAAAATTCTTGAGGTTGAAGAGAATTTGCAAAAGCTGAGAACTCCAAAAACCAAAGAAAAAAGTCAGAAACCGATAAATACAGCTGATACAGCTTGATTTGCTAAGAAAACATGCGAAATTCATGGATGGAAACAGCTGATCCGAAATCGTGTGGCTGCGGACTATAAACAAAGCCACGACGCGTCGTTCCGATTTCGTATCCGACCGTCGCAGCCCACATCCGATGCGAATCGGACTCCGACGCACTATAAATAACGCTTTTCTCAAAAACCCTTGCCTCACGCTTCACCGCCCATCTGCTAAGCCGCGCCGCATCCTCTAGGCATTATCATACGTGGTGCGACGTGGCTAAGCTGAGGGGCAGTTCAGCATGGGGATTTTCGAGAAAGACTATCTTACTCTATATAAAGCGCAGACCCACCCCCATCGCCGCGCTAGGGACGACAGGTGACGCTGTCATTGATCCAATCGCCTCGCCCCACCTCTTTTGCCCGCCGCCAAGGGCTCAATTGCGGAAATTGAGACGCCCAATGACACGTCCATGGTACATACATATATGTATGTGGAAACATGGAAATCTTCAATTAGGACATCTAATTTGCAACGAAAACGGAACATTTTGGATCTTTAAAGAAGAATGGGAGAACCACTGATGAAGCGAGTGTGATTTCGCAATCAGAGCCGTGAATCATCCAAATACAGCAGAGTTGTACGGAAATTTTCGCTGCACTCCTTCTAAAGCATTAAGTAGTAATAGCAATTAGAAATTAACGGTTAGGGGAACAAATTAATTTTGTGCTTACAAAATAGGAATTGAACGTTTAAGCAGTTTATTCCTGTTAGAAGCTACGACTTGACCACGTGAGGACCTGTGTTGCTACTCATACAACGGACCATGTAGAAGCTCTTTATATTGAACATAAAAGATAAGAGTTAACTACCAAACCGTTTAGGAGCTCCGCAGCTTCGCAGAAAATCACTGTCATCCGCGAAGCGCGGCGAAGCTAACGAAGCTGAAGCTGAGGTAACGTAGCACATGGGTCCGAGTCAGAGCGCCACGAAGCGGCGCTCTGGCTCGGAGTTCTTTTTTTCAGAGTTTACAAATTTGGAGACCTTATCCTAATTGAATTGTGAAATCTTCTTCGTACATAGAAATGGAAACCTTGACCAACCTTCCCGCTTCTTTGTTCAAAGTAAAACTACACATTTTACATGAACTACTCCATGCTAGCGAGGAAAAGTCGCTATTTTCGCTAAAACGGGGATTCCAGTTCAGCTGCTGATCTCCTGGATGAATCATGCGACAGATTACGAAATCAAATACTCATCCATCATGCCTCCAAGTTGCTACCTTCAGAAAGCTGGCATTCTCGGTTGGCACGATTTCTTCGCAACCCATGTGGCATACATACAGAAAGCTCCAAATGTCCGCAGTCAAGAGGGACGTGGCCACGACGCGGCTTTAGAAAGAGACACAGGCGCTCGGCATGCTGCCACTGGTTGGCTGCAGAGTCAGAGAAGCCAGAGGCAGCATAGAGAGCGCCTGTGCCTGATCAAGGAGCCGCGCCGTGGCCACGCCCTCTTGACTGTGGACATTTGGAGCTTCCTGTACATTCACCATCGGCCTTCCCTTGATCCACCCTGTTTACGCCAAATCACCCATTGGCGGTGGGCAAAGTGGGTGGGGAAGACAATAACACTCGCGGGGCCGACTTATTATAGTAGATAGTGTACCGCGAACAAAATATAGGAAGGCAGGATGTGTCCGCAATGTAACCACATGTGAATACTTGACCATTTCTTTACCAATTTAAATTCAATGTTTTGTGTCAAGTATTGCTGAAGTATTATGGCCAGCAGTATTGACGTAGTAACCGCTTTTGTTTACCATGTCTTTTAGGTGTACCGACACGACAGAGAATCGACTGTAGAGATTCCTCCTCCGTTTTTGACATTTGATGAAGCATTTCATGACTATCGTGAGTTTGATTGTACATATTTACAACCATAGGACGCGGTAGTTGGTAGCCAGGTGGGGTGGTGGGGGGGGGGGGGGGAGAAGGGAGAAGTACCAACTACGCCACTCTGTGGACCCAGATGGAATAATAAGATTACTAAAAATGTCAACTTCAAAAATGGATATCGTGATTAGTAACAAATATTTTGAAAACTGATGAAAATAAAGAATAAAAAAGTAAGCTTGTGCAATGTCTTCATCTACTTCATAAGTGTCAAAAGTTTCAAAAATACGGGGACCCACTGGGGAGCCTCCCCCGCCCTGCATCCGCCGCAGCTGTTGAGAATGGTTGGCTATGATACGCAGGCAAAGATAATGATAAGGTCAGAGGAGATGCATTGGGGAAGTCGTCCAGTGCCATTCTGATGCGTCATATCTGGTTCCACATATAACCTTCACTTAACGTCGCGTTTTCTGCCTAACCTTTTCACTCCTTCTCGTGTGCAAGGATCTCTGGTACGGTCGTCTTTTACGGTAGGGATGATATCATCCGCAGGGGCGTTAATTGTTATTGCATTCGGGCTGTGCGTTACTAACGTAACGAATTAACGCATTAACGCGTAACGGCCATTTTTGGCCTAACGTAACGAATTAACGAAAAACTCAAAAAATCCGCTAGAACATTACGTTAATGGACCAAACAGTATCTAAAATGAGTGCTTCTCTCGCTTTACACAAATTTCTCGTAATATATAGCAGATTACACGCATAATCACGACGTGGCAAATGTGATTTGCAGTGAGGCATTCGAAGACAATCTGCTTTCAATGAGCATCTTATCATCTTAGCTTTTATAAACTGAACTAAAGCCGGTGCGGTGGGTATAGCTGTTGAGATAAATAAATTAATGAGAACTTTCATGAATCTGTAAATGAATTAATGAGAACTTTCATGAATCTGCAACTTCGGTGAGTAGACAAATACCTTGCGCATAAGACATCATTCTCCATTTCAGTATTAGAGCAACGATATAAACACCTCGAAATTCCTTCATATCAAAATGTTGGCATATGAATACCTTTCCGCACCGGCTCTCTTCTCAACAGCAGGGTTGGTTGTGTCGGATCCAAGAACGATCTTGACTGTAGAAACTTGTAAAAACTGGACTTTTTGCACCATAACACATGTACTTATACTAGGATTCTGAGGTACAGCAATGCGCCTTGTCCTTTGAGTCTCTCACTTTCTCTTACGAAGCCTAAGATTTTAAGAGTTCTCATCCAGTCCTAGTGCCAATGATTTATTCTGAAAATTGTGAAGCAAAGTAGGCCAACTTCTAACCAAAGCACTCTACCATTTGCCTTTTTCGGTCATCTGACGATTGCTTATATTTTCTTCTTCTGTGTGCGTTGAAGAGAAATTACCATTTTTAAATGTACTCATCTTGCTGTACAGTACTTCCAGAGCCAGAAATGAATAATGTTAGCATTTGCATCAACTTTTTGTTGAATCTACAGCTTATTTGCTTTGGATTTCAGTCAGAGAGCTCGACTGCTTGTTATGGCTGATGAAAGTTATTGAAATATTCAAGGGTCCGTCTCCTATCGAATTAACGAATTAAGGCATTAACGCGTAACGGCCATTTTTGGCCTAACGTAACGAATTAACGAAAAACTCAAAAAATCCGCTAGAACACTACGTTAATGGACCAAACAGTATCTAAAATGAGTGCTTCTCTCGCTTTACACAAATTTCTCGTAATATATAGCAGATTACACGCATAATCACGACGTGGCAAATGTGATTTGCAGTGAGGCATTCGAAGACAATCTGCTTTCAATGAGCATCTTATCATCTTAGCTTTTATAAACTGAACTAAAGCCGGTGCGGTGGGTATAGCTGTTGAGATAAATAAATTAATGAGAACTTTCATGAATCTGTAAATGAATTAATGAGAACTTTCATGAATCTGCAACTTCGGTAAGTAGACAAATACCTTGCGCATAAGACATCATTCTCCATTTCAGTATTAGAGCAACGATATAAACACCTCGAAATTCCTTCATATCAAAATGTTGGCATATGAATACCTTTCCGCACCGGCTCTCTTCTCAACAGCAGGGTTGGTTGTGTCGGATCCAAGAACGATCTTGACTGTAGAAACTTGTAAAAACTGGACTTTTTGCACCATAACACATGTACTTATGATAGGATTCTGAGGTACAGCAATGCGCCTTGTCCTTTGAGTCTCTCACTTTCTCTTACGAAGCCTAAGATTTTAAGAGTTCTCATCCAGTCCTAGTGCCAATGATTTATTCTGAAAATTGTGAAGCAAAGTAGGCCAACTTCTAACCAAAGCACTCTACCATTTGCCTTTTTCGGTCATCTGACGATTGCTTATATTTTCTTCTTCTGTGTGCGTTGAAGAGAAATTACCATTTTTAAATGTACTCATCTTGCTGTACAGTACTTCCAGAGCCAGAAATGAATAATGTTAGCATTTGCATCAACTTTTTGTTGAATCTACAGCTTATTTGCTTTGGATTTCAGTCAGAGGGCTCGACTGCTTGTTATGGCTGATGAAAGTTATTGAAATATTCAAGGGTCCGTCTCCTATCGAATTAACGAATTAAGGCATTAACGCGTAACGGCCATTTTTAGCCTAACGTAACGAATTAACGGATTAACGAAGTCCGAGACTTTTTTTCGCAGCCCTGTTGCACACCTTCAAGCGAGGCCGCGGCCCATTGTACCTACGCGGAGCGGCAGGCCAGCTGGGTGCGCTTGTTCTGGAGCGTAATTGGAACTGTCGCTTTGCTTGTTTCTTCTTCCGCTAGTTCGTTTATCTCTGTGCATTCAACCAGCAAGAACTCCGATCACGCAATAGAACTACACCTCCCGGCTGGTGCCATATAAGCTTTTAATACGCTTACAATGCAGACTACATCAAGCGAGCTTTCATAAAACTGTTGATTTTCACTGTTGCTCTCGTGCCTCTCTCCCCTTCACCATTTATATTACTACACTGGGTTCATTTGGCTTGGTGACGAATGTGTAGTCAACTGCGCAACATTGAAAGCTGTCAATTGTCAGTTTTATTTATCGTAGTGTAGTCATAGTAAATCGTTTTAGCATCAATTCTATCGGAGTTGAAAAATCACAGTTTCACTACACCATCACCGGTGCAGTCGCAGCTCTGGCCAGCGCTTCTAAAAGGAAATGTACGTAAATAGGAGTTTATATCATTCCTCATCATCAAGTATGTACTGCGATAACGCATCCTTTTGTGTGCTATGCGAGTTACTTCAGGATTGTATCGGCGTCTCCCAAACTGGATCAGGAAAGACCTTGGCGTTCCTTCTACCCGGCTTTCTGCACATTGAAGCTCAACACAAGTAGGTCCATGTGAAATTCTGTTTGAGCATCTATCTCAAAACTTTCCACTTTTTTGCCTTAGGAGTCTTAGGATGTCAGAGGTGTCAACAATGAGCGATGTTCTTAAACTTCATTTTGCGCCCGTGGTCTGTTGTCTTATTGGTTGTTGACAGCACTAGAACAACTTATTTGTCAGGGCGGACGGGCGTTAGGCAGCAGCGAGTTCATACCAGCCTGCAATTAACAGCGCCCTGTCTCCAACTACGAGCCGACTTGCGCTGCGTATACAGAGTGCACGAAGCATTTGGAGTATACATTGGTATTCGAACGAATATTCGAATAATTCGAAAATTTCATTATTCGAATATATTCGAATAATTCGAAAAGTCGAAATATTCGAATTATTCGAAAAGCTGAAATATTCGATTATTCGAATATTCGAGCATCCATTATTCGAATAATCGGTCTAATGACAAAGTTACTAAGAATCACAGATTTCATACACATTAGTTAGTTTTCTTTGATTGCTTAATGAAAAAAAAATTGAACAATACTGACGAGATCCCCTTATATAACCCATTGACGACCGCGTGGCTCACCGGTGAGCCGCGCTTTTTTGGTCGCGTGGGACCGCGCGGCTCACCGGTGAGCCGCGCCCCTATTATCAAGTACTGGACCCTATTTTCGAACTATTTTGTAGCATTTCCATATAAAATGTGTACAATACTTCCCGAAAAGGTCTAAAACAACTGTGGTTCAAGAAAGAGTCCTTCTTTATTGCGACAAATATCATGAAAAGGATGAGATTTTGAAATCGAGGGAGATTGCTTTAAATTTTTTATGTAGTGGATGGAAATATTCTGAAGAAAGGCCACGTTTCCTACATAGAAACACGTTCATTACATCCTGCACTTCCTCATTCGTCAGATTAGAGTCGTACGAATGTATATACTTTCTGGACACTCCCTTATAACGCTAAAAACACCTTCTACAAACTTCCTTCGGCCTTAACGAAATCCAGAAGCGTTTAGATTCTCTCCTTTTTTGGTCCGATTATACTAGTAATGTTCTGGAACCAGATTTCAAATTATTTCTGCAAAAGATCTGTTCTAGTCCTTATTATCTTATCGTAACGGTGTGGAACTCCGCGGGCGCCGCACTCTTGAAAGGGGCGTTGGTCGCACGCGCCAGACACGCAAAAATGGGCGCGGTCGTCAATGGGTTAAAGATCCGTTGAAAAGATAGACCTGATTTGCTTCAAATTGCGTAACAGAGAATGCTCATCTCATCATCTGCAAACTTTTGATCCCGTGCTACCTCCTCTTCCGGTTACTGTTCAGCTGAACTCAAAAGCTTAAAAATCGAAAGTTAATGCCAATTCAAGTGGAGGTACGCAATTTGAGAAATGTAGACGGTCACCAACCTTCTTAGAAGACGAAACTAAACGATACTAGTTTCGTCCTTCAAGGAGATTCGTGACAATGAAATTGATGTCTTGGTTAAAGGCAGCACGAGTCGAAATCCTCGACTCGGACCTGAGCTGCGAACCCTAAAGTAGGCGTCGCGGCACATCACGAATCTGCAAGGAACACACACAGTAACAATTTACCTGCAGAAAACGGCGAACTGCCGTCGCGTGCACGCCCGGTCGGCCAGTGCTTCGGAGGGCCCGACGCGCCATCTTACGTATTTTAACGCATGCGGGGTGCTACCGAACTCCCTTTCTCCGTGCTGGGACCCATTTGCGCACGCAGGGCGCCGCCGGAACACTCGCCGCGCACGGAAGGCAGCGTCGCGTTTTCCCGGCTTTCTCGGGTGTTTTACGCGATTTCACCACCGGATATGAGCAATACACCCCCAAAAACCCCAAAATCCGGCGAAATCACAAACACGATGGTTTCGACGGGTGCTGCCTTTAAAGGCAGGGGTCCACCTCATTTTCGTAGTTCAGCTAACAGCAGATTCTGCATCTACTCGGCGCGATGGTTCCAACGGTATACATAAATTGTCTCAGAATGGTCTATAAACCCGTCTTCCAGGACGGGGTCGGTAACAGTTTGCCAACCCGAGTTGACATGTGAAGCCGTTGATCTTATCGATTGGACACGCCAAGACTCGTTGACCGACGCGGCAGCCGTGGCAGGCAGCCAGCACAGCTTGGAGCGATCCGCCTCCGGGCTCCAAATTTTTATCCAGTTCGAGCCCTTCAAAAATGGGGATTTCGTCGCTTCTGTGCCTGTTGATGTACATCCCAGGGATCAACATGATGAGAAGGTCTAGGAAATGTTGGTAAATTCAACAGGCAGAACGAGGTGACCCTCTGCCTTTAAGACGCGGTGGGAACATGGGGTGGGGCAGGGGTCCGTGTTTCGACTTGGTTACAGATAATTCCTTCCATAGAAAGCTCGGTGAGTCAGTACTAACATGAGAAACAGAGTAAAAGAATGTAATTGCTGCTTACGTTCGTACCTACAGTTATATTTATGTAAACAGCAGTGGCGGACGCAAAAAGTGGGTGGGTTGGGGGGATGGGTGGTGAGAGAAAATCGGGGGTCTCCGCCGTTTTGCGGACCCGGGCGTAAAACAAAAAATTTGGGAGTATCAATTATAATATTGAATTCTCAACATAAATAAATTAAAAGATAAACAATCAAAAGTAAATTGATTCAAAGTTCCTATTAGGTTGTCGGGAAATGATTGAGACACTTCACCAAAAATTATTCCTTGTATCCCTCCCACGTGACCTGTCTCCATGGTATGTGAATATGTGATACCATGCTCTCTGAGAACCTTCGCCATGACTATGTAAGGATGTGGCGCTGCGCCATTTGTTATCTAGGAGCGAAAATGGACGAGCAACCAATTCGAGCGAATTCCTTGCACGAGCTCCTGCGGAGCGCCAATGCGAGCAAGAGGGACAACAACATCATCACGACGTTCGGACCTGGGATCGTAAGCAATGCAACCGTGAGCCGTAACGCTTCATTTCGAGCGATATGTCTCCTCATAGCCATTTTCCTATTTTTCGATTTCCTGAGCTTAAGCGCGGGGTGTATTCTACCAGAGTTGCCGGTAAGCAACATGATGGGCAGCATCGAAATTTACCATATTCAAATTAGAGAGACGGCCGTGCTCTTGGAGAAACAGAGGCATCAACATATTTGAGGGTGCGTTTTGCTATACAAAATGCACCCTCGAATGGCTTTGTTAACTCATCTGCACTCGGTGGAGCAAGCACGGACCACGACGCCATACACACCACACTTACCCAGCATCGTGCTCTCCAAGAAACACCTTCGCTGTGCGCTAAAGTTCTCTCTGGTCGAGCAGTACTTCGCCAAATTTGACGGTTTTTGATCAGTGACTGATGACTTCTTAGACCTGTATTAACATGATTACTGACCCCGCAGTGCTGGAACTGTACCCCATAGCTGGCGCCAGGTCATATGTGCACGTGGTCATTACAGCATAGCCTGAAGTTCTTCAATAGAAGAGAAAAAGTTTGAAGACTGAAAAAAATCTAGAGTGTCTCAATCATTTCCCGACAACCTAATATATATTCCGTAAAAGGATACCGAAAATTCAGTGACCCATACTCGAGGGGGGGGGGGGGGAGCGTCCCCTCTGCCCGCCACTGGTGTATTCCTATCCCATTATCACCACTCTGGAGCAGTCCGTAGCAACATTTTCTGTCACTCTATTTAACGAATAACCGCCTTTCTTATCTTATTTCACTACCCAAAGAAGAGGGCATAGTACTGGGAAAGTACGACGGAACAGAAACTAAAGACAGGGTAACAGAATCGTCCAGCAGACTGCTGCAGACACCTTTCTGAAAGACGGGTCAAAAAGCACATTGAAACATTCCTTACGCAGCGTGTCAAGAAAACCAAGAGTTTGTTGATAGTTCAGACACGAAAATAAGATGGGACTTCGCTTTTAACGTACACACCAGAAGTGGTAGTTTGAGAACGTGTATTTATATATCTTCGCGCATGACAAGACTGTTTTACCTATTTTCTCTGAACTATTGCATCACGAAACCACTTCTGGAACAATGGCATCCATTTATTCGAATAATTCGAAATTTCCTTTGTTTGAATAATTCGAAAAGTCGAAATATTCGATTATTCGAATATTCGAATTATTCGAAAATTTGAAATATTCGATTACTCGAATATTCGAATTATTCGAAAAGTTGAAATATTCGATTATTCGAATATTCGAATAATTCGAAAAGTGAAATTTTCGGTTATTCGAATATTCGAAAAACTGAAATATTCGATTATTCGAGTATTCGAAAGAAAAAATTCGAATACCAATGTATAATTTGGAGGCGTATCCGCAAATGTGCGCGTGCTGCGCTGCGGAATACTCGTCCAAAGAACGCCGCGCCGCTACAACATAGCAGCAACGATGTAGATAGAGTCAGAACCGCACGAAAGAACGCAATTCTCGGAGAACGGAAGGGACTTTCCACTGCTAAGTTGACCTCATCCAAATTTCTCGGAAGTATAGCCATCCTGGGCCCTAATTTTGCAAAAATTCAGTCTTATCAGCTTTTGTCGCAAGGCATGAAAATGAGCTGAAGCGCAGCTTATGTGAGAAATAGACCATTAAAAATGTTCATACATAGCCAGAAAAAAAAACAGCGGAATACATGCAATATTTTACATCACCCTTCCTCCGCATTACAAATCTCTTATGCCTCAATCTTATTCTACGTTATGGTTCGTGTGGGTTCCCATCCTACGTATCCTAGCATAACCCTACAAAGATGGAGTTATGGTACAAAATGGATACGATGTTTGTATCCAGCAGCTCAAATGACCCCTTGTATAAAGTTTCAGCCGAAGTTTTTGGGTTCGTGAAAGTAGGATAGTGCCACTCATTAGTCGCTGCGGCATTCTCGGACGAGTTTAGCCGTCATCGCGTAAGCAGTCTCGCTTGGGTAGATAACTACAGTATCATGCGGGCTAGGTCGCACCCCCTCATTACCTAGACTGGCAGCAGGGAACTGCTACCTAACGCCACGCCGCCATTTGTCAGCGTCATTAACACATTCTGGACCGAGCACATTTTTTTATACCGAGCGCGGGTAGCCAAAGTACTTTTTTTTATAGTGCACCCCTTGGCTACAGTAGAGCAGTTTTTATATCTTAAAAGCACATTTCTCTTGATGCACCATGTGCACCACATTGTTCTGCTGTTGAATCTCTTGGATAGTAAATTGATTAAAGGCAGCAGGAGCTGAAATCCTCGACTCTGAGCTGAGCTGCGGGTGGTGAAGTACAGACTCGGTACATCACAAATGTGAAAGGAACACAGACAATGATGGCTTACCTGCAGAGAAAATGGAACATTCGTCGCGAACACGCCTGGCCGTGTTCGTGCGCGGACGATTTTCCCCGGCGCGAAAGCCATTGCGGCGCGTGGTTTTGGCCGAGTCCCCATGAAACCCTGTGAATTGAATGCAATTCGTTTTCCCTTTGCGTCAAACCACGCATCGCAGTGGCTTTTGCGTCGGGGAAAACTCGTCCGCGCGCGAACACGGCCAGGCGGGTTCGCGACGAATGTTCCATTTTCTCTGCAGGTAAGCCATCATTGTCTGTGTTCGTTTCACATTTATGATGTGCTGAGTCTGTACTTCATCACCCACAGCTCAGCTCGGAGTCGAGGATTTCAGCTCCTGCTGCCTTTAAAATTTTGATTATTTAACTCTTTAGTTTCTGTTTTGAATTCAGGAACTGCAGATTTTCCGTGAGAGTTTCCGGCCTTCAGTTCAATCACTTTGTTTTCTTCTCTTACGACGTTTCATAGGCAATACAAACAAGATGAGAAGAAGCCGTGCCCATCAGTTTTGGTTCTCACGCCAACCCGTGAATTGGCTCAACAAATTCAACGTGAAGTTAAAAAGTACTCATATAACGGCTACAAAAGGTTAGATAACGGTTGTATTCTTTCGTCGATAATCGTTCTTGAGAAGTCAGTGTTGCAGTGTTTGTTTATATGGTGGCGTCGCACGTCGGGACCAAATGGGTAAATGTCGCAGTGGCGTAGAAATAGGTGAATTGGATAACCATTCGAAATTCTAGCAGGTCTGTAACCTCCAGAATTATACCACGATTCTTTTTAGTGATTGCGACTCCTGGTAGACTGGCAGATTTGGCGGAAGAAGGCGTTATTTCACTTGCCACTGTGTCATATTTGGTACTGGATGAGGCGGACCGTATGCTAGATCTCGGATTTGAACCATCTATACGTCGCATCTTATATGAGATACGACCCGACCGTATAGTGGCGCTAACAAGGTAGAATGCTTTCTTTGTACTTGTTTGTAACTTTTGAGCTTAAATTCTTGATTCTGCTCTGGATTTTGTTTTCTTTCCAATAGTTCGGAAAGCCCATCTGGTCTTTATTTCCAGCGCTACTTGGCCGGAAAGCGTTCGAAAGCTGGCTAAGAAATATACGAAAGATGCTGTTATGGTCGTTGTCGGAAGTTTAAATCTTACTGTGAGTAATCTCTTGATCACATGTAAATTTCATCTAAGGAAGTGTTCCGACCAAATATTCATATCTTACTGTCCGCGTTTTTCTTTCAGCTGAAAATGCTAGGCATTGTTACAGTTGAACTGTATTATGCACTACTTTTTGAAAAATAACGAAAGATTACCTCTACATAATAGTGAAATTTGAGCACATGCATTTTCCTAGGCCTGCACAGCTGTCAAGCAATATTTCGAGTTCTGGGAGGAAAGTCAGAAATTCCACCGATTGCGTGAAATTGTCCACTTTTTGCGTTGCATCCATGGACCGCGCTTCATGATGATAATTTTTGTGAAGGCAAAGGCAATGTGAGTTCAGAACTTCTCGGAGCCGGCAAACATCATTTGAGGCCTACGTCTGATTGCTTTCGTTTTTACTAACGTTTTTTTAGGGTTGATTTCATTTCGGCAGAGTTATGCAAGTATGGATTTGCTGCCCAGGGTATTCACGGTGGAAGATCACAGCTTGATCGTGACAATGTTTTTCGCGAACTACGCAAAGGACAAGTAGTGTTTTCTTGAAATACAGCTATCGTGGCAGTAGTTGATATAGAATGTTTTCATGTCTGATTTTAGTGTCAAATCCTAGTCGCCACCGATCTGGTCAGCCGAGGTATCGATATAGCGAATATCACGTGAGTTTCATAAGGATAGTTCTAAACGATTTCTGAGGAAACGGATTTGAGCATTGATACGCAGATCATCTTCTAGCGTAATCCTTTGTTTGCTTCAGAAAAAAGGATGATGTCGCTATTTAACATCTGTTCATTTCTAACACTTTTAGGCACGTCCTTAATTACGACTTCCCTGGCGATATTGAGGAGTATGTTCATAGAGTTGGGAGAACTGGTCGAGCTGGGTGCGCTAAACATAATATGACATTTTCTGAGTGATGGAACTACTGAAACTATTTTAGGCGCATTGGAGAGGCGATGACTTTCATTAGCTGGTGTGATCGCATGCATGCAGACGCACTGATTTCAATTCTTGAGGAAAGCCAACAGGTTGACAATAAGTCTTGCTTCACTATACCGCTTCTGTTATCTTTGTGGAGGAGGGCCAAAATTGAAAAGAACATATCGAATTCTTCGTTTGCACTGAGATCTTCTGAGTGGAAACCGTGGTTTCTAGGAGGTACCACCTGCACTGCGGCGTTTAGCTGCGCGACATGCTGAAAGAGTTGCAAGACTAGGACCATTGCCACCAAGAAGGCCTCGTCGCAAAAACCAAGACGATTTCGTGCTATCATACTGATTTTTTGAACTACATTCAAAGAGATCATGCGAAGTTTGCATTTTGAATGTTCCTTTGTTGCTCTGGAATATTTTATTCGTTATATTTACAGGCAGAAGCAGCCCTTATTTGTTTTAACGAGAAGCCTCAAAGGCCTGTTTTTTCTGAGTTGCGCTGTGTATGTTTAATAATTTTCGTGCTGGTTAAGGCAACTAGATCATATTCAGATGTACAGCTTGATTTAGCGAAGCTGCTTTGAATACATAATTCTAATAAACGAATTACTGACTTGAAAAGTGTGTCGAAGAAGAGTATACAGAGTGTGTCGCAGTGCGCCTTGTGTAATCTATTTCAAAGGCGGTGATTATAGTTCAGTATTTATGCGGACTATGTTTTTCTCGCCTGCCTCCCGGAGTTCCAAACACATTCCTGCATTCTTTGCTTCTCTAGTATCTATCCAACAGTGCGGACGAGGGAGTGGGGGGTAGAGTTTTGACCGAATCGAATAAAATTCGAATATTTATTCGAATGTTCGAATATTCGGAAATTCGGAGGTTGTGAAAAATTCGAAAGTTCGAATATTCGAAAATTCGGGGGTCTCAAAAGATTCGAAAATTCGATGGCCTCGCGATATTCGAAAATTCGAATATTCGAAAATTCTAGGGCCCGGGATTATTCGAAAATTCGAATATTCGAAAATTCGAATATTTGGAACTGTTTTGCGTCGCAACTATTATTTCAGTTTCATTTTCTCTCTGAAGAACCATTACAATTGAAAATCCAGTCCAATTTCTCATTCCAACCTCAATTTTCCCAAAAACCTGCTCGTATCTTTGCACGCATTGGAAAGCCACCAACTGCACTTGAAAGCTTTGAAACTGCAATCCTACGAGGTATACGACGTTGGCGACGAAGATTTCTACAGTGAAACGTACGCATGTACTTTTCTAGACTTGAGAAACCAGCAGTTCCAACTAAACTTCTGATTATTCAAGCCTTACCTCCAGAACTAAGTAAGTGAAGTAAGCGAACTGCAAACTATTGATAAATTTTACTTTTTTTACTTTAGCATTCTTCCCTATATTTAGCTGATTTCCGACTACTGCTTCGTTTAAACTCTTTCTAAGTACATAACTGTTAGTTATGGAAATCAAAATTCACACAAAATCTTGAGATCCTCTTAATCTTTTCTTCCAAAACATACTCCGGCTTCTTGTTATAGAAGTTCTGTTGGTTTTGACATTCCACGTACAAGCATGCAGTTGGTAAACAGAAGTAATAATGAGGAACGGGTAACACGGAGTGTTTCTTTTATATCGCTGACGCTTTTTTTGTTGATAGTTGGAAGCTCATTCATGATTAAGGTAACTAAACCCTATCATTATTTTCACCGCCTCAATACCTCTACATTCACTACCACGGCACGTTTTGTTGAACTACAACACATAGATATTAAAGCGAAAGCCTTTTCACGGACGACGAGTTTCATCCACTCTACGATCCTTCAATGATGGTTACAAACCTCAAGTGAGATTGGGGCTCTTGAGCTTAGGAGTTTCAACCAGTTGCAATTCTAAAACCGATAAGGGACCAACTCCACAGCAGCACAAGCTTCCACTCATGAGAAGGTTGTGAGAAATTTCAAAACGGCAAATGAAACTAACTACCCAAAACGTTTCATGCCCGTTGTGATTGGCAATCATATCGCCTTGTTCGAGGTACAAAATGTTTTCACCAGATGGAATGTTATTCGAATAAATATTCGAACATTCGAATATTCGAAAGTTCGAGTATTCGAAAATTCGGTGCTTCGCAAAAATTCGAAAATTCGAATATTCAAAAATTCGGTGATCCCTAGAAATTCGAAAATTCGAATATTCGGTGGGTTCAGAAAATTCGAAAATTCGAATATTCGAATATTCGGTGGGTTCAGAAAATTCGAATATTCGAAAATTCGATGGTTCGCAAAAATTTGAAAATTCGAATGTTCGAATTTTCGAAAAATATTTTCGAATGTAAAACTCTAGTGGGGGGATGGAGCGCCCCTCACGAGAAAGGGCCACCGAATTCTCGAAATTTATAAAATAAGTAAGAAATTTTTTTCATGGGTTTGTCCTTAATCGTTTTTATTAGTATTATTTTTTTCAAATGTTTATTGTTAATTAGGTAATGTTTGAGTTTATTATTTTCATTTCCTGTCCGAATCCCCGAAGCGGCGGAGACCCGATTATTTTCCCACTCCCCCTTTCCCTGACCCACCTTCTTCGTTTGCCACTGCTCTCCAGCTATTAACCCCAATGGAACGTCTAGAAGTAATCGACACATTCATGAGGCTCGTAGTGCTTTGAGGACGGCGGTTTTTAATCAGTGTTAAGGATGTGTTGTCGGAATGCGAATTGTTGTCGGAGTCTGGCATTGCATCGGGGTAGATATGTCTATGTACATGTACTACGTGCGATGTAGCAAGCTGCACGTTGTCTCAGAAGTCGCTTTCCGTGACCTTTCCACTGACCTCCTCCAGGCATATCACAGTTATTTATTTGTTATGTACATGTTGCGATAACTCGCAGCATATAAGGTGTTCTCTACATTCACTCATTTGATTCTGTTTGATAAATCTTTATAAAAAGCCACTGAACCACATATTTTGGTGCATCGACCAAAGAGTCGACATCATCTCTCAAAACTCCGTTTTGAGAACTTGTTGCCCGCCGAAAAGGCCTTTCTGAGTACGCAGCCCGCCACATTGGCCTCGCTCTACTCAAGCCCCTACGAGTACGCAGCCCGCCACATTGGCCTCGCTCTACTCAAATTCTCGCTTCAAAACTTCAAGTTTTGAGAAGCCTAACGCCCGCCAACGAGGCCAGGCACACTGGACACGCAGCCTAGCGTATAGGTCCAGCCTGTTGTCGAGAATATCGACATCTACAACTCAGAACTCCCAGTTTTGAGAAATTACCGCCCGCCAAAGAGGCCAGGCACATTGAGCACGCAGCCTACCGTATAGGTCTGGCCTGCTCGTCGATAGTATCGACAACTACATCTCAAAACTCCCAGTTTTGAGAACTTACCGCCAGCCAACGAGGCCAGGCACCCCGAGTATTCAGCCAAACAGATACTGCTGTACTCATCGCATTAACTTTGCGAAAACAAACGGTAATTAGCACGCCACCACAGGTCACCCCTAGATATGGCCTTCGCCTTTTACCGTAAACCACTACTGCTGAGTGCGAAAACACTCAAAACGTTGGTAGAAAATTTCTCCAGCTACACGAAACCCCTCGAAATAACAGAGAATGAGGATGAACTGTTTCACAAGTGCTGTAGAGCCACTGATTTGATAACCGAAGCAATAAATCAAATCAACACATGCAAAGAGTCACTGCAAGGGCAGTACGACAAAATGCAGGCATTGTACGAGAGCACAACTGCTAAAAGCGAAAAGAAGGACATGTTTTCCGAATTACAAGAAATCGAAAACGAGTCCAAATTCCAGGAAGTCATAGCTTCCGCGAACGAAACTATCTTCATGCTGGAAATTCGGCTAACAGAAGCCAGACATGACAAATTACGGCTCTCTCAGAAACTTGGCCTGACAATACCGTCCGCCAAAACGAGATACAGTCGAAAACCGTCGAACATTGCTTCGGACGGGACCGAGCAAAGGGTCGACTCCCGCGATAACAACTCAGAACATAGCATAGACGATGAGTTCTTAAGCGACGACGAGTCCGAACAATCTCAAAGGCTCCATAAAGCAATATCGCCGCCAAAAATAAAACTGCCAAAGTTTTACGGCGTGGAGGAAGAATTCACCGAATTCTGGGCAGTTTTCGAGACTCTTGTGCACAGTAACAAATCCCTTTCAACAGTGGAGAAAATGCTGCTGCTCAAAGAGAGCCTGAGAGGAAATTCAGAGAATGCAATTAAAGGCATCCAGCTGGTTCCCCAGAACTATCCCTGGATGGTAAATTCACTGAAGAAGAAGTATGGGAACAAACCCATCAATCGATCCAGAATAGTTCAGCGGTTGGTCAATTTGAAACCCGCGTCAAACACAGCAGAGAATTGCGTGTACGTGCTTGACAAAGTGAAAATGCTGGTTAACCTCATGGTATCAGCAGGACTTGACATACGCAGTACGGAAGACCCTATGTGGACAGAAGCAATTCTGAAAAAGTTCCCAAACTCTATTGTCAAGAAGGTCCTACTACAGGCCCAAGAAAAGGCTGAGGTCACAATCGATGACCTAATAGCCGGCTTGGAGAAGCAAATAAATGCGAAAGTCTACGTCGATAGCAGACTCAACGCTCATCGTCCGCACAACACAAGCGAGACAAGAGCCGCTCCTGAAAACTCACAATCGGCAAGAAAGGAGAAATCCCGTGCATTTTGTAAAGCAAGCAATTATCTATCCATTGCATGCAAAACAGTCACGGATATCCAGCGAAGAAGAGACTGTGTCCGAGAGCAAAATCTCTGCTGGAAATGCTACTCCAGTCGAAGCCCAACTGTCCAAATTGTGATCAAGCACATCACAGCAGTCTTTGCACAAAGACTGGAGAAGGTCATATGGACCGACAATCCTCATCGAGGAGTAACCCTCATAGCACCAATGATTACAATCGTAACAGAGTGCGCTTCAACACTCAAAAAAGTAAGGGAACTTCTCGTTTTCGGAGCCCGTATGTCGAACACGAGCTGCAAAATGGAACAAGAAACGACGGCATAAGTGCAAATATGTCAGTTCCAAAAGAAATCATTCCAACAAACAATCTGGAAAGGCATCAGGTGGTCCTCATGACTGCCGAGGGAAACATCTGGAATCGTAAAGAACAAAAATTCCAAAAAGCTCTCTTCTTCTTCGATACGGGAGCGCAAAAAACCATAATAAGGGAACAACTAGCTGACGAACTTGGACTTCCTCAGCAGCATTCTGAACTGTGTGTGATGTCTGGAATTGGCGGTCACATAGAACAGTTCAGAAGCAACTTTGTGCCACTCAAATTAAGCACAACGTATGGCAAGCTCATAGACTTGACTATCCAGACAAAACCAGTTCTCACTAATGGATTTTCTTCGGTCAATCTATCCGACTGTGATAAAGATTTCCTTGAGGAAAATGGTATTTGTCTCTCAAATACAAGAGTCCGCGGAGAGCAGCAAATTCCCGAGATTCTTGTTGGTCTAGACTACTACTACGCTCTGGTCTTAGACAACGGAGTTAAAGGCAAACTGCCGTCTGGACTCCATATCATCAATACTGTATTTGGACCAACGGTCCAAGGTCGAGGTACACTCAGACCTACCACCGAGAACCCTACGTCTATATCAATGGGTCTTACGCTAGTCAGTGAAGGAAAGGAGAGCGAAATCCTCCAAAATATCTTTGAACTGGACGGCCTCGGTATTTCTTCAGATGAATATAAAAGGAATGAGAGTGTGGTAGAGTATCTGGAAAAGTATTCCAGAACCATTTCCTTCAAGGATGGTATAGTCACCGCTCCCTTCCCTCTGAAGGACAACATAATTGATCTCGCAAACAACTACCCTGTTGCTCTGCGCAGGATTGCATCCTTATTGGCTCAGTTAAAGACCAGTAAGGAGCAACGACACTGGTATTGCAAAATCATTGACGATTATCTCAGTGCAGATATCATCGAGATAGTCAATGAACCTGTCAAAGAAAGCGTAGGCACTTACTACATGCCACACTCTGGGGTATGGCGACCTCATAAACCAAAGCCGCTAAGAATCGTGTTTGATGCTTCATCCAAACAACGAAATCAACTGTCACTCAACGAGGTGACACACAAAGGAGAATCATTCGTGAACAAAACCCACGATATACTGATGGCATGCAAGCTTAGTAAGATAATCCTTATATGCGATATCGAAGCTGCTTTCACTCAGATCAGGCTCTTCGAATCACATAGAGACCTGTGCAGATTTCTCTGGATAAAGAATCTAGATCTGCCACCAGACAGAAACAATATCCTTGAGTTCAGGTTCAAAAGGCTACCTTTTGGAGTAACTGCCTCTCCAAGCATTCTGAACATGGCAATTTTGTCTTACCTCGATAAGGTAACTCTCCACTAGCAAAAGAAATATCCAGAAATCTTTATGTGGATAATATTCTTCTGCTAGCAGATACCGTGGAGGAGGCAGTGCAGAAATACAGAGAATCCAAGCAGTTGTTTGCAGCCATTGGCATGAATCTGCGGGAGTACGTCTCCAACTCCACGGCAGTCAATGAACAAATTGCAGACATTGACAAAACTCCGACGGGAACCATCAAACTTCTTGGTGTTGAATACAATACAGAGTCAGATGCGTTCACGGTGAGAACCGAGTTGCAAGACAGAACCTCCCTTACAAAAAGAGACGTTGTCAGCCAAATAAACTCCATTTATGATCCCATGGGGTTCGCAGGCCCTCTCACTATAAGGCTGAAATGCATAATGAGAGAAGTCTACAACTCGCCAATAGGGTGGAAAGACCCAATATACAGGGAACACTTGGAAAAGTGGATCGCCATCTGTAAGGAGATTGGAAATGTGGCAAACGCTATCCCGCGTTTGTCAGTTCCTTGTCAAAATGTCCAGGAAATCCCTAAACTGTGGATATTTTCTGACGCGAGCCAAGCCGCAATCGCCGCTTGTGCATACTTCCAGCTCGTGAAACAGAAAGCTGTGTCTCAGCTCGTATGTGGAAAGACTAAACTAACTCCTAAAAAGTCGCCACAAACAATACCGAGGCTAGAACTCCTAAGCATTCTAATTGGAGTTCGCCTTGCCAGCTCAATTCTTGAAGCAAGTTCATGCCCCATAAACGAGTTATATATAGTCAGCGACAGCGAAATCGCATTGTACTGGCTCAATACCACTAGAACTCTGCCACTGTTTGTAACCAATCAGCGGGATCGGATACGCAAACTGGTATCGGCTATCACAGCCAAAGGAGTTAAGGTAACAACGTACCATGTCGAATCAGCATTCAACCCGGCTGACGTTGGTACTAGAGATAGCACCGCTACACAGATCCTTAAAGGCAGTGTCTCACCTCACTATCACCGGCCGAGAATTTGGCCAAATTCTCGGCCGGTGGACGAGGCGCCTCCCGCCTGCGATGCAGTTTTCGGCAATGAGAACACCTGTGCGATCAATGAGATCTGCTAAGGTGTATGGCAAGACGGGCAGTTTCCTTGCCGAGGAACTCGTCCACGCCAAGTTGGATTGGTCCCTCAAAAACGGGTTTTTGACGGTTTTATCAGAAATCACGTACATTATTGGACTTAGCGTTTCGAGTAGATCCGGATTCTGTTAGTATCTCAGAATCGAAAATGAGGTGAGGCACTGCCTTTAATAGTTCATGGATTCAAGGCCCTCAATGGTTGAACAGTGAGGAAGATTCATGGCCCCTCAAGCAGTTGGGGCATCAGAGCGATGGAAATTGCCAGAGTAGAAGTCTACCAGAGGTAGAGCCAACTCCAATACTTGAGAATCGGCTCTCTCACTTCAGCAACGCTAGCTCGATTAATACGAATACTGCTACAGCTTTGAGGGATTTACCTTCCTTGATTGATCTCGAAAGGTTTTCCCGTCTAAACAGAGCTCTACGGGCACTAGCTTACGTCGGAAAAACTCTCAAAGAGTGGGTGAAGCAAACAAATAAGAATAGCAACACCATGATAACCCTTCGCAGAGTTTCTGAATACACCAACAGTAGTGAAATCAGTGCGGAAAATATTGCAGTAAGTGAGAAATTCCTAATTGCGGAAACTCATCGAAACATCGACGTAGTCGAACTGCAAAGGAGATATCCTGAGAAAAAGGTCTTCAAAGACGATCAAGGGATTATTCGTTATGAGGCGCGCCTCCAAAATGCCGACATTCCGTTCGACACGAAGTCTCCAATGTTACTTCCTAACGACTCGGACCTTTGTCGTCTTGTAGTCAACCACATCCACAAGCAGTATGCCCACTGTGGTGCTGAACAAACATTGTCTATAGTCAGACAGAGATTTTGGATACCAAAACCTTCGGCATCAATCTCGAAATACGTGAGGAAATGTATCACGTGCAAAAAGGTAAATGGTTTGCCATATGGAGCACCATTAATGCCTCCGCTACCTGGTGATAGAGTTGCAGTAACAAAGCCATTTCAAAACGCGGCCTGTGACTTTTTGGGACCATTCGAGTCTCCAAGCAAGCAGAAGATGTACGTTTGCTTGTACACTTGTCTCACAACCAGAGCTGTACACCTGGAAGTTGTCGAGAACATGTCCACAGGAGCATTTTTGAACTGTCTAGTACGGTTCATTTCAAGAAGAGGAGTTCCGCAGCTGATACGATCAGATTGTGGAATTAACTTCAAGCTGGGACAGAAAATCTTAGACTCTCTATATGAGAACGACGAGATAACCGGGGAGTCGGTTATGTCCTACTGTGCTAACCAAAGAATCAGATGGTTATTCAACCCTCCTGCTGCACCTTGGATGGGTGGTGTTTGGGAGCGCCTAGTGCGCACAGTGAAGCAAGCCTTCCAAAAAACCATCGGTAGGCGAAAGCTTAGCTTTGCACAGATGTGCACAGTGATCGCTCAAATCGAAGCCATCGTCAACACAAGACCACTCACGAAGGTCAGCTTGACGGAAATCAACCAGGTTCCATTACGTCCTGTTGACTTTCTACAAAGCAGCTTGCGATTCTCATTGCCCGCCAATCGGGCAATCGATGATTCGGTCGATCTGTCATTTGATGTGGAAACTATTCAGACCGTGAAACAAGCAAAAGAAGCGTATAAGTCTGCTGAAAACCTTGCTGCGAAATTCTGGGAAAGGTGGAGTAAAGACTACTTAACCTATCTGCGGGACAACCAAAAACATGTTCTTCCCCAACCCAGACATACGTCCATATCCAATGCGCCCCTGGTTGGCGAAATTGTTCTAGTGGAACAAGATTTATTACCAAGAGGAAGTTGGATGTATGGAAAAGTTGTGCAACTCATAGAAAGTGCAGACAAACAAGTCAGATCTGTTAAATTGCTAATGCCTAACGGCAACACTTGGCATAGACCAATGAATAAAGTGTACCCTCTCGAGCTGCGGAGCTATCCAGATGAAACTCCCGAACAGGTGTCCTCTGAGCCAGAAGAGCAGCACAGTTCCAACCCGCAGCAACGACCCTCAAGGAGGTCGAAAACAGTCGCATATGATGTTATCCGCGAGTTCGTGAGAGACCTGAGGGATGATGACCAACCCACATCTCTCTTGTTGGTTGCAAAACCATCAAAACCACTGTTTGGAAAGATTCAAACAGCAATAATGCTACTAGCAATCGCTAGCAGTGCCGTCACAGCATCTCCCACAGGCGGAGCGGTGAAGTGCCTAAAAGGTTTTGTGGAGATCATCCCCCCTAAAAGCAACTTCGAGCTATGTTTCGACAACCATTGTCGATCTTTTCAAAACGTATCGGAGAGTTTACATTATAAACTCGAACATTCTCCGCATCCGGACAAGACAAGGATACGTCTGAAAGTGGCAACGCAAAACCAAACATCTACCGCAGACAAACTATGTGATCCACCGGATTTCTGCGACAACATGGGTTATTTCCTGTCTAAATCCCTAGTAGGAAACCCACATTGCTGGCCCACTGGAGCAATAACATCAGCAGTCATAATAGCATATACTCTTTTGCTCGTGCTGCTCGCCATCCTCACGCTAATGATGAAGAAATTCAGTGTGGGAGGAAAACTGGGAAGTTCTGTTCGCAATGCAACGAATTTATCCAACTTCGAGGTAATGGCCCTTAATCGAAGGCTCACACCCATTGCGGTATTGGCACTCACTTTGCTAGTCAACGTGAGTATAGCTTGCCAACATGGGTATTTGAGGCACACGGTTGACCTCACCTGCGAAAGCAGAGGTGTATGTCGATATGCCTACAATCGCGAAGTTCTGTTCAACAGAGTTCACAAAGAACTGTGTATCCTCATTCGGCATAACAACTGAACCGTCGGAACAGTAAAAATAAGTAGAAAACCACTGTTGCTATCGTGCTCTAAGGTTTCCTTATTCTTTACCCGCGACACTACTCCTCGTGTATATCAGAAAACGAGGTGCCCTCAAGCTGGCTCGTGCGTAGACAACAAATGCGCAACAATAGCACCGGACGAAATTGTACCGGAACTTGAGGCGTCAGCAAAATATCCAGGATATTCAACTTGCACGAGTTCTTGCAGTGGCCTGGTGTGCGGATGTTTCTTGCCGCTCCCCGCTTGCGCATTCTTTCGATTGGCTCGTGTGCCTAGATCAGAGAACGTGTTTGAAGTGGTACGCTGCCAAGACTGGAAACTTGCAGTGCCAATAGACGTAGAGGTCACTATGTATAATACTGAAAAGAACTACTCAGCGTTACTGACTCCATACATTTCCAAAAAAATCGGAGACTTCAATATGAATGTGATATCAGTTCAAGATCCGCATTCGCAACTTTTGAACAGCAGGTACGCTATCTCCGACACGGAAGCGTTTGTCGTACCAGACCAGTACAGACTACCAGTGAAGTGTGAAACGCACGAAATGGCTTTCTCACATTTCCGCAATTGCACAAACGACATGGTTTGTGCATGCGAGGGCGCGAAAACGCACTCCACATGCAACTGTCCAAGCGATTCCATCCAAACAATTCGTTTGGATCCATCAAACCGTTTACCGGTAACGACACCGTCCCTTGAAATAGCGATGGTCAGCGAATCATTGATAGCGTCGTCCGAAATTGGCGAATTCACGCTTACGGTAGAGTCTGAGATGGTAATAGAGAGCACTGAACTCGTAATCGATCAACCATGCATGGTTGAAATCCGAAATCGTTCTCGAATTCAGCAGTGCGGTGGTCCAGCAAAAATGCACCACCGTATGCAACCGAAAATCGGTAAATATCGAATTTTCGGCAACGCTAGTGTATCATCCTAGCGTTGGAAAAAGGTCGGTTTTCGAAATCCAAGATCCACCTGTTGCGTCTATCGTGACTGATTGGTTCGCCGATCTTAGCTTTCCAGACCTCACTCCCCTAATTGTGACGATGAGAAAACACTGGAAAGTGGCTCTGGTTGCAATCACCACAGCAACAATTATCACAGCCCTCACTTATTGTTTCGAGCCATTACTGTTATTAGCACTGCTAAAATTTGTCCTGCTAACAGTAAAATGGATCGCAACTGTCCTGGCGAAATCGCTCATGTGCATATGTTCATCCATCTATAAAGAATGTATGAGAGCTTGAGTTACATACAAGTAACGCTTTCCATCTTCCATTGATAACCTAACTCTATCGATGGGCTATGTACATATCAAATGTATACAGTTGTAAGTAATGCCGCCGACCCGTCGTTGATATGAGGTCGCATAATCCTCTTATATAAATCATGGTAGTGCAACAAAATTTTCTAGAGCGCAGACGTAGGGGGACTAGCACGTGATCGCATGCGCTTGCCGGGAGACTCAGTTATAGACTGTGCCTCGCGAGGATGCGAAGCTGATGGGACATTCGGCCGATGTTTCGTCATAGGTGCATATCCATATAAAAGGAGGGCTAATGAGCACTGCGTCAACGCTGTCTGCCGACGAACTCGACGCCCTCCTCAACGACATCGACGCTACCGACCCGTTTGCTACCATTATTGGAGCACTGAAGGTCATGGACGGCAAAATCGAGGCCCTCCACACCAAGCTTGCTGAGATGAGCCAATTCGTCTCCAGTAAACTGGGAGCAATCGATGCTGCCCTAGCCCGAAGATCCCACAATCGTCAGATCAGGGGTGCGATTCATTAACGCGTAACCTTTGGCTACGGCCTGGTTTGAGGCCGGTGTGGCGCTAGCTGCGATTCACGAGCGCGCGGGTTGGTCACCGGCAGGCCACCGACGGGCCAATTCCAACCTAACGTCTGAAGGTCCGGCTAGCAATTGGTTAGGCAGTTAGCTATCGGAAAATTGCTTAGAACATTGCTCTATTTTGATTTGATTGCCACTAGCTCATAACTGCTTTCCGAGGTTAATGCCATTTTCGGCTTCACAATTTTTTGTCTAAAACTGGCTTAAATTTTTCACGAACTAGACCAACTGAAAGCACGCTGTGATCTCATAGTTAGTAAATTTAAGGCGGAAATTTTTGAGTTTTTCTAAAACTGTGAGTAAAAGTGAGAAGTTTAGATAAAACTCATAATATTAGAAATGTGATGAAGTCGTTAGCAATAAAAATCCAGAAATTTGAAACTCTAGAAACCAGGATACTATTGTGATGAAATCTAAAAACGAAATGTATTACAGGAGGTCAGGTGTGGCGTCGAAGTAAGGTTCATATTAAATTTTCATACATTTACGATAAGGAAGGGGGTTGTAAAGTCTGAAATAACTGTTGATGTTCACAAAATAAAGGTGGTTTTTTGAACGTTCATTCATTCGTGCAACCGAAGGTCCAATATTCGAATAATTTGTTCACACATACGTTTAATAAAGTGTATTATTCGAGCGATTAGAAAAATGGAATATTTTAGAAATTATTAATATTTGAAATAGTCGGAAGTTGTTGGTTTTTGAATCATTGACGAATTCAAATGTATTTTAAATAGTCCCTCGCAAAATGCACACTAAGTGTCTCGTTCCAATACAGAGGTTTCAATGACTATGTACTATCACTAAGTGTGTAATATTTAGGTACTAATTATGAAACTATGTAGTAAAATATGGAAAAAAAGTGATTCTACAGAAATATGGCGAGTCAGCATGCGGTTATTGAGGGGCTGCTGGCTGGTTAACAACCTTAACCCGCGTGCACGGTAATGCATCGCAGGTTGCGTCTGCCCTGTGGTTACACTAGCCAGCTGGTTTACTAGCCAGCGGCTAGCGCGCTAACCTGGTCAGCGTTGATGAATCGCACCCCTGTATATTCTGCCCCAACGAACAGAACCGAGACGGTCATCCCTCTGGAAGGTGCCGCAACTATTCTGATGTTGTGGCTCGCACCATATGCGTAGCATCTCTTTCCCTCTGTGAAAGATGCCTGTTGCCGCGTCATGATATGGTGTGTGAAACTACGTGCTCATGTTGCGGTCGTGAGCATAATGTTTTGCTGTGCCCACTCAGAAATGCGGAACTTGCTCCAAAGAGGAGGAAGTAACCCCTCACCACCTGCCAGCCATCGACTACTCTCTGTTATTATCGCGTACTCCACCGGTTCAATGCCACGCCACGTTGCCTCCACCTGTTCAACGTCCACGCCATGCTACGATCAACGTCACGACTACGCACTTATCTCGAGCTGTGCACGCAAGACGACGATGTGATCTATTTCGGGAAGTGGGCGCCGGAGTGTCTCGGAAGCATCGCTTTCCGTGACCTTTCCACTGACCTCCTCCAGGCATATCACAGTTATTTATTTGTTATGTACATGTTGCGATAACTCGCAGCATATAAGGGCGCTGATAAGCGCAGCCTGTGTGTTCTCTACATTCACTCATTTGATTCTGTTTGATAAATCTTTATAAAAAGCCACTGGACCACATACACGTACAGAAAGGACCACCTTCGTTTTTAGTCTGAATCTCATTAAATCTTGAAACGAAACTTATCTTTCAACTCGATGAATTCAGTGAATGAGCTTCAGCGGAACAACAGCAAAATCTGCGCATCATATATATATATATATATATATATATATATATATATATATATATATATATATATATATATATATCATGGTAGTGCAACAAAATTCTCTAGAGAAATTTTCTAGAGCGCGGACGTAGGGGGCTAGCACGTGCGCTTGCCGTGAGACTCATGCGAAACTGATGGGGCATTCGGCCGATGTTTTGTCATAGGTGCATAGACGTAGTGGAAGTCGGGTGCATTCCGGATTTCGCGGCAGGACCAGCTGCTAGCGGTCTCGAACCCTCCAGGCGAGACAGTGTTTACAACGATTTGACGATGAATAGCAGCAATGTACGGAGCAGAGTAGCTCCTCTGCTGGGGTTTTATTGTTAGAGCCATTCAGTTTTTGAACACTAAACGTTAAGCGTTTCGAAAAGAGGTGAGTGCCGTGGAGGCCATAGCGAAGGTTGCTCTCGGTTTCCTCACTTGCACCTTGCATCATATGGTGGGGATCATACAGTCTGAGGTTTTGTCTGTTTTGAGAAGTGCAGTACAATCAAATATACAAGATGAACGAACGGAGAATGCATCCCTATAGGCTGTCGAGACATTTTCTGAAACCAGATGTGCAATTGATCAAACTTTACCTAACTTTCTTCCGTTACTTTGGAGTGTGGAGTACGCTGATGACGGGGCTCCGTATGTAATTCTGAAGAACATCAGGATAGGTATACACCTATCGAGAAAGAGTCCGCCGTTGTCCAATAGTGGGAAAACAGCAGGATACGGATCCATCGACGGAGAAAGGGTCCGCCGTGGCCCAGTAGTGAGGAAGATGCCAGGACACGAGTCCATCAGTGGCGGACGCAGAAAGTGGGCGGGAGGGGGGGCGTGGGAAGAAAAGTGGGGTCTCCGCCGTTTTGGGGACCCAGGCGGAAAATAAAATTAATAATAATATCAATTATAATAATAAACAATAAATAAAAAATATATTAAAAATAATAATAAAAATAAACAATTAAAAATAAACTAACACAAGATTTTTATTTGTATTGTAAAGTAATTTCGAAAATTTGGCGACCCATTCTCGGGGGGGGGCCCGCCCCCCCCCCTGCGTCCGCCACTGGAGTCCATCGATGGAGATTGGGTCCGCAGGGGCCCATTAGTCTAGAAATGCAAGGGAACGATTCCACGGATGTGGATTGGGTCTGCGCTGGCCCAATAGTGGAGAAAGCGCCAGGATACTCTTGCACGGATGTAAAATGGGTCTGCATGGTTCCATTAGTGGAGAGAACGTCTGCATACGGGTTCACGGATGGAGAATGGGGCCGCCGCAGTAGTGGAGAAAACGCCAAGATGCACGTCTGCCGGTGGAGTAGAGTCACGCTACGCGCTCATTCCTGTCTCAGTCGACCTTTGCTTCTGCCTCTCTGTATATTGAAGCAGAAGCTCATCGGTTGGACTATTTCAGTAATGTGAAATTTGAATCATTTCATCATGTGCCTGTGCAGAGTTGGGAGTGGCTGTTCATAACGGGTCCAAAGGCATGTAAAAAATGTCACAAAAAGAGTAGGAAGCATCAGAAGTCAGCTTTACATGTAGATGCGTGATTAAGAATTTGCGAGCAAGGCTAGGATGGCGACAAGACTCGAAGTCCGACGTTGGCGAGGCGGCAAGAAGAATATATCAAACTCAGGAAAGATTTCGTATTTGAGCTCAGTTAATGATTAGTTCTGCTTATTTGCTAATTTTCTATACATTTCGCAAGAGTGAAGCTTTTGCACATACTTCAAGTGGCTGCCCTACCCCACTTTCTAGCGTCCCGAAGGGGCGCTAGCATATATATATATATATATATATATATATATATATATATATATATATATATATCAGTGGCGGACGCAATGGGTCGCCAAATTTTCGAAATTACAATACAAATAAAAATCTTGTGTTAGTTTATTTTTAATTGTTTATTTTTATTATTATTTTTAATATATTTTTTATTTATTGTTTATTATTATAATTAATATTATTATTAATTTTATTTTCCGTCTGGGTCCCCAAAACGGCGGAGACCCCACTTTTCTTCCCACGCCCCCCCTCCCGCCCACTTTCTGCGTCCGCCACTGATATATATATATATATATATATACATATATATACATACATGAAGCTCCAAATGTCCGCAGTCAAGAGGGACGTGGCCACGATGCGGCTTTAGACAGAGACACAGGCGCTCGGCATGCTGCCACTAGTTGGCTGCAGAGTCAGAGAAGCCAGAGGCAGCATAGAGAGCGCCTGTGTCTGATCAAGGAGCCGCGCCGTGGCCACGCCCTCTTGACTGCGAACATTTGGAGCTTCCTGTATATATATATATATATATATATATATATATATATCAATTTATAATTCTATTTTCTCTGGTGTCTCCAACTGTCGTCCACGGTGAAGCATACTGTACAGGTCCCCACCCAGCCTGTGCATTGCAAAAATTCCAAATTTCGTTAATCCACGTTGCAGGGAAAATGGGTGTTACGCGTTAGTGCGTTATTCCGCTTCCTGCTACATCACAACTTCAGGGGAAGCTACAAGCTTTCTCGAAAGAAGAAAGTTTAAATGATCTCAAGATAATTGAAAACCAAGATGATCACAACTGAGCATTTGGTTTTTTTTCTTAGCGAAGAGGTGAAAGGCTGTCGCTAAAAGTTAATTGAATGTTCGCCCTAAGCAAAAATATCACACGGTGCACCGGTTCGAAAATCTTACTACTCAGATAACTGGATAAGGCAAACGCAGCACAACATAGGGCAAGCCACACCCCCAAGAAATGGAAGGCAGACATTGCTGCAAGAGGAAGAACTGCTGTAAGAGCAGCAAGCCCCATGTTTCGGCTGCGTTTTTTGCCTGATGAACTGTGATGCCGTTCAAAATGCGTACTGCCTGCTCCTTGCCCGACACGGGAGGTGTATATAAGACGCTGGTTGAGCATCAAGGTTTAGTCGTGTTTCCGGCGGAGACAAGGGGAGCTCAGCGAGACTCGTCAGGCTGGCTGAGGCCCGGGCAAAACCATGGCCCAGTGCAATAATTATTATTTTTGGATGAGCCTGGGTAAGCATCCACTTACCCAAGTCTGCAGTACGAACACAGCCCTGTGCCCTGATTGAGCTGCGATCCTAGGTTTGAGACATGAAAACAAGTCCATCGCTCCCGAAACACAGCCTTCTAAGGGCGAACGCAGCTCGTAGGGCGACAAAATAAGCTTTCACCTCGTGGTGTAACTGCTGTTGAAACGTGTTCGGCCTGCGTTCGGCCCCTGCATTCGCCGTCCCGGAATCTCTGAGTATGGACTTTATTTCGTTCTTGAAAACAGTGAGGAAAACAGGCTGAGGTACAGCTACATGGTGACAACGCTCTATTTATGAGCCATTTTGTTACAAGGAAGCTGCTGCGCCAATTCCTAATGTAAATGGATTTTGAGAAGGCTTCATGTTTCCTTTTCTTTTTAGAGACTGTGTGGCTTAAAAAAGGAAAAGCTTGATCTAGGATGAATTCCATCTTCATCACCCACAGTAAACACGGAAATTTTCATGGAAAATACTCATAAGACTACTGAACTATTTGTCTTTCCTTTAATTAATAATCATCCCTGGAAGCCATACGATTTCATGAGCATATTCTGAAGAAAAAAAAACAGCCATTGTATCTGCACTTAGTACAAGGTGGCAGTAAAGTTCAGTTGATATGAGGAATAATCTTCAGTGAAAGGATGTGAAAAGCCTTCCTTTAATTGATGCTCAGTCAGCAAATTCAATGGATTTCTCGGGTTTTTCTTTAAATAGTTAATCCGTTAGGTTACTGGAAAAAATGCAGTTGCGCATTAAAGAGCCAGTTCGATACAGCTCTGGTCACCACCGTGTGGCTGAACAAGCATTACGATTCAGGACCGCCTATGCCGTGTCCATGCTTACACCATATTAGTTTTTTTTTCAACAAAATTCGAAGCGGAAAAAGTGCGCCAGCTAATTTTCGATTGTTTGTTTTTATCAGTTTTTCCTAAATATTAACTTTTAGTTATTTACTTGAGACTAATACTTCAGTTATTTTGCACCTCTATCGGGACCGCAAAATGGCGAAGACATCAGTTTTTTCACACCCCTCCTCCACCCCACCGCCTGGCTATCCATTTCTGCGTCCTCCACCCGGTGGTGGATGTGGATCATGATGTGGAGAGGAAAAGGGATGGAAAACGTGAGGCGAATGGGGATTGGACAAATTTCTGCGGCAGCTTCTCGTCACGCCTACATCCATGAGGCGTCGTAATGTCTCATTTCATTAGTCCAAGTACTAGGCACTGCTTCACAGCATACACAACCTAGTAGCTCAGTCGCAGTGATTCGCGACCACCTGCATACTTCGCTCTCGATCATACCATTTGTCATCTTTTACAGGGTTAAAAGACCATCCAATGTTTACTCAACTATATCTGTCGTCTATTAAATTCTGTTCTTTCTTCAGCTTTGGCTTTCCACAATCACGGTATCTATCACCCTTAAAGATCAGTGACTCATTCACGGATAGTGGATGTAGTAAACGATTTCAAAAAACTTGCTCAAGATCGGTCTGAGATAAATTGAATAAGAACATAACAAAGAGATCTTCGATAATTAGAATGAGAACCTTGTCCATTTTGTATCGCTGCCGTTTCAGCTTTAGCTGTTCACCAACTTGTATTCGGACAATATTCATTCCACCGTCTTCGTCGATGACGAGTGATGCACCTGATGAAGGAAATGCTATGAGAGCTTTACATGCTGAGAAATATTCGAAGATGAGTTATTTTTGAGAACTAGGAAAAGAAATATTTTTTTACCGCTGATGATTGTTCATTTGTTATTATTTGTATACAGAGTAAACGAAGCAGAGACCAAAATGGAGGATGATAAGTGATGCATTGAAAGTGTTCTGAGAAGAAAGCCTCAGAATGTTTGCTTCTCTCTTATTTTGGCTATGACGAGAGGCCGAATTCCGGCGTGGCCACGAGCAGCAAGGCACAGCACGAGGTGGTCACTATTGGTTGGGGTCCACTAAGTCCAGTCAGATTCAGAAATGGGTTACTAGGTACTGAATATTAGGGCTGTTTCAGGGAAAAATGAAGTACTGGAAGTGTGGTATCAATAACCCCTACTGAAATTTAAGAGATATATTTCAGCAGAACTGCGTACAGTTCGTGAAGTTTTGGTGCTATTTATCTCAAATTCAAGATGAAATTATCGAAAAGTGAAACACAGCACGGAAGTGCTGTTACGCGCTAGAAGCCGCTCGATCTTGTTAGAGGGCCTGTCAAGAAAAGAAAATTGTCACTGGTGCACATTTTTATCTCAACCCCGAAAATTCTCCAGGAGATTACTCTAGTTCGAAAGAGCTTTTGGTGCGCTGTCAACTGCAAAACGCATCCACAGCCAAAGTTTCGATATGATTTGCCACTTACAAGAAGAGCAACACCTGATTATCACTGAAACGCACCAGAGTACAAGGTAAGGATGAGCTGATTTACATTCCATTCAATTGATACTATTTGGTATTAACATACGTACGTCCTTGTGCTTTTTTCAGTGACGATTTTTTTCCACTCTATCGGCATTTTTCCATAACCTGCTCTATACCATCTCAAAGCACTTTTCTTCCTCAATAATATTTCACAAAGTGGTTTCTCAGCAACTTCAATTTTCCTGATTTCTATACTCAAGAAGAGAAATGCCAATTTTAAGGAAAACATCACTTCTTCCTTGTAAGGACCAGAAAGCATCCGATAACACCCGATACTGTTTAAACGAGTGAGCTCTGCAGAATATATGCGCTGAAGAACAGCATCAATGGAACTGTTGCAGAGCCAATTTGGCGACGCTGGCAAGGGTGGGGTCCGACGTTGTCATAGAGAAAGATGATTAGACCCTTGCGAATTGATTCTTTTAGCAGAATTGCCCAGTTATTTGATAGCATTGAGAAGTATGATGTACATCTAGATAATACGATTCCTTTGGAGCAATTCTCATGTCTTCATAAAAGAATTCTGTTTGCTCAAGTTGGATGGTGTCACCGAGACCAAATTCGATGCCGTCACCGAGACCAAATATGTATTCTTTGAGCTCAAAACATCCCAAATGATTAGTCATTTCAAGCAAGACGTCTCTTTTATGCTTATTACAGTACGCATCACAACTTTTGATAGCCTTTAGGGCTCTAACTGAATGCCAGGATAGGTAGCTGTCGGTTTCGCTATTTTTCATTGACTCATCAATTGTGGTGGTCCAATTCGCAGGCTCAAAACTCGAGCAAATATTGGTTCTTAAAGACCCTTTTTATAAAATTCTTGTAGGGAAAAATTAGCGCTTTCGATCGTATATAGGGCATTCGGAAGGGACTGAATACTGGTGCATTCACGGTTCGAAGGTGAGCAGTGCGGTTGTGAATTACGAAGTAGCCCTGATATTTATTGAAAATGGCCACATATCAGTCCATGATTCCTCCACCAGTAATCGTTGCCGGTTGAATGAACTGTATTACTTGTACCTAAAAGGTAACAAATAGGTAAACAAAAATGCACAAGATGAAAAAAAAAAAGCGCAAGGACTCACGTTAACATCTAATAGATGTATTCGGCAAGCACGCGTCCACTCCATTACCGACCTAGCCGCAGCTCTGACGCTTCTCAGACGCAGGTTGGACTATTCGTTCACGGATTGACCATCGCGTGCTGTGTGCCGTTTCCCATTTTCTTTCACTTCTGGCCGACAAGAAGTGGGAAGAAAATGCTGATTCCATCAGGAAAATGGCAATACCATGCAAAACGACATTGGTAGTCGTGTGTAGCACCTCAAATAACCGTCTATGAGTATTTTCAGGAAGTTCTGTCAGACTACGCTTCGGGACGCTAGAAAGTGGGGTGGTAAAGAAAAATGCACAAGATGAAAAAAAAGCGCAAGGACTCATGTTAACATCTAATAGATGTATTCGGCAAGCACGCGTCCACTCCATTACTGGGGCAGCCACTTGAGGCAGGTAGAAAAGCTTCACACATGTGAAATGCTTAGAGAATTAACAAAAAAAAGCAAGACTGATCATTAACTGAGTTCATATACGGAACCCTCTTTATGAATTGCGTATATTCTACTGTTTTTTTGTAAGTGCATTCATTCAACGCCTATGGACCTGTCACGGCCAGCCACTCCCAACTCTGCACAGGAGTATCTTTCAGATGGCTTAAGAACCTGTGTACAACTCAGCATAACCAACGTAGTGCGAATAATCATCTTTTTCACACTACTAGGCCACTGCAGACCGTTATCCTGGCATTTTCCTTACCATTGGCCACGGCAGACCCATTACCCATCAGTGGACCCTTATCCTGGCGTTTTCCCCACTACTGGGCCACGACGTACCTATTCTCCATCCGTTAACCAATATCCTGGCGTTTTCCCTGCTAGTGACCACGGCAGACCCATTCTTCTTCGTGGACCAGTATGTTGGCGTTTCCCGCATTGTTGGGACACGGCGAACCGTTTCTCGATCTGTGCATTCCTATCCTGGTGTTCTGGTGTTTTTTTTTTCTGAACTATGGAGCCCCGGCACATTTGCCCGTCATCAATGCACCCGCACTACTTGTTAATGTCGAGAATAATTGAAGAAAATTAAGAAATATTTAGAGTTTGATCAGTTGCATGTGCTTTCAGGAAATGTCACAACAGCTTAGGATGACCCGTTCTTCATTGTTCTTCTTGCGTATTAGATTGTACTGTCCTTCTTAAAAACAATGATCCTAGGATTCCCCCATGACTAAGTGCGCCAAACGTACATAGCCAAGGCAAGGACCGAGTGCACCCCATCGCTGCGCGACCCCTCAAGATGTTTATCCATCCATATGAAGAGTATCACTTCCACTGCACCGTGATTCCGTGGGGATACTGCTAAAGCGCCAATAAAGGGACTACTCTGCTCCGTAAACTGCTGTTACGCAATGTCAATTCGTAAACATTCTCTCGCCCGGAGGGCTCGAGACCGCTAGAGTAGGGTCCCGCCACGGAACCCTGAAAGCACTGTCTAAACCTCTCACTTTCATCATTGGAGACTGTATCCATTTTCCCGTCAGTGCCGCCCTTACGGTGCTTTGTTAAGAGGATACGATATCTACCGTATACCTACCGTAATCCTACTAAATCAGGGTTAATACACAAAATACATAGATGCGATATTAGTATACAACACCCAAAATAACCCCCCATGCGAAGTTTCAGACAATTTTTTCCGAGGATTTTGGCCACATTTTGCCGTCTTATAAAGTGCCTGCTCCGTTTCTGGTATATTGGAGGGATCTGCACTTATCAGTGCCGGGCGCAGAAAGTGGGCAGGAGGGGTGAGGAAGCGTGGGAAAAAGAAGGATGTGGAGACTTAAATGGAAAGTAAAACTAACAAAAATATTTTTTATAATAATAAACAATCAATAAAAATCGCTCCAAAAATAGTAATGGGATAATAATAAACAATTGAAAATAAATTAATACAAGATTTTATTTGCATTGTAAAGTGTTTTCAAAAAATTGGCGACCCATTCCCAGGGGAGGCGCCCCCCCTCCTCCGCGTCGGCCACTGGTACTTATATACCTACAGATGCAATGTTGCGTAATCTGTGCCCAGTCAGAAAACGCGGTTTTTGGTTTCCTTAGGCTGGCTTTGAGAAACTTCCTAGTCAAGGGTACTGTAATCGATCTTGAGTCGCGGTCAGTCTCTGTCCCATTGCTCACTAATTTTCCTTTTGTGTACTTGCAGCGAATGTGGAATTTTGTTTCTCTACCATTGAATTCGTGTGATAAATTGAACTATCAAGTGGTTGTCGCGAGATGGAGGGGGCGTTGTATCTGATGTACAAATTTCGCAGGTTTCCGCGATCTAAGTAGTGTTTGGGGTACATCGCGGGTCTTTTGCACGGTAGAATTTGAGAGCAGATGTCTTGATTTCAATACTACAGGTACAACTGTTTATCGAGTTCTCAAACGTGTGGTTTTCCGGTCCGCAGCTGGACAAGTCTATGCCTTCACAATTTTACACGTGTATTCCGTCATGAACGGATTTCAATTTCATATTTTCACAAAGCGATGTAAACTGCTCCGACTTTCTAGAATAAGAGTTATGAGGTTTTTTCCACACTATTGTAGCATTTTGGTCTCTTGCATCGGTATACGTACTCTTCCATAGCATGTAAATTGGAAATTAGGTCGATCACCTCGCAGCACCCCACTTTTACTTCGCTTTGAAAGCGGAAAACTGTATATCAATGTTTTTTTAAATCTAACTTACCATAAATCAAATTCATTTACGTTTGTGCGATGACGAATGCTTTCTTTATATTATCTCACCTTTTGAGTAAATTTACACTTACCCATATTTCCAACATTATCTTGTACTCGATAGCCTGCCGTGGAAAAGATCGTTATCAAATACTTCCCTATTCTTTCGTACCCAGTCATGGGTGGTTGATGACCACGAACAATTAGCGACAGCTGAAAGAGGAATATTTCCGGTTCGAAATGGTTTATTCTAGTATAATTTGAGTTGGGAGCAACGGCGTTCGTTTGGAGCAGAAGTATCTGTCGATTATCACTGCATTTTTTGGTATAGTGTTTTCCAACGGGGACGATATCTAAATCTGCCATCACATGTTCTATCACTGCGCGAAAGGTTGTGAAGCATTAAAGTCATTCTGCAATTCCAGCAGGCCTTTTACCAAAGGAACAATCAGCAACGCCAAGTTGAAAGATGATTCGTATTCATTGCATACAAGCTTCCCAGATTACGGAGGAAGAGATCGCCCATCAAATTCCGAGAGTTTGGGCGGCCGAGGAAGAGGACGAAAGCTCGACAACGAGAGTGCTGGCCGAATACTTCAATGTGCATCATTCAACCATTGCTCTTCATCTGAAAAAGTTCTAAAAAAATGAAGAGTGGCTGAATAGGTCCCCGCGAACTCTCAGACAGAAATAAAGCTAAACGCGTTTGTATTTCCGCCGATTTTCTGCAGTTGGACGAGAAGAGTCCATTTCTGGAGTACTACGTCAATCGAACCTCCTTTTCCATGGCTCAAAAGCTCCTCGTCGTCGAAATTTGATCGTCAAGCTTTCAATTCCTGATCTGTGAGGTTGTACCGCCCAATTCCAACTTCTTGAACATTTTTCGACCTGGCTTTGTTGATTTTTTTGGCTAAAATCGCGTTGAAAATCTAAAAGCTAAAATCTAAAATCAAGTAAGTGAAATCTCGTTGAGACCTGACTGTGCTGCATTCCAGCTTTTTCCGGAATGATAGAGCATGCGATTGCAAACATGGACACGAATTTCGATAGCATCTTCACTTATTGAAAAAAAGAGGATTGCTCAAGAAAAACTGTTTGAGAAACGCTAATTTTTAGCGAAAGAATAAGCAGCGAGAAAAGCCGCATTAGTAATGCACCAACTCAATAACTTAAAGGCAGCAAGAGCCGAAATCCTCGACTCCGAGCTGAGGTGCGCGTGGTGAAGTACAAACTCAGCACATCATAAATGTGAAAAGAACACAAACAATGATGGCTTATCTGCAGAGAAAATGGAAACGTCATCGCGAACACGCCTGGCCGAGTTCGCCCCGGTACGAGTTTTCCTCGGCGCTAAAGCCATTGCGGCGCGTGGTTTGGCGCAGAGGTAGTAGGAAATGCTTTCAATTCACAGGGTTTCGTGGCGGGACGCTCACCTGACATCGGAGCACTCGTCCGCACGCGAACGCGGCCAGTCGTGTTCGCGACGATGCTTCCATTTTCTCTGCAGGTAAGCCGTAATTGTTTGTGTTCGTTTCATATTTATGATGTGTTGAGGCTTTATTTCACCATGCGCACCTCGGCTCGGAGTCGGCGATTTCGGCTCTTGCTACCTTTAAATTTGAGATGAGGTGAGAAGCTTTGACAATTGCTTGGCTTGGCTCGTATTCTGCTCAACTTGATCATCACTTGACGAGCGACATAATCACTAATCTTGATCCCCTGAGAAGAACAGTGAGTGGAAGTTACGTTCTGTACCAGACCACACCACACCTTGCTTTTCGTTAGTAAGGGATTCCTCAACCGAGATCTAATTCAGGCTGATGCTATATATTCCTAGTGATGTGAAGGATATGGTCTATTATGAGTAGACAAGTGAATCGGGCTACAGTCATCACACAGACATCAGATCTACATATCGTAGAAGAGTAGCCAAGAATGCGTTTACGATGTGATCTCTGGCACCGAAGCCGCAGTCGCCAACATTGGTGGCCGCCGATCGTCAATGTTGGCGACCAATCGATAGGCATCGACGTCGCAGTCGCTATCATCGGCGGCCGCCGTCGCCGGCGACGGTGGCGGATGTCAACCATTGCAAATCTGACATTCAGGCACTTGATGGTTGAACCATACCTCACCTGTTTGGTGTACCTGCAACTACGAGCAATTGCACAAAAAATATTATGCGAGCGTGCGTGCACATCAAGCCTTCAAAGGTAGTGAAAACAAGAATTCGAATGAGAATATCTGCTAAGTATTTTGATTTTTCGATACCTTATGCATGCTATTTTGTCATTTGCGTGCTTTCTTATCTTTGCTTCACATTGATGTCGAGTTTTGATTCCTTGGCGTTTTTGTTGTTGTAAGAAGAGTTGATTGTTTGCGTAACCATCGAAATTGTTCTTTATATGTATTATATTTTATGCCTTATCATCGACATTTTCAGCACTCACTTCGCGTCATGCGCTCAGATATGGTTTACAAAGCTTTTAAATGTCAGATACGGTTGCAGATGCAAGATGAAAAGTAAAACACTATTTTGTTTTCCAAATCGGTATGTCTTCGATAATAAGGAACATTCAATGTGGCGACATTTGTGTGAAGGCGAAGCTGCTCGCACGTGAGTCGTACATCTTTGTTGAGTGAAGATGTTTCAATAGCAATAAGTTTTGCAGGTATGGACAGCAACAAGAAGTTATTTTCTCATCAACAATCGAAGTTCTTCTACAACACTCCTAAACTTCCAATGCATTTTATCAACTACGATTATGTGTGGTTTCTTTTACAGCAGCTGTTGTTTTCTGCTTTTAATGTTTGTTACTCGTGAAATAAGTATTGGTTGTCTCATTTTTTCCCTTTGAGGTCGTTAACTTAGTGTTTTTGAGCGTAACTTGCCTATCATGATAAATTTAGGGATTTTTCGTTGAAATATCATACATAATGTTCCCATGAGTATTCCTGATGACCGCTCATTTTCTTTTGTCATCCAGTCTCTGCATGAAGTATGGGAAAAATAGTTGCTATCTTCTAATATCGCTGGCTTGTTATTGTAAATTTCGAAATATTGACTTAATAAACCAGTAATCCCCAACACTATTGACAATATACATATTACTCATTAATTACCATAAGAGCGATCACCGTAATCAATAATCAGAGCGAACCGTGCGAGCGGGCCATAATTCCCGTGCCAGCGAGAAGCGACCCGGCTTTGCGAGTCCCACTCGCGGCCATGTCGCGGCCCGCTAACACGGTGCGAGTGCCTGAGCGAGCTGGCCGCAACCCCAGGAACTCCCCTCGCCGCAACCGTTGCGCGTGCGAGCGACATCGCGTTTCTTGATGCAGAAGATGTAAAATGTACTTAAAGGCAGCAGGAGCTGAAATTCTCGACTCTGAGCTGAGCTGCGGGTGGTGAAGTACAGACTCAGCACATCATAAATGTGAAACGAACACAGACGATGATGGCTCACCTGCAGAGAAAATGAAACATTCGTCGCGAACACGACTGGCCGTGTTCGTGCGCGGACGAGTTTTCCCCGGCGCGAAAGTCATTGCGGCGCGTGGTTTTAGCCGAGTCCCGCCTTGAAACCCTGTGAATTGAATGCATTTCGTTTTCCCTTTGCGCCAAACCACGCACCGCAATGGCTTTTGCGCCGGGGGAAACTCGTCCGCGCGCGAACACGGCCAGGCGTGTTCGCGACGAATGTTCCATTTTCTCTGCAGGTAAGCCATCATTGGCTGTGTTCGTTTCACAGTTATGATGTGCTGAGTCTGTACTTCACCACCCGCAGCTCAGCTCAGAGTCGAGAATTTCAGCTCCTGCTGCCTTTAAGTTCGATTTTGGTAAAAAATCAAAGATTTTGGAAACAAAACATTTATTCAGGAATTACTCGACATGCTGATTACGAATTTGATATCTATTTTGTATCATGAAGCTATTTTAGAGGCGTATCAACAAGTATGCGGCAGATGTTGAATTTTTCCAAATCTTCTCAAACTTTCCAAACAGGTGTTATTTTTCGTTCTGGTCACGAATTCAGTATCTATTTTGTATTATGATGTCATTATTTTTCAATTGAGGGACAGGCGGGTGCACTTTCCTACTTGAAACTATCGACTAGGATCTGTATTTACAAGCACTAAATGAAAGAATATTTTGATCTATCACCACTCGAAATTTCAAAAGCGTTAAAGCCTTGCAAAACGAAACTTCCACTGCAGCGAAAAAAAAAGAAAGAAATCGTAGAAATGATCCTTTGCAAGAATTTTCATGTAGTAATCTAGATTCTTCATGAATATGCATTAGCAAATACCAGGTTATTCCACGTGTTTCGCTCTGGAATTGGTGTTTTCTCGAATATTGTATAGTCTGTCCAAAACGACGAGTCCGCCCAACCAAGCGGGGATCGAGAAGCTGCCACGTTTGCCAGCGCTCCAAGTCATCATCCCTTATCTGCGTATCACGTTTCATCGTTATCTTCATGGTATTGACCAGTGATTTGGCTGTGACGTTGACGACGTGGCTGCCAACACCATCCGTCCCACCCGCGCTGCCTCTCGACCAGGGATGTGCTTGACAAAAATTTCAATTTTCGTAAACCGTAAATCGTAAATTTTCCAAAACCGCCGTAAATCGTAAATCGTAACTGAGGGTCCGACTACCACTACAAGAGTTGGATAATTTCAACTCGTTTCACAACAATGTCATTCTCAAAATGATCTGAGATATGTATCTACTGTAGAATTGATCACTAAACTTCGCCATCTTATCACTAGATTGATAACATTGTGATGAATGAACAACTTTTTTCTCGATATCATCGATCGACCGACTTGCTACTCTAGTGGCCAACTGGTTGACTGAGGAACTCACTCACTGAACTAAGTGACTAAGTGACTGCGGCCGCGGCGCCCTTATTATAGCATGTGAGCGGGACGTCGGTGCGCTCGCGTATGTAAGGCACAATGACTTTCTTGAAATACTAGCGAGAACAACTAAAGATGGACAACGTACATTACAAAGACAAACACTATATGTACAACATCATGCTACCTAGTAGTTCAATCACTAAACTCTGGCCACATGTTTGAGGTTTTTGGCGCACCCTCGAATATATTTAGGTAAATAAATAAATACGGGCCCCGGTCATAATACTCACCATCATTAACCGAAATCCTCTCCTTTCGTCTGCCCACTTCCGGTGGATGCAGCCCCTTATCACAGCAGTGGACCCGTTTTCATCACTTCTGTGTGCCAGCGCCTACACAGGATTTCCTGCCATCCGCTTTACATCTTTTGCAACCTTAGGCTGCTTCTATGGATTGCTGTCGCAGAATTCAAACAGGGATCCCTCTATAGCTCTCCGAATAGGCAACACCTCTCAGAATTTTTGAGCTTCTAATGGCGACTGAACGTTTCGAGCTGGAACAAAATTGTAACATTTATGCGTTGAAAACAGCTGATGATAAGGAATCAACGTTTCTGAAAGGGCATTGCTGCGATGCAGCCAATCTTGCAGACATGTGGACCATCGGGATAAATCTCTTCGAGCGCTCTGTTACCAATGGGAAGCCAATTCTGAAATATGCATGTTCATAATTGTGGTTCTTCATAATCCAGTAGACTTTTTTCTACGAATGAAAGAAATCAAGATAGGAGAAGTCCAAATTTTCAGCTCTAATACAAGGTAAGGTCAGAGCAAACGCTTGTTATTGATTCAGTTTTCATACATCTCAGAAAAAGGAAACAGAGCTTCATTTTCTCTCTAAGGTTACTAATTTTATTGGATAGAAATGACCGGACGCCAAATCGAGCTACTCGTTTTTGGGCACCACATTTTGATGAGAATTGGGATTATGCACAAGGTGCATATTCTCTTCCATAACGCATTTGGTGAAAATGCGTGCCAACAAACGGCTTTCTTTTGCCTTTCAAGTAAACCACACAATCTGAAGCTCGAAAACCTTCCCAGTAAGCATATATCAATTTAAAGTCCGAACTTCTGTGGTTGCTTTCTCCAACATAACCTCTTGTGAGACAGGCATATGGTAATGGTCTGCAGCAGATACACTGTTTCTGTTTTTTGTTCAACAAAATAATGAGCAACGAGCAGTAGAACAACCTAACAACAAACCTCGACTATCCTTTTAACACTGGCGTCCTTGAGAACGTTAGGACCAATTTCCCTAAGTGTGTTACAGATAGAAATTGCAATATTCACATCAACCCAACCAGGTAGGTTCTCTCTTTCGCAATGCTCCATTGCACGCTGAATTACCAAGGAGCTTGTAATGGAATAATACCTTAACTTCCCCAGAAAGGTGACATGGACTCACTTGTGGCACGAAAACTGTATTTTCAATTTTCGACTTTCCCAAGTAAAACATGTACATCCTGATGTACAGAGCGCACCATTTAGTACAGTGCGTCCATCCTTCTATATTACTTATGACTTCGATGCCTTCGGCCGTGCTCAAGCAAAACAGCAAAATGATGTAGAGGAGTTTCATCACCTTAAAAGTGGTAAAATTATTACAAAAGCTACAGCTCGAACATGGATAGAAACAACGTCTAAGAGAGATGCATCTGCTATAGTTCTTGACATTTTATACACAACGTTTACAGCTGAATGAATAGAAAATCAGCTTTCCTATAAAAGCTTTTAACACATCAAACAGCCATGCAAGTCTAGCGCTTCAACATCAGCGCTGCTGAATTTAAAGCGTGCTTCATCAAGAATTCTTACTTCGGAACCAGCCTTCAAAAAATTCCATCGTCTTGGTGACGATGGAATTTTGAAAGTTTAGATGGAACAGAACTTTTGAAAAATTGCTCTGCACAGGCAAATTCCGAATAAACATTCGCCTCTAGTATCACGGTGGGCCCGAGGGCGGCATTCGGAACCAGATGGAAGAAAAGGAACGTACAAGTTCTCAAAGGACACGAATGGTAGAGATAGTTAACCACCACCGTATTGGACAGCTTAGAAATTTGAAAAAAGAAAATAGGAATTGTAAGGGTCAGATACGACAGATGTTTGAGGGTTCCTATCCTAGGAACCGAATAGACGCTTAACGTTGCTGATGAGATCCGTAGAGCGGGTTCTAAATAGTTTTCGTGGCAGACTTATACATAATGCTATATATAATGCATAATGCCCGAGATGGTTATTTTCTAGGCAGAGTGGGGTCCGCTCATGCTGCCCGAGATGGTTATTTTATAGGCAGAGTGAGGTCCGCTAATTGTTGTAGGCGCGTGTTTTTTTGTTCGGCGATGGAACAGCGCTTTCCCAGGCCTCATTGGCAAACAAGAAGAAAATTACAATTCTTTTTCTCAAAATTGTTGACTATTGGTGTGTTATTCGTATCATTACTTGAAACAACGAAAATACTGTATCCTCTCATTCGTTAAGTGAGTCAAGGCTGGATGCGAACGACGGCCAGAGGAGATTCCATGGTAGTCATATTTCTCTATGAGCCCGACGTACGTAATGTGTCTACACTCTGAAAAAAAAATAGCCCGCTTACTGTAGCTTCTTCACGTCGACAGTTGCGATTCCAATAGTTACGTAACTAGACAGCGCTGAATCGAAAATTGCTTTTCCACAAGCCAAACATTCTCATGTCTATGCTTTTAGCATGTAGTGCTGGAAAACCAAGGAACCAAAGTAGCACATATACCGTTTGTCATAACAGCACTTCTATGTTCAATTCTCCCTAGCAGGAGGAAGCTGGACTTCGTGCTCAGGGGAGTAACTATGATATTCAGCCACCATTTTTTTCTTTCGTTTCGAATGATGCCAAGGCTGACGGGTGCACTAAAGCTGAAACATTACCTGAATGCTGGTAATCGATGGTACTTGAGTTCTCCTTGTATTCCTAAAAAACATGGTAGCCTTTCTGAACTGGAGTAGCAAATTGGCAAGAAGTCACCACATATATAGTCTGTTCATTTGAAATGTGCACTCCACGTACCGGTCAGCGCAGCGGCTATATTGTCATTGGAGCGGGGTGATACGCCTACCACATTCATTTCCATTGATCCCAGTAGCTTATTAGCCTATCACCTCGCTCCAATGCCAACATAGCCGCTGCGCTGACCGGGATGTGGAGTGTACGTTTCAAATGAACAGACTATAAAGGATAAGGATAAAGTGGTCGGCGTTAATCAATCCCGTCACGAGGGATGCGCCGCGCATTCGACTTCATCTGAGCATCGTAGAGGCGTTGAATGCGCATGTGCCCTGTACAATGGCTTGCGGGGGGCACCCGATGTACCAAGTCAGTGCTTCATCCTCCCAGACTCCTCTGGTACCAATTTACCGACCCCGGAGGGATGGAAGGCTTGGTCGGCCTCGGGCGGGATCGAATCATCGATCGTGTGCGTGCGCAGCGAGCCTCTTACCACTGCGCCACACGCGCCCGAACAGACTATAAGTAACAAATATTCTGTCCTCGGTAATACGTAGATAAATTTTGTATTTCCCATTCATTCGTAATTGACTTGGAGGGGAACTTTATGAGATTATCAGAATGTGTTGAGGGAATTCCTCTATTTCTTGAGCACATGGTACTAAAAGAAAAAGAGCATGTTGAAGTGTTTACAAAACTAGCATCGCAGCAAGGAATCGAATTTGGAGCTCGCTGGTGAAGAAGGAACTCCCCTACATTGCTGTTATCATACTACCCTCTTCCCTTAGTGCGACCCCCCTTGGTAAATTACCATCGTACGCTTCATTCTGTGCATGGTTGTAGTTATTGATCTTTGCCAAATGAACGATTAGATAAATCTTCTAGTTCAATAAGTGCAACATCTACAAATGTGCATTAGAATCCAGTCGAAATTATATTTCAATAAAGAACTGGGCGCCTTGAATCCAATTCACTATTCAACCAGTGATTTAACCCATTGATGACCACGTGGCTCACCGGTGAGCCGCGCCCTTATCATCAACTACTAACCCTTACTTTCGGGATATTTTGAAGTATTTTCATATGAAATGAGTACAACACATCTAAACAATCATGACTTATAATAACGGGCTTAGTTTGTTTTCATGCCTGTCTGTATGTATGTGTGTCAGACCGTTACGAAATTCTACAATTGGTCAGTGATCGTGATTGTGATATCATATAAAAGCCTAGGAATGGGTGTGGTATGGTTGAGTGGGGTAGGGATGAGATCGAGAAGAAGGTTGGACAATGTGCAACGGGTCCGTCAATGGAGTCAATACAGAAGAGCTGCGCCGGCGGCCAAAAGTGGGGGGGGGGGACGGGTCCACCCTGTGATAAGGGTGCGCCGGCGGCCAAAAGTGGGGGGGGACGGGTCCACCCTGGGATAAGGGTGCGCTGGCGCCCAAAAGTGGGGGAGACGGGTCCAACGCTGTGACAAGGCCCCGCCGGCACTCAAAAGTGCGGGAGTCGGGTCCAGCGGTGTGATAAGGGTGCGCCGGCGTCCAAAAATGGGGAAACGCCTGGAGACGGGTCCAGTGTGATAAGGGTGCGCAGGCGCCCAAAAGTGGGGGGACGGGTCCAACGCTGTGGTAAAGCCCCGCCGGCGCCCAAAAGTGGGGGAGACCGGTCTACTCCTATGATAAGGGTGCGCCGCGCCCAAAAGTGGGAGAAATCTCCATGAAAGAGATCGAGATGAATAACTCGGAAAATGTTAGTGTTTTCGAGCAACTGGAGGATGAGGCCTTCTTACACCCTCTTCGAAATCTGGGTTTTCTCCTGGAACTTTTGGGTGAGCTAAAAGTTGGCAGCGGACTACCCCTTGTCTGTCGGCATGCGTCAAGTCTCAGCCCTCTCTCCGCTGCTCGTCATCGTCATGATGCCTTCACAGCAGGTCTCCAGAAGCCCACGACTAGGACATTGCTGCACGCGACGACGTATTGCTGGCATCAAGAGACAAAGTGGAGCTTCAAAAACTGACGCAAGTCTGGAAAGACCCGTTGACTAATTCTGGTCTCCATCTCAACGTTTAAAAGACAGACTACATGACAACCGACCCTGAAGTGATAGGTACCATAAGAGTTGATGGCATCGATATCCCGAAGATGCGTTTAAACGCCGCAGCTCAATGGCTTCATCCGACGGCAGCTTCACTCACGAAATCATCACGCGTATAAACGCCTCGCGGATGCAGTGGGGATCGCTTACTGATGTACTGTGCGACAGGAACATACCAGAACGCGCAAAGTCAAAGAGAGGTAGAGAGAGAGGTGCTGTGTGCTGACCTGCGACGAAAGAAGTGGAACGTCAGCCTAGAGACACGGGGATGAAAGTGCTGCGGTGAATGGCTTGGATCACAGGTCTCAATCACATCTGCAACCAGAACACGCGGTAGCGATTTGGCGTGGTTGCTATAGCCGACAAGCTCCACGAAGCTCAACTTTGATGGTTCAGCCACGTTTTCTGCGGCGGAGACGAAGTCTGCAGGATAAGCTTCGATCTAGCGTATCGGACAGGCGGTCAAAAAGGCTCGAAAAGCAACGAAGGCTGGACATGATAGACGACCACTTCAAGTTAGCAGGGAATCATCTAGGCGCAATGAGGCGTACTACAGGGCCAAGTGGCGTCAAAGGATCACCAACGTGGACACGGCTAGCCGCTACCAAATGGGAAAACGCTAAAGGAGAAGGAGGCTCTCACCTGAATATATATTGCGCTTACTATTTCGCTGACATGTATTTGCTTTTGCTGTTGTGAAGAACATGGCCTTACTGTCGCCTACTGTTTGTGGCTCCGTGCTTTGAATTTGCTCGAGGAAATCACACATAATAGTTTATTGCAGAGGGATTATTGGCAATTGAGCACCGCCCGCTGAGCGCACGAACCCAACAATAGACCTGCAAAGACCCGTGGTGGGGGTGTTATGGCAGCATTTCAGGGCGACAAAACCGCTGAAAATACTGTGAAATAGAGCGATGATGACATGATAGTAGGGGAACCTTAAGAAGACACCTGCTATTGTCTCTCCAAAACAGCAGCTCTACTCGAAGTGTCACGCGAATAGAATTGCTGTGTTTGTCGGCTAGAGCTGCCCTATTGTATGAGTAATCAGCGCGCCCTACTACTGTCAATATCGTCGCCCTACTAGTGCTGAAATTTGCAGCTCTTTAGCAGGATTGTCCTGATGGTGTGGCCTCTGAGGTGCTGCTAATTTCGACCTTCTAGCCCCGGTGTACTGGAAATGTAGCCCCTAGGTGCCGTACTGTAGGGCCAGAACAGGGATAGCGGACCCTCGGCTTTCGACTTGTCACCACGATGGTCTACTCAGGAAAATTACGAAATTTATTAATTCAACGAAAAACAGTATTCAACATGGAAATATGACCTAATGACTAAAAACTCATAGAAAACACATACACTTCTGAAGAGGTGTAAGACACGTCAAATTTGAATCATTTCATCTGATTATTAGCCACGGCATTGGTTACACTTTATTGTTCACAAGTACTAAAGCCATGTGAAAGATGTGCCTGTGCAGAGTTGGGAGTGGCTGTTCATAACGGGTCCAAAGGCATGTAAGAAATGTCACAAAAAGAGTAGGAAGCATCAGAAATCAGCTTTACATGTAGATGCGTGATTAAGAATTTGCGAGCAAGGCTAGGATGGCGACAAGACTCGAAGTCCGACGTTGGCGAGGCGGCAAGAAGAATATACCAAACTCAGGAAAGATTTCGTATTTGAGCTCAGTTAATGATTAGTTCTGCTTATTTGCTAATTTTCTATACATTTCGCATGAGTGAAGCTTTTGCACATACCTCAAGTGGCTGCCCTACCCCACTTTCTAGCGTCCCGAAGGGGCGCTAGTATATATATATATATATATATATATATATATATATATATATATATACCAGTGGCGGACGCAGAAAGTGGGCGGGAGGGGGGGCGTGGGAAGAAAAGTGGGGTCTCCGCCGTTTTGGGGACCCAGACGGAAAATAAAATTAATAATAATATTAATTATAATAATAAACAATAAATAAAAAATATATTAAAAATAATAATAAAAATAAACAATTAAAAATAAACTAACACAAGATTTTTATTTGTATTGTAAAGTAATTTCGAAAATTTGGCGACCCATTCTCGGGGGGGGCCCCCCCGCCCCCCCCTGCGTCCGCCACTGATACATACATACATACATACATACATACATACATACATACATACATACATGCATACATACATACACACATGCATACATACATACATACATACATACATACATACATACATGAAGCTCCAAATGTCCGCAGTCAAGAAGGACGTGGCCACGACGCGGCTTTAGACAGAGACACAGGCGCTCGGCATGCTGCCACTGGTTGGCTGCAGAGTCAGAGAAGCCAGAGGCAGCATAGAGAGCGCCTGTGTCTGATCAAGGAGCCGCGCCGTGGCCACGCCCTCTTGACTGCGACATTTGGAGCTTCCTGTACATATATATATATATATATATATATATATATATATATATATATATATAGTGGACGGCAATGGTGGTGGCCCATCTGCGGCCTCGAGAAGGACGCCGCGCAACCGCACCGCGCGCGCTGGGATCGGTGTCGTCTGCCACCGGAATGCTATTCCTAAGCTTTTTTCTTACCGATTTGGTCAAAAATCCTTGAAATTGGGTGGAAAAGCTGCTAGAAATAGCATAACAGCAGCAGAAAACATCAGTTACGGCACGCGCGGCGCGGTTGCGCGACGTCCTTCTCGAGGCCGCAGATGGGCCAACGCCACTGCCGTCGTCCACTATATATATATATATATATATATATATATATATATATATATATATATATATATATCAATTTTTCTATTTTCTCTGGTGTCTGCAACTGTCGTCCACGGTGAAGCATACTGTACAGGTCCCCACCCAGCTAATCCACGTTGCAGGGAAAATGGGTGTTACGCGTTAGTGCGTTATTCCGCTTCCTGCTACATCACAGTAACGAATTAACGCGTTAGTGTGTTAATTCGTTACTGTGATGTAGCAGATCAACATCACAACTTCAGGGGAAGCTACAAGCTTTCTCGAAAGAAAAAAGTTTAAATGATCTCAAGATAATTGAAAACCAAGATGATCACAACTGAGCATTTGGTTTTTTTTTCTTAGCGAAGAGGTGAAAGGCTGTCGCTAAAAGTTAATTGAATGTTCGCCCTAAGCAAAAATATCACACGGTGCACCGGTTCGAAAATCTTACTACTCAGATAACTGGATAAGGCAAACGCAGCACAACATGGGGCAAGCCACACCCCCAAGAAATGGAAGGCAGACATTGCTGCAAGAGGAAGAACTGCTGTAAGAGCAGCAAGCCCCATGTTTCGGCTGCGTTTTTTGCCTGATGAACTGTGATGCCGTTCAAACTGCGTACTGCCTGCTCCTTGCCCGACACGGGAGGTGTATATAAGACGCTGGTTGAGCATCAAAGTTTAGTCGTGTCTCCGGCGGAGACAAGGGGATCTCAGCGAGACTCGTCAGGCTGGCTGAGGCCCGGGCAAAACCATGGCCCAGTGCAATAATTATTATTTTTGGATGAGCCTGGGTAAGCATCCTCTTACCCAAGTCTGCAGTACGAACACAGCCCTGTGCCCTGATTGAGCTGCGATCCTAGGTTTGAGACATGAAAACAAGTCCATCGCTCCCGAAACACAGCCTTCTAAGGGCGAACGCAGCTCGTAGGGCGACAAAATAAGCTTTCACCTCGTGGTGTAACTGCTGTTGGAACGTGTTCGGCCTGCGTTCGGCCCCTGCATTCGCCGTCCCGGAATCTCTGAGTATGGACTTTATTTCGTTCTTGAAAACAGTGAGGAAAACAGGCTGAGGTACAGCTACATGGTGACAACGCTCTATTTATGAGTCATTTTGTTACAAGGAAGGTGCTGCGCCAATTCCTAATGTAAATGGATTTTGAGAAGGCTTCATGTTTTCTTTTCTTTTTAGAGACTCTGTGTGGCTTAAAAAAGGAAAAGCTTGATCTAGGATGAATACCATCTTCATCACCCACAGTAAATACGGAAATTTTCATGGAAAATTCTCATAAGACTACTGAACTATTTGTCTTTCCTTTAATTAATAATCATCCCTGGAAGCCATACAATTTCATGAGCATATTTTGAAGAAAAAAAAAACAGCCATTGTATCTGCACTTAGTACAAGGTGGCAGTAAAGTTCAGTTGATATGAGGAATAATCTTCAGTGAAAGGATGTGAAAAGCCTTCCTTTAATTGATGCTCAGTCAGCAAATTCAATGGATTTCTCGGGTTTTTCTTTAAATAGTTAATCCGTTAGGTTACTGGAAAAAATGCAGTTGCGCATTAAAGAGCCAGTTCGATACAGCTCTGGTCACCACCGTGTGGCTGAACAAGCATTACGATTCAGGACCGCCTATGCCGTGTCCATGCTTACACCATATTAGTTTTTTTTTTCAACAAAATTCGAAGCTCTGCGAGCCGAGGTGTTAGTCGGAAAAAGTGCGCCAGCTAATTTTCGATTGTTTGTTTTTATCAGTTTTTCCCAAATATTAATTTTTAGTTATTTACTTGAGACTAATACTTCAGTTATTTTGCACCTCTATCGGGACCGCAAAATGGCGAAGACATCAGTTTTTTCACACCCCTCCTCCACCCCACCGCCTGGCTATCCATTTCTGCTTCCTCCACCCGGTGGTGGATGTGGATCATGATGTGGAGAGGAAAAGGGATGGAAAACGTGAGGCGAATGGGGATTGGACAAATTTCTGCGGCAGCTTCTCGTCACGCCTACATCCATGAGGCGTCGTAATGTCTCATTTCATTAGTCCAAGTACTAGGCACTGCTTCACAGCATACACAACCTAGTAGCTCAGTCGCAGTGATTCGCGACCACCTGCATACTTTGCTCTCGATCATAACATTTGTCATCTTTTACAGGGTTAAAAGACCATCCAATGTTTACTCAACTATATCTGTCGTCTATTAAATTCTGTTCTTTCTTCAGCTTTGGCTTTCCACAATCACGGTATCTATCACCCTTAAAGATCAGTGACTCATTCACGGATAGTGGATGTAGTAAACGATTTCAAAAAACTTGCTCAAGATCGGTCTGAGATAAATTGAATAAGAACATAACAAAGAGATCTTCGATAATTAGAATGAGAACCTTGTCCATTTTGTATCGCTGCCGTTTCAGCTTTAGCTGTTCACCAACTTGTATTCGGACAATATTCATTCCACCGTCTTCGTCGATGACGAGTGATGCACCTGATGAAGGAAATGCTATGAGAGCTTTACATGCTGAGAAATATTCGAAGATGAGTTATTTTTGAGAACTAGGAAAAGAAATATTTTTTTACCGCTGATGATTGTTCATTTGTTATTATTTGTATACAGAGTAAACGAAGCAGAGACCAAAATGGAGGATGATAAGTGATGCATTGAAAGTGTTCTGAGAAGAAAGCCTCAGAATGTTTGCTTCTCTCTTATTTTGGCTATGACGAGAGGCCGAATTCCGGCGTGGCCACGGGCAGCAAGGCACAGCACGAGGTGGTCACTATTGGTTGGGGTCCACTAAGTCCAGTCAGATTCAGAAATGGGTTACTAGGTACTGAATATTAGGGCTGTTTCAGGGAAAAATGAAGTACTGGAAGTGTGGTATCAATAACCCCTACTGAAATTTAAGAGATATATTTTTTTCCACTCTATCGGCATTTTTCCATAACCTGCTCTATACCATCTCAAAGCACTTTTCTTCCTCAATAATATTTCACAAAGTGGTTTCTCAGCAACTTCAATTTTCCTGATTTCTATACTCAAGAAGAGAAATGCCAATTTTAAGGAAAACACCACTTCTTCCTTGTAAGGACCAGAAAGCATCCGATAACACCCGATACTGTTTAAACGAGTGAGCTCTGCAGAATATATGCGCTGAAGAACAGCATCAATGGAACTGTTGCAGAGCCAATTTGGCGACGCTGGCAAGGGTGGGGTCCGACGTTGTCATAGAGAAAGATGATTAGACCCTTGCGAATTGATTCTTTTAGCAGAATTGCCCAGTTATTTGATAGCATTGAGAAGTATGATGTACATCTAGATAATACGATTCCTTTGGAGCAATTCTCATGTCTTCATAAAAGAATTCTGTTTGCTCAAGTTGGATGGTGTCACCGAGACCAAATACGTATTCTTTGAGCTCAAAACATCCCAAATGATTAGTCATTTCAAGCAAGACGTCTCTTTTATGCTTATTACAGTACGCATCACAACTTTTGATAGCCTTTAGGGCTCTAACTGAATGCCAGGATAGGTAGCTGTCGGTTTCGCTACTTTTCATTGACTCATCAATTGTGGTGGTTCAATTCGCAGGCTCAAAACTCGAGCAAACATTAGTTCTTAAAGACCCTTTTTATAAAATTCTTGTAGGGAAAAATTAGCGCTTTCGAGTCGTATATAGGGCATTCGGAAGGGACTGAATACTGGTGCATTCACGGTCCAAAGGTGAGCAGTGCGGTTGTGAATTACGAAGTAGCCCTGATATTTATTGAAAATGGCCACATATCAGTCCATGATTCCTCCACCAGTAATCGTTGCCGGTTGAATGAACTGTATTACTTGTACCTAAACGGTAACAAATAGGTAGAGAAAAATGCACAAGATGAAAAAAAGCACAAGATGAAAAAAACCAGAACTATGCAGAATTTTTGCCGGATTTTTTGTCCGACAGCTTTGGTTGAGCTTCAACCGATTTTTGCATGGCTCTCCTCAGTGAGATCCCGAGGATAACCATGGATTTCGGGCCGTTAGGCCCGGAATCCGCGGCTGTCACTGGTTTAATTACCCAAGTTTGAGGTACCTACATACACGTATACACAGATACATACATAGATACACGCATACATTCATACATAGACACATACAAACATACATACAAACATACATACATACAGGACAACTCGTCCGCACCCATCAGACGCTCCGCCCCCTCGAGCAGATCTCGTCCTAGCCGAGACACGGGAGAATGTCTCCTGCGCCATGCGGTTCTCCGAGCCGCCAATTTCGTTAGAGGCCCAGCTCAACCTGGTGGACCTCGCACGTCGCTTCCTCCCCGCCCACCCAGCTGATAGCATCCTCCCTCTTCGGGTGTTCAAGCTATCCCAAGCCGATAAGGATTGGATCGCCGACAGGACCGGACCCTTCGTCAACTATGTGAACAACCCGGGTCCTTCGCGCCGCCGTATGGGTCAGCTGTTCAGCATGGCATGCTCCGCCATTGCCGCCACCAACACTATGAACGACGACAAATGAGTCTATGAGATGTTATCTGTTGGCAGTGGAAGGCGCTGTCCACTCTACAATTGCGTCTCTCTTCCGTCACGCCATCCAAGCAATATGCGAACGTACAAATACTCTCACTATCACCCTTCACGCTGCTCTGCGCACGAATCCGACACTTACCATGAGGAAATTGTTAGGTCGACCCGATATCTCGGCCTATCTTAGGTGGGGGATACGTTCAAATTCGCAGGTGCATCGCAGTTCCACCAGCTTCCGCCCGCCTTTTGCCAGTCAACTCCACCTGCTACGAATTTCCCATTGCCGAATTGCGACTCCCAAGCGGTTCATTATGGCAACCCTTTCTAAATCCCGCCACAGGAGTCCTCACTAACACCGCCAGGGTCGCCGATTGCAAAGAGGTCGCGCCTTTCTTCCTAACCTCAGCTAAGGGGGTTCTACGTTTCCCCCCCCCCTTGGATGGCCATAGCTCCCTTGTCGGACCGGGTGAGGTCATTGAAATTTCCTCTTTACCACAACTCCAAGCTATCAATCTATCTCCACAACTAACTATTTTTCACAACCTAGTACTTACTAATTTTAGCGAAGCCTCTCCCGGTCTCCAACTTCAAGAAATGTGGACAGCCTTGGACCACGAGAAGGTGATCGATCACGTCACCAGAATCGATTCTCCCCGATTACAAGTCAGTTCTTCGTCGGACAGTCACGTTAGTTCTGTATGGTCGTTTTTTCCTTGGAGCCTTTCTTTATTTGATTTATGGGTTTCTTTTTGTTGTTTTCTTGTTTCTTTACATATTTTCAAGTCAGTAGTCCTTTTATACATAAGATTACAATTCCCGGCCTACTTCCACGGTTTCGTCTTTTAGGCTGTAGTCCCCCATATCCCTCACAACCGGTGTCACTCGTTCGCCCCAACCCTTCTCTCCCAAGCCCGTCCGCTGTAGCGGTGATGTGCTCCCCCGCGCATACGCCCATTGAGCTGGAGATCTCTCAGGTAGAAATTGACGCAACAGATGTCTGGCCCCCACGCGCCTCGACCGTTTCTATGCGCGTACTTTCGCTGAACAGCCCTAGACCCTTCTTTGTCGCTCAAATTCCCATCCGGGCCAACGGCGTTCCAATGCTAGCTCTGGTTGATACGGGAGCAGGAATTACGGTGGCCAGCCAGTCCATCCTTGCCTTGCTAGGCATCTATAAGGTCGACCCATGCCTTGTCCCCTCGGCGGTAGGTATGGCTGGGATCCCCGTGCATTTCATCGGCAGTGCTCCTGTGGATCTCCGTATCGGTAACCACTCCCTCTCCCAAGTGGTTCACTTCACGGAGGCTGAATGCATACCACGGGCAGCAGATGCCTACAATATCATCTTAGGCAATGATACCCTCCAACGTCTCCCGTTGTGGGCACTCAACTACGAACAGCGCACCTTTTCTGTTGGCGACGACCACATACCCGTACTAACCTTCACGTCGGGCAGTGCAGCATTAACCTCTAGCAGCGGTTCGACCCCTTCAGCAGTACGCGCCGCATCAACCGTCGTCTTGCCCTCAGCTTCCGAGAGTTTGGTGCCTTGTTACATGGCCGATCCCAGTCCCTATTCGTCCATCATCTTGGCCAGTTCCAACATTCTCCCTGAGGACGCCATCATGGTTGCCCCTCTCGTGTTGCCATGCACAACTTTTTCTTAGCAACCCGACAGGCGCTCCAAAAGTCATCTAAGGACCAAAAGTTGACCGAGGGTATTCCAGTCTTTGAACTCGCGGACGGCACAGTTGTTGAGCCACGACAGCGTTTTTAGCGCTACCGTCCTCCCCAGCGAGCCGAGTACCAACACTGACAACCCCTCTCCACCCAATTTTACCCTCGATCTTTCCCGCGCCGACGTTACCAACGCACAAAAACAGCAGCTCCGTGACCTCTTCGCTGAGTTCCGGGACCGCATTTCGTTGTCCTCTTACGATCTCGGATCTTATGACCATACGCTAATCACCATCAAAACGACCACGGACATCCCTCCTACGCGTTACCGCCCCACTCGCATACCGACGCGTTTCCAAAAGGAGCTTGATGACCACATAAACAAACTACTCCAATCTGGCCGCATAGTGGAAAGCGATACTCCGTGGATTCATAACACCGTACTAGTCAAAAAGAAAGACGGTTCCCTCCGGGTCTGTCTCGACTTCCGCCCATTGAATAACATCACTATTCCCGATAGGTATCCTTTACCACGGATCGAGGACCTGTTAGAAAAAGTAGCCGGAAACCGCTACTACACGTCGTTCGACCTCGCATCGGGTTATATGCAGTTGTTGTTGTCACCAGAAAGCCAGGCTAAATGTGGTTGGGCCACCCACAGGGGTGTCTACCAGTTTGTATACCTCACATTTGGTTTACGTAACGCTGGTGCTTATTTTTGCTGAGCAATGGCCCGTATTCTAGCAGGTCTAGAAGGCAATTGTTTAGCCTACCTCGATGTCATTATCGTGTTCGATAATGATTTCGACTCACACCTTCGGTCCCTTCGCAAAGTGCTGGAACGTTTCCGTATGTTCAACATCAAAGCATCTGGCAAAAAGCTTACCAGCATTGCGCAGTCAAAGATCACTTTTCTGGGACACGAAATTTTCGGTAATTCCTACGCCCCTGCAGAACGCAACATCGCTGCCATTCAGAACCTCCCCACCCCCACCACGACAAAGGGTGTTCGGAGCTTCTTGGGAATGGCCAACTTCTTTCGCAAATTCATACGAGACTTCGCCTCCCTGGCAGCCCCACTGTACGAACTATGCAAAAAAGACACCACCTTCCAATGGGGGCCGGCCCAAGACGAAGCATTTTCCAAATTGAAGGCAGCCCTTACTTCCCGACCATGTTTGGCTTTCCCACAAGATAAAGAATTCCTCCTACACACTGATGGTAGTAAAATAGCTGTTGGTGCCGCGTTACTCCAACAGCAAGACGACTCCAAGTCATTGGCAGCTGTAGGTTATTTCAGCAAAACCCTATCCGCGTCCCAACAGAAATGGAGTCCCACGCATATTGAACTGTTTGCAATGATTAGCGCGCTTAGATTCTTCCGTACAACCATCTATGGAAATCGGACCCGAATCCTTTCCGACCATAAGCCGCTAACATTTCTTCTACGCCACTGTAAAACCCATGACAACCTGGCTCGATGGGCAGTTGAACTTCAAAGCTACGACATTGTCATAGAATACCTCAAGGGCTCTTCTAACGTCGTAGCAGACCATCTGAGCCGAAACGCCAACCCCGCTAATCAGTTCCACGACGACTCACCTGAAAGCGATGATCTGGTGGAATTTCCCCGATGTCTGGTCCAACACCGACCAGCTTCTTCTGACTCTTCCCTTCCACCGCTCCCACTAGTTCGAATCCGTCCCTACGACATCCTCGTTGAGCAAAAACAAGATCGATTTTGCTCTGCCATCATGCAGTTCCTTGAGACGGGTGCGTTTCCTCCCCACGTCGCTGACGAAGATAAAGACTCCTACCTTGCCTTTGCGAGTAAATGCGCCATCAAAAAGAACGGGTGCCTCTACTTCTGCCAGCCAGTCACTACCCACGCAGCTAACACAAGCGATACCATAGTAGTACCCTCCAAGTTGCGGGAACCTATTTGCTTGGCTCTGCATAACAGTCCCACAGCTGGGGGACACTTTGGTTGGAAGAACTCTTGCCAAAATCCGGAAACGGTTTTATTGGCCATTATCCATTAAGGAGGACGTTTTTAACTTTGTCCGTTCGTGCGAACCCTGTCAGCGCAAACGACCGCACCCGATGAATCGCGAAGACCTTCTCCCAATGCTTTGTAATACCGTATTTAGCAAAGTGTACCTCGACCTTAGTGGCCCACACCACCTGACCACTCGATCCAATCGGTACATAATATGTCTTATCGACCATTTCACCAAATATGTCATCACTGCTCCTTTACCTGATTGTACCGCTGTATCTGTTACCAAAGCCATCATGTCCGAATGCATTTTGAAGTTCGGAACCATGACCGAATTAATTTCGGACATGCATCTTATCTGAGAGGGGAATTACTGACAGAACTGGGACGACTCCTACGCATCGACCGTTATTTCACGACCCCCTACCACCATGAGGGCAACGGTGTTTGCGAACGCGTATTCGCTACTTTTCAAGAAATGCTCCGCACGTACATCAGCTCTAACCAGCTCGACTGGGATTTGTTCCTTCCGGCTTGTACGTTCGCGTATAACACTTCCATTCACAGTAGCACAAACGAGTCTCCATTCTTTCTGATGTTTGGTAGAGACCCCGTCCTTAACATTGATTTGCTAATCAGACATCAGACACAACGGCATATTCCGTCAGATGATGAAGCCAGTGTCTATAAAGAATCCCTGGTGTCAGCCTTGCATTCAGCATGGTCCGCAGCAGCATCGTACAATCAGGCAAGAAGCCAGGTCATGAAGAGGCATTACGATAAGAAAAACCTAGCATCCCTTTCTATCAAGGTGGGCGACAGAGTATTTCTACGAGATTTCGCACCAAAACCTGGCCTCTCCCAGAAACTCTGTTATCCCTGGCTAGGTCAATTTCGGGTCGTCGCCGTCAACCCGCCTCACCTTACATTGGTAAGTCTTACTGCACCTCAGTCTAAACCTAAGCAGGTGCACATGAACCAGGTAAAGAAGTGTTTTACTTTGACTGGACCCGTTTTCATAACACCCTGGTTGCCCGTCGCCGAACAAAATGCTCTCGAAGCAGCTGGCGCTGCCGTCAGCCATCTCCTTGGGTATTCACTTAAGGTTGCACGCCCCTCTGACGCGACACCACCGGTCACCCACTCATATAACACTCGTTTCAGGAAACGGATGAACTCGCTGTGACTTCACCATGACCACCACCTTCCAACGACATCCTTTTTTTCTTTTTTTTCCGCCTCTCCACATGGGTACTTGAGCTCTCTCGCACATTCTCCCTCTTCTCTCTTCTCGGATTTGGGTTTTGCCCTCGCTCAGATGTCGTGGCGGTTCTCATTTCCCATTATCAGCCGCCCTCATTTCAGACGACCACCCCGTAATCATGTCCGAAAGCGCGGACCTTATCGCGGGCACTGCCACAGCAACTGCCGACTTGCCACCCGATCAACCTGTTCCGGCAGATACTGCGCGGTCTGATGCCCAGGCTTCTGACACTCTTCTTAAAGAAGACCCTGATGCACCAGGTACTCAGCGCTTTTTACCTTCTCGCAAACGCCACCTTGAGCCGGATGATCCATTTGTAGCTCTCCTATCCGCTTTTCCAGATGCGAACATGGACGCACCCGCCCTCCAGAGCCTCGTCCTGACGGAGACCGTAACGGCCACTTCTCACGCCACCAGTTCTTCGTCGTCACGGACTGCTGTCCAATCTTCCAACACACCATCGGCCTCGGAGGCCCTTAACCCGGCTCCGTCCACGTCTCGACATCAGGAACGCCGGACGTCTTCATCCTTCACCACATTCCGTTCGGCGGCTTCGCCTTCTAGCCCCCGAGCTGTAGAAGCAGCCGCTGACGCTCCGCGTCCCCCGGCTAAGCGCGAACGACGAGCTTCACCACCGCGTTCCGGGATCCTTCCCCACCCAGCCCATCTACCACAGCTGGACCGTACGCCAGAAAACTACTGGAACCATCTGATGCGCCACCACCCATGGGCTCTACACATCAATCCGATCTCGGAGCTGCCGGAGCTGTCTCCCGACACGTCACCAGTGCCCTACCATCGACCGTCTACAGGCACTTGGGTCCAGATTTGTCAAATCGCTCTTCCCCCGACAATTCCGTGGAACACCATCGCCCCGGAATCAACTACCCATCATGGAAGTGATGCGCATGGAGCACGCCGTCGATTTCCGTAGGCATGCAGACAATCTCATCGACGATGTCCTCCACGGCCGCTACCGGCAGACCGACCCTAACTTGCCTCGTGCGCCGCCAGGTGTCCCTCAATCGCTGGTATACCCGTCTGAAGGGCTCCCCGTCTGAAGGGCACTTTTCCCGTGCTCTATCAAGTGGTCGCGAAGGGGCATGGCCAAGGCGTCATAGTGGAAGCTAAGGACTTCTTCATCCCCGGACCTGACCATCGCGAACTTCATTGTCTCGTCCTGGACCAGTACGCAGTCAACTTGCTCAGCAGCACCCAAGGATTCGACCCGACTCAGCTTTCGGTTAAGGATTTTTTGTGGGTCTACACCATCAAGCCCACTAGAGCAGCTCTCAGGAACCCGTCGCACACTCTCCGGCAATCCCGATACCTTCGCACGACGGCACTCGACACCCGCACCCCTTATTTTTTCCGGGTTAACGAGTTCGTATTCGTGACTCCGGCTTCGGCGAATAAGATCGTTCTGGGGATTGTGCTGTCCGTCGCTCGCCGCGGTCCTGGATTCGTTAACAACATTCGGATCGCTCTGGAAGGATGCCCGGAGGCAATAACGGTTTCGCCGAGAGTTGTGAGTTCCTGCGCACCGAGGTGGATGTTGATGATCTCGTCCTAGCCGAGACACGGGAGAATGTCTCCTGCGCCATGCGGTTCTCCGAGCCGCCAATTTCGTTAGAGGCCCAGTTCAACCTGGTGGACCTCGCACGTAGCTTCCTCCCCGCCCACCCAGCTGATAGCATCCTCCCTCTTCGGGTGTTCAAGCTATCCCAAGCCGATAAGGATTGGATCGCCGACAGGACCGGACCCTTCGTCAACTATGTGAACAACCCGGGTCCTTCGCGCCGCCGCATGGGTCAGCTGTTCAGCATGGCATGCTCCGCCCTTGCCGCCACCAACACTATGAACGACGACAAAAGCACTCATCAGGTGGTCGCTACTGTGCCCAGTCTTTCGGCGTTCCCCATCCGCCTTGAGTTCCGGCTCTCCGACATGTCCTCCGAAAGCGGATGGTCTGTGCAGCGGCCTGCTGACGTTTGGGTCGTGCATTCGTCGACGGTGGGCAGGACCATTATCAAGCAGGCCCGTTTTGCGTTCGAGTCTCAATCTGTGGACGTGCAGCTCTCCACAACGATCTCCTGCCACAAGTCTATGCTGCGGGCGATCGAACGCTACAGCCGCTTTGTCGGTGACCGCCGCGTCATCGACGTCTGCGTTAAGCTGGCCCGAGCTCCAACAGGCACCGATCCGGTGTACGAGCTGCTCGCCAGCGAGGAGCTTTTCGCCGAACTCTCGGCCGCTCGTGTCTGCCGCGCGAACGACGTGATGGATACCGTGTACGGCGCCGGCGCCCGCCCTGCTCCCAGACGGCAAGTCCCGCTCGGTCCCCCTCCTCGCACCGTGACACTGGACGCGAACATCATCCAGCTCCGCGACGATCAAGTCCAGGCACTGCGGATGGCTGACGAGGAGCATCCTATCCTAGCGGTGCAGGCCGCATTCGGCACCGGCAAAAGCGTCGTCGGTGCCCTTATGGCGGCTCGAGCCGTCGCTCCGGATCAGCTTGTAGTGGCCACCGCCACTACAAATACGGCTGTTGCCCAATTTACAGACACATTACTTCGATTGTCGGAGTACCGTCACCTCAACATACTCCGATTTGTATCGGACTCAGCCTTGGCTGATGGAGCACCCACGACCCCGGTGGACCTACACGTCATTTTGAAGGGGCTCAGCACCAACTATGGAGATCGCAAGGACCCGGAGCAGCTGCATCGATGTGAGGACTACGCTCACGGGCGACAGCTTATTGAGAACATCATCTTCCACCCTGAGCGCACGTTGTTCTTAAGCGACGAGGAACGGGAGAAATACCGGATTGCTGAGAGGGAAATATCCGATGCCACAGCAGAAGCCGTCGCCATCATGTTCCGATACGCCGACCCGCTGTCGTTTGCATGACCACCGCTTCGCTACTGAACGCGACGTCACGCCTTGGTATTTTCCGGGCTCACCTCTTGGAGAGTCGCACGATCATCGGAGATGAAGCCTCCCAAATACCGGAGCCCGCCTTCTTCGCGCTCACGGTGCGCTTCCCCCACGCCCGTCACATCTACATCGGGGACGTACACCAGCTGGAGCCCCATGTGAAGTGCTCACGGACCTCCCGAGCGGCCGCTTTTGGAGCGAAGGGTGTTATGGAGCTGTTGCTCAGGAACCGGACACCACTGGCGCCCTTGACGACGACCTTCCGGGCCCATCCGGCGCTAAACGACCTTCCGAACACACTCTTCTATGAGGGTTCGCTCGTTAGTGGCACGAGTGCCGCGCACCGCCGTCTCCTGTTGGAGAGCTGTTTGACACCTAATAGGGAGGTGCCGTTTGTTTTCGTCGACACCTTGAGCACTTCTCACAGGTCGCCTAGCGGGTCTCATTCGAACGAAGGAGAGGCCCAAACGTGTCTCGACCTCGTGCAGGCACTGATGGCCAGACGCATCCCCGCCTCGTCCCTCGCCATTGTGACGTTCTACAAGGAACAGTTTCGCCTCATGGAACGATACGCGGCGCAACAAGGAGTGGCCCTCTACACAGTGGATTCGGTCCAGGGACGGGAGATGGACATTGTCATCTTATTGACGACTCGGACCGATATCGCGGCCAATGAGGCCGACTTCCTCGACGATAAGCTCCGGATGAATGTTGCCGTCACCAGTGGACTCATGTTAACATCTAATAGATGTATTCGGCAAGCACGCGTCCACTCCATTACCGACCTAGCCGCAGCTCTGACGCTTCTCGGACGCAGGTTGGACTATTCGTTCACGGATTGACCATCGCGTGCTGTGTGCCGTTTCCCATTTTCTTTCACTTCTGGCCGACAAGAAGTGGGAAGAAAATGACTTCTGGCCGACAAGAAGTGGGAAGAAAATGCTGATTCCATCAGGAAAATGGCAATACCATGCAAAACGACATTGGTAGTCGTGTGTAGCACCTCAAATAACCGTCTATGAGTATTTTCAGGAAGTTCTGTCAGACTACGCTTCGGGACGCTAGAAAGTGGGGTGGTAAAGAAAAATGCACAAGATGAAAAAAAGCGCAAGGACTCATGTTAACATCTAATAGATGTATTCGGCAAGCACGCGTCCACTCCATTACTGGGGCAGCCACTTGAGGCAGGTAGAAAAGCTTCACACATGTGAAATGCTTGGAGAATTAACAAAAAAAAAGCAAGACTGATCATTAACTGAGTTCATATACGGAACCCTCTTTATGAATTGCGTATATTCTACTGTTTTTTTGTAAGTGCATTCATTCAACGCCTATGGACCTGTCACGGCCAGCCACTCCCAACTCTGCACAGGAGTATCTTTCAGATGGCTTAAGAACCTGTGTACAACTCAGCATAACCAACGTAGTGCGAATAATCATCTTTTTCACACTACTAGGCCACTGCAGACCGTTATCCTGGCATTTTCCTTACCATTGGCCACGGCAGACCCATTACCCATCAGTGGACCCTTATCCTGGCGTTTTCCCCACTACTGGGCCACGACGTACCTATTCTCCATCCGTTAACCAATATCCTGGCGTTTTCCCTGCTAGTGACCACGGCAGACCCATTCTTCTTCGTGGACCAGTATGTTGGCGTTTCCCGCATTGTTGGGACACGGCGAACCGTTTCTCGATCTGTGCATTCCTATCCTGGTGTTCTGGTGTTTTTTTCTGAACTATGGAGCCCCGGCACATTTGCCCGTCATCAATGCACCCGCACTACTTGTTAATGTCGAGAATAATTGAAGAAAATTAAGAAATATTTAGAGTTTGATCAGTTGCATGTGCTTTCAGGAAATGTCACAACAGCTTAGGATGACCCGTTCTTCATTGTTCTTCTTGCGTATTAGATTGTACTGTCCTTCTTAAAAACAATGATCCTAGGATTCCCCCCATGACTAAGTGCGCCAAACGTACATAGCCAAGGCAAGGACCGAGTGCACCCCATCGCTGCGCGACCCCTCAAGATGTTTATCCATCCATATAAAGAGTATCACTTCCACTGCACCGTGATTCCGTGGGGATACTGCTAAAGCGCCAATAAAGGGGCTACTCTGCTCCGTACACTGCTGTTACGCAATGTCAATTCGTAAACATTCTCTCGCCCGGAGGGCTCGAGACCGCTAGAGTAGGGTCCCGCCACGGAACCCTGAAAGCACTGTCTAAACCTCTCACTTTCATCATTGGAGACTGTATCCATTTTCCCGTCAGTGCCGCCCTTACGGTGCTTTGTTAAGAGGATACAATATCTACCGTATACCTACCGTAATCCTACTAGGGGGGTCCTCAGGGTTAATACACAAAATACATAGATGCGATATTAGTATACAACACCCAAAATAACCCCCCATGCGAAGTTTCAGACAATTTTTTCCGAGGATTTTGGCCACATTTTGCCGTCTTATAAAGTGCCTGCTCCGTTTCTGGTATATTGGAGGGATCTGCACTTATCAGTGCCGGGCGCAGAAAGTGGGCAGGAGGGGTGAGGGAGCGTGGGAAAAAGAAGGATGTGGAGACTTAAATGGAAAGTAAAACTAACAAAAATATTTTTTATAATAATAAACAATCAATAAAAATCGCTCCAAAAATAGTAATGGGATAATAATAAACAATTGAAAATAAATTAATACAAGATTTTATTTGCATTGTAAAGTGTTTTCAAAAAATTGGCGACCCATTCCCAGGGGAGGCGCCCCCCCTCCTCCGCGTCGGCCACTGGTACTTATATACCTACAGATGCAATGTTGCGTAATCTGTGCCCAGTCAGAAAAGGCGGTTTTTGGTTTCCTTAGGCTGGCTTGGAGAAACTTCCTAGTCAAGGGTACTGTAATCGATCTTGAGTCGCGGTCAGTCTCTGTCCCATTGCTCACTAATTTTCCTTTTGTGTACTTGCAGCGAATGTGGAATTTTGTTTCTCTACCATTGAATTCGTGTGATAAATTGAACTATCAAGTGGTTGTCGCGAGATGGAGGGGGCGTTGTATCTGATGTACAAATTTCGCAGGTTTCCGCGATCTAAGTAGTGTTTGGGGTACATCGCGGGTCTTTTGCACGGTAGAATTTGAGAGCAGATGTCTTGATTTCAATACTACAGGTACAACTGTTTATCGAGTTCTCAAACGTGTGGTTTTCCGGTCCGCAGCTGGACAAGTCTATGCCTTCACAATTTTACACGTGTATTCCGTCATGAACGGATTTCAATTTCATATTTTCACAAAGCGATGTAAACTGCTCCGACTTTCTAGAATAAGAGTTATGAGGTTTTTTCCACACTATTGTAGCATTTTGGTCTCTTGCATCGGTATACGTACTCTTCCATAGCATGTAAATTGGAAATTAGGTCGATCACCTCGCAGCACCCCACTTTTACTTCGCTTTGAAAGCGGAAAACTGTATATCAATGTTTTTTTAAATCTAACTTACCATAAATCAAATTCATTTACGTTTGTGCGATGACGAATGCTTTCTTTATATTATCTCACCTTTTGAGTAAATTTACACTTACCCATATTTCCAACATTATCTTGTACTCGATAGCCTGCCGTGGAAAAGATCGTTATCAAATACTTCCCTATTCTTTCGTACCCAGTCATGGGTGGTTGATGACCACGAACAATTAGCGACAGCTGAAAGAGGAATATTTCCGGTTCGAAATGGTTTATTCTAGTATAATTTGAGTTGGGAGCAACGGCGTTCGTTTGGAGCAGAAGTATCTGTCGATTATCACTGCATTTTTTGGTATAGTGTTTTCCAACGGGGACGATATCTAAATCTGCCATCACATGTTCTATCACTGCGCGAAAGGTTGTGAAGCATTAAAGTCATTCTGCAATTCCAGCAGGCCTTTTACCAAAGGAACAATCAGCAACGCCAAGTTGAAAGATGATTCGTATTCATTGCATACAAGCTTCCCAGATTACGGAGGAAGAGATCGCCCATCAAATTCCGAGAATTTGGGCGGCCGAGGAAGAGGACGAAAGCTCGACAACGAGAGTGCTGGCCGAATACTTCAATGTGCATCATTCAACCATTGCTCTTCATCTGAAAAAGTTCTAAAAAAATAAAGAGTGGCTGAATGGGTCCCCGCGAACTCTCAGACAGAAATAAAGCTAAACGCGCTTGTATTTCCGCCGATTTTCTGCAGTTGGACGAAAAGAGTCCATTTCTGGAGTACTACGTCATTCGAACCTCCTTTTCCATGGCTCAAAAGCTCCTCGTCGTCGAAATTTGATCGTCAAGCTTTCAATTCCTGATCTGTGAGGTTGTACCGCCCAATTCCAACTTCTTGAACATTTTTCGACCTGGCTTTGTTGATTTTTTTTGGCTAAAATCGCGTTGAAAATCTAAAAGCTAAAATCTAAAATCAAGTAAGTGAAATCTCGTTGAGACCTGACTGTGCTGCATTCCAGCTTTTTCCGGAATGATAGAGCATGCGATTGCAAACATGGACACGAATTTCGATAGCATCTTCACTTATTGAAAAAAAAGAGGATTGCTCAGGAAAAACTGTTTGAGAAACGCTAATTTTTAGCGAAAGAATAAGCGCGAGAAAAGCCGCATTAGTAATGCACCAACTCAATAACTTAAAGGCAGCAAGAGCCAAAATCCTCGACTCCGAGCTGAGGTGCGCGTGGTGAAGTACAAACTCAGCACATCATAAATGTGAAAAGAACACAAACAATGATGGCTTATCTGCAGAGAAAATGGAAACGTCATCGCGAATACGCCTGGCCGAGTTCGCCCCGGTACGAGTTTTCCTCGGCGCTAAAGTCATTGCGGCGCGTGGTTTGGCGCAGAGGTGGTAGGAAATGCTTTCAATTCACAGGGTTTCGTGGCGGGACGCTCACCTGACATCGGAGCACTCGTCCGCACGTGAACGCGGCCAGTCGTGTTCGCGACGACGTTTCCATTTTCTCTGCAGGTAAGCCATAATTGTTTGTGTTCGTTTCATATTTATGTGTTGAGGCTTTACTTCACCATGCGCACCTCGGCTTGGAGTCGGCGATTTTGGCTCTTGCTACCTTTAAATTCGAGATGAGGTGAGAAGCTTTGACAATTGCTTGGTTTTGGCTCGGATCATACTCAACTTGACCACCGAGCGACATGATCACTAATCTTGATCCCCTGAGAAGAACAGTGAGTGGAAGTTACGTTCTGTACCAGACCACACCACACCTTGCTTTTCGTTAGTAAGGGATTCCTCAACCGAGATCTAATACAGGCAGGTTCAGGCTGATGCTATATATTTCTAGTGATGTGAAGGATATGGTCTATTATGAGTAGACAAGTGAATCGGGCTAGAGTCATCACACAGACATCAGATCTACATATCGTAGAAGAGTAGCCAAGAATGCGTTTACGATGTGATCTCTGGCACCGAAGCCGCAGTCGCCAACATTGGCGGCCGCCGATCGTCAATGTTGGCGACCAATCGATAGGCACCGACGTCGCAGTCGCTATCATCGGCGGCCGCCGTCGCCGGCGACGGTAGCGGATGTCAACCATTACAAATCTGACATTCAGGCACTTGATAGTTGAACCATACCTCACCTGTTTTACAGCAGGGACACAATTCTTAAAATCTATTTGTCATGAGTTTTGAGCAGCGTGAGGGGGAAGACGTCGCAGAATTCAGATTGACGACTATCTCGAAAATGCTCTCGCTGACTCCTTGAAGCAACAACCCCTGTCCTGGGAGAGTGGATTGTCGGCCCAGAAGTGATGAATGTTAATGATGATGAGCATCGTGTAGACTGTACATATTTTGAAAGAAAAATAGAATGGAATTTTGGTTAATGCTCAGGCTTAGCCTAACTGAAAATATCAGCTATCGTGGCTAACCTTATTCTTCCTTATAAACTGCTTAATTTGAGTTGGTCCAAAGACGTGGCCTACGCCGACACCAGCGGGATCGCGAAACGTATTCGGCTGAAAGAAACATATTTCCAGATAAAAAAGCGAAGAAGCCTTATCAGAAGCATTCCATTCTTATCTACGGTGGAAGATGTTGCGAATCGCAGCTCGTCATCATCACTACAATCATGACCCCGGCCCAAGAATAAGGATCAAGCATTTGATGCTTCAAAATAATGCCAACCTGCTCTGGAGGGTGGCTCACTCCCTCCCCTCCAATCGAGAACAAGCAATACTTGAGAATGTCGCAGAACCGTAAATAAAATCGGTCTTAATCTATTTCCAAACTGTATTTGCCCATTGATCAGAAGAAATCTTTGAACCTGGCGAATGCACGAATTCTTGGGAGAACTGAAAAACTTCATTTAAAAAAATTTCGACCGTCAACAGGAAGCCAATGTTGAGAAGAGTTTGGAAAGCGAATTGAGAAAACATGGAATGTCAAGCAATGGGAGGAGCCTTTGATAACACGTGATGTTTACTACATATAGTCGATTTCTAAGTCTGATGTTGAGTTGCTTCACCCATCAATGTGAACGAAATCCTGCAAGGGTAAGATTCCAGGTGTCCGAGTAGATGAAGTTGTATAGAGCCTATTCATACTCAGACAAAGTGCCGGAAATTCCGCAGCAGAATAGAGGCCTTCCGGAAATTCCGCAGCAGAATAAAACGGCATTCGGAAAAACAGCAGCAGAAAGAGATCCGCAGGCAGAGAAACGCAGAGAAAAAAGTGCCCCGGAATTTCCGCAGCAGAAACGCAGGAGAACCGCAGAAGAAAAGAATTGTCCTGAGCTCCGGGAATTCCGCAGCAGGACAAGTCATCTAAGAAAGCGGCACATTGATTGATTAGTCGGTCGAATTTGCCGCGAACCTTCATCATTACATATTCACATCATCGTTGTTGCTCCTCATCTGCTACATCTTCTCGCAATTTCAAATTTTCCATATTCAACAAACTTTATGTACCGGGTACAAAATCCACTGGTAGGATCTCGAACTCAGCGGAGCGCATTACCTGGATTGTGACTGTCTAATTCGGTCGCGCCTCACCTGATTTCAGCTCCGATGAATACAGTTTAGCACAATTTGGAGTTATTCAATGTTCAAAGCACTTGCCATGAGTCAGTTTCTCAGACACTGGGGCCGGAAATTCCGCAGCTGAATACCGGAATTTCCGCAGGTAAACAGTCGGTTTTTCTGCTGTTCTGCTGTGGAATTTCCGGTATTCTGCTGCGGAAATTCTTCTCTTCCAAACAGGAGTATTTTGCTGCGGAATTTCCTGCCCGGAACAATGGAACACACACACACACACACACACACACACACACACACACACACACACACACACACACACACACACACACACACACACACACACACACACACACACACACGCATACACACGCACGCACGCACGCACGCAGCGGAGGGAAGAAAACCACTGAGTAAATCTAAATGGTACTGAAGTGCACTCATCCGAGCTAAATCAGGTGGAGGCGACCGAATTAGACGGTCACAATCCAGGTAATGCGCGCACAAGCCGCTGAGTTCGAGATCCTACGTACCAGTGGATTTTGTATCCGGTACATAAAAACTGTGGAATATGGAAAATTTGAAATTGGGAGATGTGACAAATGATGAGCAACAACGATGATTTGGATATGTATCTATGAAGGTTCGCAGCGAACTCGACCGGCCAATCAATCAATGTGCCACGTCATTAGATGACGTACCTTGCTGCGGAATTTCCGGAGTTCGGGGCAGTTAGTTTTTTCTGCGGTTCACCTGCGTTTCTCGTGGGGAAACTCCGTACTGCTTTTTTTCTCAGCATCTCTCTGCCCGTGAATCCCTTTCTGCTGCTGTTCTTCCGGAAGGCATCTCTTTCTGCTGCGGAATTTCTGGCGGTTTGTCTGAGTTAGAGGCAGAGTGCCATCTCACTTTCGTATTTGAGCTATTACCAGTTTCTCCATCCTCTTATATACATATCATATGTACATATCGCATCACAGGCAGATTGTTTCCATCGAAACTCATAAGTCCTGTCTTGTGTGCTAGGCGTGTTTGAAAAGAAGAACCCTTGACAGAACAGCGCGTATTCACGCCGAAAGTATTGAGAAGTTTCGCAGAAAACTGTCGAGGAAAAAGATTCCTGGAGTCCTTGTGACATTTTGTGTATACCATTGTTCTCAGCGGCTGAAACAGACCAGGCATGTGCGGAAGTAAAATTTTAAATCTCGTAAAACGGAAATCGTCAGGCCAAAAATGGGCGGAAATGGAAAGCGTAAAACGGAAAACGGAAAATTTTGTCTAAGCATGTTTGTGACCAAAATTCAGCTTCAACATTGGATTTTCTAGGTATCTTCTTCATGAGCAAAAGTGGTAAATCTTCCGAGTAATTAAGTACAGTGGACGTTAATGACGTGGCCCATCCGCGGCCTCGAGTAGGACGCCACGCAACCGCGCCGCGCGCACCGGGATCGGTGTCGTCTGCTGCCGGAATGCTATTCCTAGGCGCTTTTCTTCCCGATGCGATCGAAAATCCTCAGAACGAGTAGAAAAACTGCTAGAAATAGCATAACAGCAGCAGAAGACACCGGGGGCGGCGGCGCGGTTGTGCGGGGTCCTTCTCGAGGCCGCGGATGGGCCACCCCATTGACGTCCACTGTAACTTTAAGTCTATTGATGGTGCTTACTTCAAACGCCTAGGATATGGGTAGATCGAGTAGTATTTATCCTACACCTAGTTACGAGAGATTATCAGAGTCATAGAATTAATAAGCATATTTCTCACTTGATGTTTAGACGAGAGGCTGTGAACTGTGAAAAGTGTGACTTCTCTGCTTTACTTCGGAGCACACCTATTCTGTAAAAATTCAGACAAAAAGGCAACTAAGGATCCCGTTGGAGCAAGTTAGCGATGAAGGAAGGGCGAGAAGATGGAGCACGTGGGGAACGTAAAACATAAGCAGCCCAAACATTGCGCATGACATCGCAAGACTTAGTAATTTGGCCGAAATCTCTATCTAAGCGTGAGGCGTAAGCCCCACTTTAATACCACTTAACACTGCATTCCAATTTTTGGAAATATTTACTTTGTTAAAGAGGATGGCCCGACATATGCTATATTCAAGTTTGGAATGAAAACTGACATTTAGGTGGGAGGAAATTCTGATCTTCTTTCGAAATTTCCGGCTTGCCCTTAGTTGGTCCTGAGCTCCAGCTAAGTCTGACCAAATCAATAATTGGATAGTGTGCGTGAAAGAGCGCACAATTGTATGAGGCGCAGACATCTTACAAAATCTGCAGCAAAATGTACCCCTGGGTACATTTTACTGCGGATTTCGCTGGCGATTTCGCCGACACAACCACGCTCCGAGCGCACGGAGACAAGAGCTCCACATTATGCTACTCATCCATGAGGCGCTGCAGGAGATGCAAGGAAGATCATTACAACAATACATTCTTGCCAGAAAATCACTGATCACATGTCTCTCGGCATGCGGAAATGGTGGATGATGGTATTATGGTAAAGAGGCTGGTTCATCGTAGAATCGATCGACGTTTCAATTCCGCTGTAATGTCAGAACTTTGCAAACAATTATTCAAGAGCTTTCTGCATAAAAGACCGCTTCGGTGACACCGGCCAGGCCTCAGCACAGCTTGTCGGTGGGCAAGCTGGGCTTCGTTAAACGTTGAAAAGCTGAGCCTGTCCGGAGCATAATTTTCCTAGTGAAACACAAGTTTCCAACTCCTACCACACACTTATACAAGTAGGTATGTGCTATCATACGCCCACATCTTATCACTTATCACCTCCTATTTTCTGAGTATGTCTCTTTTTTCGCTCGTTCCAAAGTACTACAGCAAGCCGTTAAGTGGAGCGCTGCGGCGCTCCAAAGCTAAACGCGTCTAAACGTGAGGAGCACGTGTAGGCGTGAATTATAATCGAGAAATTTTGTAGATTTTGTACTTTTTGTACTCCGCCCAATTTCTTTCTTGTTTTGACTCAATTGCAGATGATCTTCTATCTTTCATTTTCTAGAATCACTGCTCTTTCTGACTAATTTGATCCCCCTTACTTCCAATTTTATCAGTTCGGATATGCGGTCAGTTAGCGTATCCCCAGACTTTGCCAGCAATCGTGGCGATCGCCACCACAGCCGGCTGTCGTCACGATCGCCACGACCGCCGGCGATCGCCACATGGATAATGTGAATAAGGAGACTTCAGACGTGGGAAAGATGATAACTGATGTGGCGTAGTGATCGATAGGCATCGCTTCCACTGTCGCTATCACTCACATCGCCAGCTCATTTTGGGCACGTTTTCGAGAGTACGGGCGATGAACTCCGTTTGGCAGCGATCCATGGCAATGTAGCGTATCAATTGAAGTGGCGAAGTCTGGGGATACTCCTATGATAACGAGGCGCACGGATTAAAGTTGTTTTGATAAGGATCAACGTGTCCAAAACCCATATGTATTCATTTTCATCTACATATATTTTCCATGCTGTGCTTTTAGAAGAAAGTGCCATACTATTTTCAAAGGGAGCTTTGTAAAATCTGAATTTTTCAAAAGGGGCTTTGTTTTGGGTCCGACCCTACGACAGGCTCGTGCTGGGGCCTGTGTCACCGACTAATTCTCGAGTAGAGGCTTGAACCAGGGCTGTGCGTTACTAAAGTAGCGAATTAACGCATTAACGCCTAACGGCCCTTTTTGGCCGGACGTAACGAATTAAAGAATCAACGGAAATCCCAAAAATCCGTTAGGATCCATTTCGTTAATAGACCAAATGTTGGCATATACATACCTTTCCGAACCGCCAACTGAATGCGAGAATCTCTTCTCAACAGCAGGCTCCATTACGTTGTATATAAGAACCAGTTTGACTGTAGAAATTTTGGCAGAACTGCTCTTTTAGCACCATAAAATACTTATACTAGGATTCCGAGGTACGCATGAGTGCATTGTCCTTTGGGTCTCTCATCTTCTGTTATGAAGGCAAGGATCTTGAAGGCAGCACCCACCATATTTCTCATACATTTTGAGCGTCTAGGTGCCTGAAAAATGGCCCTAACAAACCTACAAAACTTGCACCGTCGTAGGCATCAGCATTGTCGAGATGTATTAGGTTGGTGCAAAAATAATGCGCGTTTTCATGCCTTCGATTCCGAACCCCATAACTCTTTTCAAAATCAATCTTTTTGAAAAGGCTTAAAAATGTTGTAATCCGCAAATCTTTGGCAGTGAGGCAGATGTTCACCGATTACCGTACAATTCGAATAGGGCCTTTCAGCACCGACGAACTTCCGGAAGGTAATTTTAGTATACCTTTAGTCTCCGGAAATATTCTACAGGAAGAAGTCGTTCAAATTCTCTGGGAAGGTGTGGTTGGTGAGCAAGAGGTTTGCTGGTTATGACATATGAAAAGGAGCTTCCTAGCCTAATTGCTTCAGCCTATAGGGGCTCTGGGGTGCGAGATATGGATGGACGGTGCTGTGAAGGAGTGTAGAATCCATTTTATTGAGCAACGCTGGACTCACACAGTAAGGTCTCTAATTTATTTCATTTACGCTTGGAAGTACTTTCCAGATAAAAAAGAATGAATGAGCTGCAATGAGTGATTCTTGCAGCAGGTCACCACAGAGTCGCCGTGACCCTAATTTGGTGTTGCTTTGGCTTCTGGAAGTGTTTCGCTGCTTCTTCCACGTTCAACTGTTGAACAGTGCACTTCATTATGTCGTAGAGGGTCTATACTTCGAGTGTATCAATAAGCGACCAAGCGTTTGCTCTCAATTTTCCCACTACAAAGGCGCGAAGCAGACCTCTTGACGAGGATCAATCTGGTACTCGTCCAGTATGCGCGACATCTACTCGTCGAGCTTTTTCATCCTCCCATTCTCACTAAGGAAAAGGATGGTCTGACGGCAATTACCGGCGAGGTTCTGCGAAACCAAATATGTTTTTTTGAATGGGTGCTCTTTGATTGTTGTCATTAGCTGGGGGTCGCAAACCCCAGGAAGACCTATGCGACATTCTTTACTTTCGAAGTAAGACACACCACGTCAAAAAAATCCGGGGGCAGCTTCGCGGTGTGCGTTTGCTCACACTTCCTTAGCCGAGACTACAATGGTATTCCGAGCGATTCCTGCTGCGATGCCGCCGAGTTTTAGCTCGTTGAAGTGAGTTTGACAAAAAATTTGTTTTGGCCTCTTTCGTTCCAGAACTAAAAGTTCACCGAAAACTGATCTCCCTTCAAAATGCATTATGTATTTGAAAAGGTCATGAAATTTGCTATAAATCCATATACAACTTTCCATAGCGATCATAAGAAATATCGGAAGTTTTCTGCACCGAAGATGAAGCAAAGAAAAACGCGCATTATTTTTGCACCAACCTAATAGAAGGGTAGATAGATATCCGTCTATCTCTGGATGAGTTGTTTCATGAAGGCCGATCGGTTATTCTGTTTGCTGCCAATGCCTTTCTTTTTGATAAAGCTTGTTTTCCTTATTGATTTCCACCTATCACACCTAACTATACCCGTACCAACTCGGCTACTCTTTTCTCAAGGAACGGAACGGGTGCTTTCAGACCGCGTTTTCCGCAGCTTCGGACAAAATTGATCAATGTATTCGTATTCATCATCGCAAGACACCCAGAATTAGAGCTAAATCATGATACCAAATTTTACGTAGGTGCCGCCTTATCCGTTCCCATCGCCAAAGATTTATTCTTCAAATTGTGAAGCAAAATTACCCAACTCTTAACCAAAAGCTAATTTTTTGGCGCTTCCTACACAGGACTTATCAACTTTCGTTTAGTCATTAATATGCACCGTGCAAAGCTTGAATCTTCAAACGATATTTTGGCGGTTGGTTTTTCAAACCACTGCTAATTGGAAAGCCCAGAAACTTTATTTTGCATTAATTTTACTTACTTGCATTAATTCTTATGGAAAATATGTGGATTAATTTAGTGTTAGAAAGTATGGAATAGATAGGGTGTAATCAGTCCCTGGTTAGCTTCATGCACGGTCTTTGTTGTTGCCGGCAACTGCTAAGATGGACGAGCAGTCGAGACCCTACGTGAGGCCATTCTTAGAGCTTTGAATTTTACGACACTTGACAGGTATCTTTCGGTAAGCTCATCAAAGAATCGAATGGATAAAGAGTGAAATGTGCGCAAAGTGACATATTTTCCAGGGGCCGTAGTAATTGCGCTATAACTGCCGGTTAACCAGAAGGTTGAACCGGCAGTTATACACTTTATAACCAGGAACCATTACTAGCTTGAAATGGTCTAAAAGAAATGAATTTCGACTTGGTTTCAATAACCGTGATATAACCAGCAGGTTATACCGCAGTTTGTATGCTGGTGTCGGGCGCTGCAAAACCGTCGGTTTCTTGGATCGCCCAGCCACTGCCATATCGATATTGATAGAGCGCGCGCAGAGAGCGCGCAAATGTCTCAGACGCAGACAAGGGGACATCCCGGTTATTAAAAAGTCCTCCAGAGGACTTTTTCGATTCCGGTTATACAAGTGTGTAAGTGGCATTGCAGCATGATTTTGCGTTAAAATTCGGGCTTTCCTAACTACGCATTGTAACCGTAAAGCTGATATTTTAAACATTTAGGAAAATTAAGCAATTTCCTTCCGTTTTGAGTTCCAAATTATTCTTTTTGCATTTAAAACAACCGAATAGCTCTGGCAATGCATTAGGTCTCATTTTACAAGTGCGAGAAGTTAATGAAACAGATTGAAATGAAGCCTACATGGTTTGAAGCTTTGACTAACAAGGTTCTACATCATATATACCAGTAATTGGCAGTCGATATCATACTATACGTTTATGGGGCGCCTCCCGCCTAGAACGACAGGTTGCTGTTTGGTAGACTGGGTAAGATCATAGGATATGATCGAGAGGGTGCGGGGTTCAAATCCTGTCGGTATCCGTGGTTTCGCATTTTTGCGTTTGCGCCATTAACCACGACTAAAATGACCAAAAAGGTTCGAACACATTAGTTATGCACGTAATTCTGCACTATCTGCGAAATATTTGCAATATTAGGAATGTAGTTCAGATCCGATGCGCTATTGCTTCAGACGTGTAAAATAAACACTCTTTCATTCAAAACAGAAAACGGATTAATCGTGGAGAACATCTACTAACAGCGGCGAGGTGTACACAATTGGATTCCTTAATCATTGCCTGGGTTTGAAATAGTATGCCGATGAATACTGTGGCTCAGTGCGATGACTGTTGCCATTCACGCAAGTCTTCGCTCGTTCGTCTCCTCGCTAAGGCCCTCTTTTGCAAATAAGTGGAAATGGAGTGAATGTAGTTCAAGTTATGACAAGACTTTGGTTAGATCTTGGTTATAAGTCGGTTAACCTCGAAAACCGACAGTTGTTCGAGGCTACAACTTTCTCTATAACTGTCGGTTCCAGCGCAATTACTACGACCCCAGAAATCCGCCATCGATATCTGGGAGTCAGTGGCGGATAGAGAAAGGGGGCGGGAGGGGGCGTGGAAAAAAGTGGGGTCTCAGCGGCTTTGGGGACCCAGATCGAAAATAAAATTAATAAAAATATTAATTATAATAATAAATAATAAATAAAAATTATATTAAAAATAATAATCAAAATAGACAATTAAAAATAAACCAGTACAAGATTTTTATTTGTATTGTAAAGTAATTTCGAAAATTTGGCGACCCATTCTCGGGGGAGGGGGCGCCCCCCCCCTGCGTCCGCCACTGCTGGAAGTATATGTTCCCAGGAATTCAACTGAACTCCTTCTCTTCAGTAAGAAATGGACACGAAATCCACTGTGCAGTGCGCGGATGTGTGCACGGTTATAAGCGCGTGGTCAGGAGTTCGATTCCTTTGATGATGTGGGTTTTTGCATTGTTTCATATAGCAGCTGTAGTTGATGATGAACCTCGTTTAGCAAGAAAAACATAACCACTATGGTGGAGCGGTTGTGATGCCAGATTGTAGGCCAGCAACTTAGTGATCAGCTCCTGTCAAAGTAACTGTTTTGAACATCAGATTTCGTGTGATATGTGATGATTATCTGCTAATTTCCTCCAAATCAGAAATGTTAAGTCGAACTCAGATGCTACTTAAAGTTGTCTATTAACTGCCACTTTCGACCAAATTACTAACACCCCGGGCGCCAACGGCGCCGTTGTGGAGCTGGGACTCGTCGTCGAATTAAAACAGTGACAATTACGATGTAGCCGTATGCCTTTGTCGAGTTGAGGGAATACCTACATCATGCGCTGCTTCGCAAGAATGTTCTCACCATGGCACCTTACAGTTTTATTGGAATTCGCCCCACATTTCTGTAGAATCTTGTTTTGTTTTTTTTTTTTTGAGTATTTTGAGGAGAGCAGCGCATTTATATGGCTGTTTGAAAAAATATGAAGAGCACCAACATCTTGACAATTGCATGCACGTGGGACAAAAAAGACAAAATAGTTCAAATTTCGTAAATGGCGTTTGGACGTCAATTTTGGCGCCATTGTTGTAAACTCATGCCATCTTCAGGGTGGGAAAATTTGCCGAAAAAAAGCCCCTCTCCCTCCATAATTTTCCGGGATCTTCCGTTTTCCGCACCGAAAACCCGTAAAACGTAAAACGGAAGGCCAAAAATGTGCGGAAAACGGGAAGTGTAAAACGGAAAACGGAAAACTCCGCACACGCCTGATGCAGTCCCTACCGACATAGAAATATTGAAACTGACCATTTAGCTTATTTTTAGTTATTTATTTTTACTGCTAGCTTTGAAGGTTTATTATCAGTTGTCTAGTATCCAAATTAATACTTTTGTTATTTTTATCTTCTATACGGGTCCACAAAGTGAAACCCTACCCCCTCCCCCCTCCAACCGAGATCTAACGTCTACCATTCAAAATGGACAGGCTGACCATTATTCTAGGAAAGATGATGGATGTGTTGCGGTCCTCTACATCTTCCATACTATCGGAACATAACTATCAAAGTTTACTTAACAATGGAATCGTACCGACAATGTAATCAAGTGACTACTCACCCCGAAACGAGAAACGTCGATATGTGGGTCGGACCACATCACATCTATATGTAAGTTATGCTTACTGCCGGTGACTATTGGTTTTCGAAGTGCTGCAATGTCGGAAATAGTCTGCAGACGGGGAGACAATCCACCATGCATGCATATGATCTGTTCATTAATTACACAAGCGATCGGCATGGCACTGAAAAAAATCGGAGTTAAGAGCGAAGAAGCCTTGTTTGGAAGACCTATACATAGAGACGAGAGATGAAATATCTTCCTAAGTTTATGCATTCTGCGATTTGAGATGATCACTTCATTTCTGTGATTTCGCAGTGCGAAAAAAAACGAATTTAGTGGTTGGTCCAACAGGAATCCTGACACAGAGGCATCCCGCAATGCATGGATCCGAGCAGCAATAGTTCATCATCTCTCAGGAGAAAGTAAACTAAATCTTCCCTTTCCTCAAAATCTCGTTAGACAACGTCACAGAGGAAAAAAAAGAAAACAGCAATTCAGTGCCCTTCTCATAGGTGCTTTTTCTCACTGTGACAATTTCTCTAAAAAAATAGAGGATTTGCCAGCGAATATATGCGAGTTAGGAGTGCTGTGAAATCCCATCCAGTAGACTGCAAATCGGCTATTTTTATATAGGTTATGAAACTCGCTCTTCAGTTGTTCTTCTATTAGAGCCGTTAATTGGACGTTTGGAATCAATTCAGAACAGACAGAACAAATACAGTGGCCACATATTCAACACATCCATTATTTTGGTCTACAGAATTTCTACATATCTTGGCCCTGGGAAGAGCAATCGTGACCAAGTTGGGGCTTTACCGAGACTCCCCTTTTGTTGCTCACGGTGAGCACAGAGTCGGTTGAAAGTGGACTGGAAAATTGAAACTTCGGTTCCGCCAGTCTTTCAAAATCCTGTGTAAAATTTTAAATCAAAATTCGGGGAAGGAAATGAGTTGATATGATTTAGGTGCATTTCTGTTAGAATTTCCAATTTCCTCTCTCATCAGTACTATGACAGTACTTTTATGTATACATTCTTATCACTTGCGTCTGGAAAAATGAATATAAATCATTGCAAACGCGAGGCTGGGCCAAGGTCAAGATAGTTTTGAAATCAGAGCTTCGAGATGCACAAGGCAGTGTACACTCCCCACGAGGAAGTCTCCGATGAAGCAAAGTTCCCTTGTAATTAGTAGTAGTAGCGACTGATCAAGGCGCAGTTCTTTACCCGTAGTGATGTATTTTCCACTGAGATTTTGCATACAGGGTTACTCGGACTGCTGATCACGAATTCTGCATTCATTTTTCACGGCAACGCCTACTATGTAGGGTTAAGGTGAGTTGATGCAGAAACTGCTCATAATACTGCACAGACAAGGCTATAACTTTTTGCGTAGTAGTACTAGGCACTAATGGAGAACATAATCGAGATCAGCATCGTCAACTTCATATTATGAGGCACATTCCATTATGAAGTGCCACAGACATTTGGTATCCTCCCTTTGTGAGAAATCTCCCAAAACGTAAAAACCACGATATCTTCTTTATTTGGGAGAAATGAAAGTTGCGCAGTTGTCAGGTGAACCCAGAATGAAATTCTGAGCAGAATTATATTTAACTCTTGGTAGTTTCGTTCACTCCCGACGGAGAATCCAGGGTGAGACAGATGCCCCGTGCGTCTCACCCTCGCGTCGGGCACCCTCTCATATTGCGTGCTGTTTCGCTAACCGCCCTGAGCTACACTGTGCATTTTCTCAGGCGAGCTTTTTCAGGCCAGCATGGAAGTAAGCACCAAGTATTATATATCATTCCACTCGTAATCGCACGGGCTCGGCAGCTGACAACTGAGCAACACCTGATTTTTCGAAATGAAAGAGTTACTTAGCGGAAAAGCGTTTTCAAACATAGCATGTCTTCTGGGCCAGTTTCAGACAAAGGCACTTGCTTTTACGACCGCTGTATGCACAAGGATGCCGGCAATTTGAGAGACAACCGCGCAACTCACCGTTTCCTGAAAATTGCCGAAAAATTTCAAAGGACGCAAATTCCCCGTCTAGATTTTAAAAAGTTGGTTTCTTCGTAGATTCTTGGTAAAAGTTGTCGGTCTTGGTGTCATTTTGAAGAGAATTTTATGAAGAAGACAACTGCGACAACTGCGCAACATACAGTTTTATGAGATTATTGGAATATTTGGCGAGAATGAAGCTGAGACGCTATGAGTGTTACGATGAGCGTGGGTGCCGGCAAAAGAGCAGGGCCCCGGTGCAAATCTCTGACACTTTAGTTGTCTGACATGTTAGAGTGAGAATGTAGAGATTGTGAACCTATTCAACATTCCGCGTTTGGATGTGTGATCTTTTTTCCATTTTTGAGCAATACTAAAGCTGTTTCGATGCGAACTATCTTAAAAAAAGGCTTCACTATATCGCACTCTGCAAACTTCACTCTTTTTACCTTCCTCAACTTCATCGAAGTGGTTGGTGAACAACCTTCACATTTTGGCAGAAACAACCTCCACTTTTCTGACCCTATCTCACCACTATCGTACCTATGCCCTTAGGATTCTGCAAGAAGAATTAAAAGTCTTCCTGCACTCAAGACTTTAGAACTTTGAATTTCTCTGCTAGGAGTTCAATGGAGAACAAGAATATCACTAATAAGGACATGTATAGAGCTAAGTGCTGGTCAGAAATGGGTAAAGACTACCTGCGGCGCATAGGGGGTTCTGTGGTGGCAAGGTCAGAGGCCTGTATCGAAGATAAGGAAGGTAACTTCTAAAACTCTTCTTGAAACTAATTTTTCATATTATTGCGCAGCTGCAGTAAAGATGAAATAATTGTAGACAGAGAAGAAAGGATGACGTTTTATGTGACGCCCAAACTTTTCGACCACCCTGTATATATGTATTGACGTTTCCAGCATTGTTGGGCCCCGGCACACCTGTTCTCCATAGCGCCAAAAGTGGGGGAGATAGGTCCACCACTGTCATGAGGGTGCACCAGCAGGGATGTGCGGAAGTAAAATTTTAAATCCCGTAAAACGTGAAACGGAAAACGGAAGGCCAAAAATGTGCGGAAAACGGGAAGCGTAAAACGGAAAACGGGAAATTTTGCCCAAGCATACGTTTGTGACCAAAGGTCAACATTGGATTTCCTATGTATCTTCTTGATGAGCATAAGTGGTGACTCTTTCAAATAATTAGGTAACTCAGGGGAGGAAGGGAGGAAGAGAGAGGAAGGTGAAGAACAACAGTGTGTGGGGAACGTGAAACACAAGCACCCTAAATATCACGCAAAACATCAGGGGCCAACGGTGCCAGTGTAGAGCTGGGTATCATCGTCTAACTAAAACAGTGACAATTGTGATGTAGCCTTATGCTTTTGTCAACTTGAACGAAGAGCTACATCATGCTTTGCTTCACAGGAATGCTTGATGCTCTTACCATGGCACGTTACAGTTTCATGGAAATTTTATATAAGTTCACCCCACATTTCTGTGGAACCTTGCTTTTTTTTTTGAGAATTTTGAGGAGAGCAGGACACTTGTATGGCATATTTGAAACAATGATGAGTACCAGCGAAATTGCGACGGTAAATGGCGGTTGGACGTCAGTTTTGGCGCCATTGTTGTGAACTCATATACATTGCGCATCGGAACACGTGAACCCTCTTCAGAATAGGAAAATACCCCGAAAACAAATACTTCGTCCCACCATCATTTTCCTGGATTTTCCGTTTTCCGGGCTAAAAGCCCGTAAAACGTAAAACGGAAGGCCAAAAATGGGCCGAAAACGGAAAGCGTGAAACGGAAAACGGAAAATTCCGCACAACCTTGGTGCGCCAGCCCCCAAAAGTGGAGAAGACGGGTCCCATCGTGTAATAAGGGTGCGCCGGCGCCCAAAAGTGGGAGAGACGGGTCCACCACTGTGATAAGTGTGCGCCGGCCTCCAAAAGAGGGGGAGACAGGTCTACCACTGTGATAAGGGTGCGCCAGCCCCCAAAAGTGGAGGAGACGGGTCCCATCTTGTGATAAGGGTGCGTTAGCGCCCAAAAGTGAGCGAACGCCAGGAGACGGGTCCATGGCTGTTATAAGGGTACGGCGGCGCCCAAAAGTGGAGGAGACGGGTCCCATCGTGTGATAAGAGCGCGTCAGCGCTCAAATGTGCGTGGAGAGGGTCCATCGCTGTGATAAGGGTGCGCCGGCGCCCAAAAGTGGGGGATGCGGGCTCACCGCTGTGATAAGGATGTGTCGGCGCCCAGAAGTGGGGAAATGCCTAGAAACGGGTCCATCCGGGTAATAAGGGTGCGTCCAGAAGTGGTGGGATCGGTCGCACTGTTGCTGCAGCAGTGCGCCCGCACCAATTACCGATGAAACACTACAAGACGAGTTCTCCGTCAAGTGAGAGCGGTATCGCATCCCAATAGTGGTAATGTTTAACAATGGCACCCGGTAGTAGATGAATAATGGGCATATTTGCCCTTTGCTCAGCCTCACAAGCACTCCTGTGTTCACCTTTCTCATTTGTGCCTGACCATTCCTCACCATCCTCTTTTATATACTCAATCTAATCCTTATAACTTTACCAAGAATAACGTGCAAGAAATGGTAGTCGTTCTCTGTCATCATTCCACGGTAAATCGGTGGCAGATAGCTAGCTACGTCAATCGAGAACTTATTGTACACCAAGAAGGGATGTTACTAACCCGTACAGCGCCCACTGGAATAGAGTAAAGGCAGCAGGAGGAAACAATGTACATAATGCTACATTCTGAGTTGGTTTTCCATTGGGAAACTCGATTTGACAATAAGTTATATTAGTGTGGATATGAGATGAATAAATGCGAGCGAAGCAAGTATTAGATCCACACTTCTAATGCTCGGAAGTCCGGCGTAAGCCGAACGGCCAGACTGGTCCTTTTATGTAAATCTATTAACCCATTGACGACCGCGCCCATTTTTGCGTGTCTGGCGCGTGGGACCAACGCCTATTTCAAGAGTGCGGCGCCCGCGGAGTTGCACACCGTTACGATAAGATAATTAGGATTAAAACAGATCTTTTTGCAGAAGTGTTTTTGAAATCTAGTCCCAGAAGATTACAAGTATCATCGGACAAAAAAGTAGAGATTCTAAACGCTTCTGGATTCCATTCAGACCGAAGTAAGTTTGTAGAGGGTGTTTTTAGTGTTATAAGGGAGTGTCCAGAGGCTATACACGTTCCTAAGGCTCTAGCCTGACTGATAAGGAAGCGCAGGATGTAACGAACGTGATTCTGTGTAGGAAATATGGCTTTTGCACAGAGTAATTCCATCCACAACAAATGAAATGTGAAGCAATCTTCCTCGACTTCAAAATTCCATTCTTTTCATGATGTTTGTCGCAATAAGGGAGAACTCCTCCTTGAACTGCTCTTGTTTTAGACCTTTTTAGGAAGGATTGTAACCATTCCATATTGAAATGCTGCAAAATGGTTCGAAAATAAGGTCCAGTACTTGTGAAGAGGGGCGCGTCTCACCGCTGAACCGCGCGGTTCCACGCGACCAAAAAAGCGCGGCTCACCGGTGAGCCGCACGGTCCCACGCGACCGAAAAAGCGCGGCTCACCGGTGAGCCACGCGGTCGTCAATGGGTTAAACAAAGCGCCGCAAGGGGGCTAGAGCGGTTAAAGATACGGGGCGGCACTCATGGACACCGCAATCTTGAGGCGCAGACTGTGGGGCGAAATGGCCGATTTCAATGGACGCAGACACGTTCATTTCGGGACTCGTGATTACGTCACTGCTAGCTCTCCCGCATGCACGAGTTAGTGGTTTCATCACCTTCGCTGGCGGTCTCGCCGCATAGGAGTGAGGGAGTGTTTACGAGCTTTCAGGCTGCACAATGTACGCAGCAGGAAAACCAGCCTTTCACTGTTGCAACGATGTGTGCACTTGCTGGAAGAAATGGACGGGTGTTCAGAGAGCTGACACAGGTCCACCGATGGAGAAAGAGCCCGCCATGGCCCAGTGCTGTGGGGGACGCCATGACACGGGTCCAGCAATGGAGAAAAGGCCCGACAGGGCCCAGTGGTGCGGGGGACGCCGGGATGCGGGTCAACCGATAAAGAAAGGGTCCCCCTTGGCCCAGTCGTGTGGCGGACGCCAGAACACGGGTCCACCGATGGAGAAGGAGCCCGCTGTGGCCCAATGGTGTGGGGGACGCCAGGATACCGGTCCAACGATGGAGAAAGGGCCCACTGTGGCCCAGTGATGTGAAGGACGTCAGAACGGGTCCACCAATAGAAAAAGGGCCCCCCGTGGCCCAGTGGTGCCGGGGACGCCAGGATGCGGGTCCACCAGTGAAGAAAGGGTCCCCCGTGGCCCACTGGTGTAGGGGACGCCAGAAGACGGGTCCACCGATGGAGAAAGGGCCCACTGTGGCCCAATGGTGTGGGGGACGCCAGGATACCGGTCCACCGATGGAGAAAAGGCCCGCCGTGGCCCAGTGCTGTGGGGAACGCCATGACACAGGTCCGCCGATGGAGAAAGGGCCCGCCATGGCCCAGTGCTGTGGGGAACGCCATGACACAGGTCCACCGATGAAGAAAGGGTCCCCCGTGGCCCACTGGTGTAGGGAACGCCAGAACACGGGTCCACCGATGGAGAAAGGGCCCGCTGTGGCCCAATGGTGTGGGGGACGCCAGGATAGCGGTCCACCGATGGAGAAAGGGCCCACTGTGGGCCAGTGATGTGAAGGACGTCAGAACGGGTCCACCAATAGAAAAAGGGCCCCCCGTGGCCCAGTGGTGTGGGGGACGCCAGGATACCGGTCCACCGATGGAGGAAGGACCCGTCGTAGCATAATGGTGTGGAGAACGCCAAGATACGGGTTCACTCAAGTCCGATAGTTGAGGATGCCAGGATGCAAACCCGCCCCTGGAGAACGGCTCCGCCTTGCACTAACTGTGAGGAAGGCGCCAGAATACGGGCGCTCTGATGGAGGAAGGGCCCGCTGCGGCCCAGTAGTCTGGAAAACACTCGCATACGATTTTGCCTTGTCCAATAGTGTGGGGAACGGCAGGATACAGTTCCGCCGATGGAGAACGCGTCTGCGTTAACCCGGTAGTGAGGAATACGCACGAATACGCCATACGAAGGAGAACGAACTCCTCATGCTCATACTCAACTCATAAGAAGGACTTCATGTTTGGGCCCATTGGAAGATTGGTTCTGCTTCTTTATCAATTTTCTAGAGATTTGGCAAGTGTGAAGCGTTTGCACATGTCCCAAGTGGCTGCCCCAACCCACTTTCTAGCGTCCCTAAGGGGCGCTAGTCATCACAACTTGTGATAACTTATCTCTCATGCAGCACCACATTATTTTCTGATAATGGAGCATTCGAATTTCCCATTTATTCGAAATATTCGATGTTCGAAAACAAAAATATTCAATTTCAAACAAATGGAGAACAAAAATATTCAATTTCAAACAAATGGAAAACAAAACTATTCAATTTCAAACAAATGGAAAACAAAATATTCAATTTTAAACAAATGGAAAATCTGAATGTTCCAACACTGGAGACCAATACAATGCTGAACAAGAGAAAAGAAGAGCTGTAGGGCTTTTTTATTCTCGGATATCTAGATGTTTAAATTGTTTCCCCACTTGTCAGTTGAAGTAAAAAAAACCACTCGCTTTTTATTCGATCCCATGTACAGTGGGAAGGGGACTCGCCCTCAAAATATTCAGTGTGTCACCGCCACTCTGCCAAACTCGATACCATTTAACCTTTCGCGGAGTTATCCATATCGCTAGAATGCCATGCTTGTCTGTTTCACTCAGGAATTGAGAAGAGTGGTGATCCTGCTCCGTGTATTGGGCAGCCTGAGAACCTCGTAGCACTGCTGCTATAGTCGTCGAGGACTGTAGCACCCTGCGTCGCCGTCGCTGGCGACTGTGACACCGGTGATAATCGATTGCGGGCGGGACGTCGCGGCGGCCGCGAAAGTTGGTGACTGGCGATCGCCAACATTGGCGGCCGCCGGTAATAGCGACTGCGGCGTCGGTGCCTATCGATCGGTCGCCAACATTGGCGATCGGCGGCCGCCAATGGAGGCGACTGCGGCTTCAGTACAAACCGATTGTGAACGGTCGCCAACATTAGCGGCCGCCTTCACAGGCGATGGCGACGCGAGGTGCTATACTCCTCGAGAAGTATAGCGGCTACCTAAACACTGTCTCACCGTCGGCTGCGGGGGTGCCAGCAGAGGACTGGTTCGACCGCGAAATCCTGAATGCACTGCCTAATTCACTCGCTTTTATCATTGAGGACTGTATCTGTATCGTAACGAATGGAACGATACGAGGACGGGTCCCACCACGACTTTCACTACATCTATGCACTTATGAATGACGAAACATCGGCCGAATGTCCGTCAGCTTCGCATCTTCGCGAAGCACTATCTATAATTGAGCCTCATGACGAGCGCATGCGATCACGTGCTGGTCTCCCCACGCCTGCACTCTAGAAGATTTTGTTGCACTACCAGGATTTATCTCCCGCGACGGTTTACCGCCTCACACGAGCGCGGGGGTGACACTGGGTGTCGGACTTCGATGCACATCCTCAGGTAGGGTCTCCCAAGCTGACAAGGGGTTCAACTTTCCCAGGCGACTGGAAGCCTAGCTAAGAGTAAACCACTGTCAAGAGTCTCCACCGTCTTGGCAGTATCAGCCGCAAGGTGGCTTCCCTGATCCACTTAGGTCGGCGACAGTCTGTGGTGACAGCTAAGCTCACCGCGGCAAGGCTGCCCAGTATGAGGAAAACTTCTACTTACCTGTCTAGCACACTTTCTGCCTCAGTACTCCATACATCGCGCTTTGCCGTCTCAGACGTCGGGCGGTACGGTAATCGGTGGGAGGCGACCAAACCTCGGGTTGCGCAGGACGTCTTTGATTTCGGACAAAGACGAGACGAGCGCGACATGCCACGGAGATTGTTTCATGCTCTGCACCTATAACGCCAGAACAGTCTCCACAGACGCCGATCATCACGCTCTTCTCGAAGCTGCATGGCGAATCAATTTCCATGTAATCGCTCTACATGAGACCAAGAACAGAAAGAGGGACGTTCGACAGCTCCGTGACGGAACACTGATCATCCGAGAGAAGTTCTCTTCAAGAAATGTTGGAGGCGTTGGCTTTGTCGTGCACACGTCTGTCTTCCATCTCGTCGGCTCACACGAGATCCTGTCACCTCGTCTAACAATTCTCCGTCTTAACCTTCCTCGTCACAAGTCCGTCAGCATCATCAACTGTTACTCATCAACGCTAGCAGCTGATGAGACGGAGTTGAATAATTTCTAAGACAGGTTGTAAGAAGTCATCCACAACGAAAAGTCCTTCTACAATTTCGTTGTTTTGGAGTTCAACGCCAAACTTGGGACGGCTGAAGGAGACGAGTGCAAGATAGGAAAGTTCGGACAAGGAGACCGAAACGAAAACGGTAGTCGTCTCGCTGGGCTTCTGTCCTCTGCACGTCTCTTCCATAGAGATTCCATTTTCATCAAGAAGGACCACCGTCGATGGACATTGGAATCCCCAACGGTACGACTTGTACGGAGATCGTCCACATACTCACAAACCAAAGGTGGTGTCTATTTGATATTCAAGTAGTACCATCATTCTGCTGTGGATCCGATCACCATCTCCTCCGTGCAAAATTCCGATTCAACTGCAAGATGGAAAAGAACATCTGCCACCGCGGAGGAAGAAAAGGAGTCGTATATGACGATACCGCCCTGAGTCTCCCTCCGAACAAGACTGCCATATGTGGAAGACCTCACCGAGGACTACGAGATGCTTCTAGAAAAACTAAGAATCTATACTGATCGCGCCTCAAAACCCCGAACACATTTTGAAGGCCACCAAGGAATTGCTGGTTAAGAGAAGGGCTTTGAGGCTTGATCCGAATGCATCCCACTTGATTCTTTGCATGCATTCTTGAACAATTGATAGCCAATGCCAGCTGCAGAAGAGCATTGCATGAGGATCTGCGGAAGTCCGAGAGGAGGAAGGTTCTGGAAGCAGCAGAAGTGAGAAGAAGTCTGTCGAAGGCACCTTCGCGATTGTAATGTCCCGTTGACAGCCCTGAAGAACGAAAATGGGATTGTCACGTTTTCCTATCGTGAGATCGAATCAATCACGGAAAGATTCCATACGGACCTTTTTCGTTCTTCAACAGCAGTGTCAAGCCCAAATATCCCCGCTGGTGACATATCACCTCAAATTCTTCCCACAGAAGTTCGTGTTGCGATAAGAAGCATGAAACACGGCATCGCCCCTAGATCGGACCGTATATCGGCTGATCTATTGCGAGCAGGAGACGATCATCTTCACGTCATTCTCACAGCCATTTCTCATTTTATCTTTAGAAGGAAGGAATTCCGAACCAATGGAGAACCTCACAAAAAGGGAGACAGAGAGGATCTCGAAACTATTGTCCGATATGTTTGCTGAGCAGGCTTTATAAGCTTTTTACAAAGATTATTCTCACACGCATATCGAGGACCTTGGATGAAGCTCAACCCCAAGAACAGACTGGTCCGCAAGGGATTCAGCTGCATGGACAACAAACCGGTCATAGAGGTTTGTCGGGAGCACCGCCTTCCCCTCGTCCTAACCTTTGTTGACTACGAAAAAGCGTTCGACAACGTAGAAACAAACGCTATATTGTCAGCACTAGTCGACCAGGAAGTAGACGCGTCATATGTGAGAACATTAGCCGACTGCTATATTGGATGCTCCACGACGATACAGCTCTCTCAGCGCCCCTTAACCATTCCTATTGCGAAGGGGGTACCACAGGGCGATACTTTATCGCGGAGGCTGTTTACTGCCGCGTTGCTGTGGGCAATAAAGTCACTCGACTGGGAGGAGAAAGGCATCTGGGTTGCCTCTCAAATCTTCGTTTTGCGGATGATATTGTCCTCTTCTCGAAAAGCATCAGTGAAGCGGAGGCGATGCTTTGTGAGCTAAACGAAGTAGGGAAAAGAATAGAACTGCGAATAAACAGGGCGAAGGCGGTGCGAAGGAGAGCGAATAGAAGTAGATGGAACTGATATAAAGGAGGCGTCGTCCTAAGTGTACCTTGGAAGGTCAATGAATATGGAGAACAACCTCGTAGAAGGGTTGGATAGAGGAAGAAGAGCGGCGTGGGCCGCGCGGCCTTTGAGGGAAGCCACAGACCAACTGACGGACCCTGACCTCCGGGCTATGTTTTCGACTCTGCAGTTCTTGCAGCGCTCTGTTATGCTGGGAAGACGTGGATGGGCACTGCGGCCAGGTCGAAGGCGCTACGTACCATACACAGAGCGCTCGATCGTTGTCTTTTGAGGCACAACCGGCGTAGCCAGCATCGGGCGCGGCTTCGCAGCTCCGATTTGCGACAAATATCTCACCTTCTTGAGAAGAGAAGACGATAGAAGGACAAAAAGAACTTTGGAGTGGATTTCAAGAGAAACGAAACGACCCCGAGGGAGACCACCAACGAGATGGGCCGATGTGTTTAAAGGCAGCACCCGCCGAAACCATCGTGTTTGTGATTTCGCCGGATTTTGGGGTTTTTGGGGGTGTATTGCTCACACCCGGTGGTGAAATCGCGTAAAACACCCGAGAAAGCCGGGAAAACGCGATGCTGCCTTCCGTGCGCGGACGAGTGTTCCGGCGGCGCCCTGCGTGCCCAAATGGGTCCCAGCACGGAGAAAGGGAATCGGTAGCAGCCCGCATGCGTTAAAATGCGTAAGCTGGCGCGTCGGGCCCTCCGCAGCACTGGCCGACCGGGCGTGCACGCGACGGCAGTTCTCCGTTTTCTGCAGGTAAGTTGCTACTGTGTGTGTTCCTTGCAGATTCGTGATGTGCGCGACGCCTACTTCAGGGTTCGCAGCTCATGTCCGAGTCGAGGATTTCAACTCGTGCTGCCTTTAAGGTACGGATGGACCAACTGAACGCTCAGCTGGGAACGAATCAGTACTCTCGCCAACGTCATCTACGGACGCAGAAAGTGGGTGGGGGGGGGGGCGTGGGAAAAAAGTGGGGCCTCCGCCGTTTTGGGGACCCAGACGGAGAATAAAATTAATAAAAATATTAATTATAATAATTAATAATTAGTTAAAAATTATATCAAAAATAATATTAAAAATAACCAAATGAAAATAAACTAGTACAAGATTCTTATATGTATTGTAAGGTAATTTAAGAAATTTGCCAACCGCGCCCTCTCCCCTCACCCCCCTGCGTCCGCCACTGATATATATAAATCTTTATTTTGTATTGCTCTCAATACCTCAATATTATTGGAACGTAAATGTCAAACCTTCGTTATGCAGGCCTAGTTTGGTACCTATCCGCTCCTGCCACTCCTTTCAGCTCATCGTTATCCAGGTTCTTCTCAAGGTTCACGTCGCAGGTTTGAATCACCAAGAAGAAATTCCTCAAACCATCGATTTTACTCGCTTTTATTAGCCGCTCCCTCATCAAACATTTCTCGAACTAAGAGTCCTGGCTTCACAGGCTCCACGATGTTACCAGTATTCGAAAATGCCACGATATTTGGTCGTTCAGTGCTTTCACAAAAACTGCTCCCAAGTTAAAAAAAGAAAGCTAATCAAAAGCCAAAAAATAATTGTGAAACAGGGAGGATGTACCTTTGTAATAAAGAGAGAGAGAAAGAGAAGGAGATGAGAAATGATTCAGCGAAACTTCGACGACACCCGACTGCCAAACTGGCCACTTGAAAATTGACATTTCATACTTGATGACCGAATAGAAAGCAGTTTCTCCTCGAGATCATACCATTATTTGATTCTTGTACTATTAATTGAGTATTGTAGTGCAAAATACTAGAGAAATCGATGTTTTCTTTTAGAACATCTGCTTCAATGCGTACGCAAATTTTAATAGGAGGTCCTTGATTAGGCAGTACATTATCTTACCTGAAAACCTTGCCTATCTTTCTATAAATCGTTGTGAACATACGTGTGGGAAAGCGAGTATGCACCTCACTCTGGAAGTTGTAGGCCTTAAATTGTATCATTACTCCTTTAATAAGAGATCATTCCTGAAATGAAAGAACGTAACTCACTTTGTTGACAAGGGGATCTTCGTGGTTGCCACGTATAAGGTATACACATTTTGGCATGACTACTTTCAGTAGCAACAGGAACATCAATACCTATTAAAATTACAGAGAATTGTTTTCTTTGTTCAGATGGATAGACTAGATGTGATTAGGTCGACCAATCTGGCCAAAAATCAATAGAAGTCTGGAGGTCCGGCTAATGCCGGACCTCCAGACTTCTACTGATGCTCGCTCCGCTCGCACAGTGCACGTTGAAAGCGAACACAAATGTGTATATGTATTGATAAAAACTGTATCCTTCCACGCAGTTCTGTCGCTCCCTGAGAGGCCTTTGATCCCGTAGGTGGTAGCTTTCCCACATAAGAACGAATTTATGCTCTCCCATATGAGCGAAGTTAGTGGCCGTGAAGAATTCAGTGAGTGAACCAATTCAGTGCAAATGTTATCTTGAAATGATTTAGGCTCAACTGGTTGTTGTGGTAATTCAAGTGATAAGGGTCCACCGGTGTATATAGATGGAAAGGAAGGAGGGGTTCATTCAGACACAAACGGAATGGGAAGAGAACATTGATACGAAGGGAAACAATGTACATCTATGTGATTTTGGTAGGAGGGTCCGCCGAAACAGGGAAAGCGTACCCTCATGCAGAAATAGACCCGCTTAGCGAATTCCTATTTTTTGTGGAAGCCGTACACCTTTATCACACCGTTGGACCCGACTCCAGACGTTTCCCTACTTTTGGACCACACACACACACACACACACACACACACACACACACACACACACACACACACACACACACACACACACACACACACACACACACACACACACACACACACACACACACACATATATACACACATACACACACATATATATACCAGTCTGGCCGTCCGGCTAACGCCGGACTTCCAGACTTCTACTGATGCTCGCTTCGCTCGCATACTCCTCATACGATGCAGAAAAAAGGGTGGAGAATTAATAGATCCTGTATCCTCCCGAGTAAGTTCATCGACTTTTGGAAAGCCCTCGATCGCGTGAGCGGTAGCCTTCCTCCACGTGGGAGAAGTAATTTTCTTTGATTGGCCCTAGTGGCCGTTGTTAGCCGATTCAGTAGAAACGCTCTCTTGAAATAATCTATCTTTAGTGGTTGTTGTGATAACTCAAGTGATAAGGGTCTGCTCATGTATAAAAACAGAGTGAAGGGTGGGGTAGATTCAGATACAAATGGACTGGAATGAGGAGGGGAATACGGATTGGAATAACGTGCACCTAGGTCACATAGGTAGAAGGAATAGCCGGAACGGGTGCCAGGTCACCATTCATGAAGAAATTTACCTAGGCCGTGACGAACTTCCTTTTCTGGAAGCGGGCGTCCTTATCACAACGCCGGACCGTCATGCGTTTCCCCACCTTTGGGCGCCGGCGGGGCCTTTTCACAGCATTGGGCCCGTCTCCCCTACTTCTGCGCGCCGGCGCACCCTTATCACAGCATTGGGCCCGTCTCCCCCACTTCTGGGCGCCGGCGAGGCCTTACCAGAGCGATGGAACCTTCTACCCCACTTTTGAGTGCCGGAGGGCCTTATCACAGCATTGGACCCGTCTCCCCCACTTTTGAGTACCGGCGGGGCCTTATCACGGTGATGGACCCGTCTCCCCCACTTTTGGGCGCCGGCGCACCCTTACCACAGCATTGGACCCGTCTCCCCCATTTTTGAGTGCCGGCGGGGCTTACTCCCAGCGTTGGACCGTCACTTCTGGGCGCCGGCGCAGCCCTTCTGTATTGACTCCATTGACGGACCCGTTGAACATTGTCCAACCGTCTCCTCGATCTCATCCCTACCCCACTCAACCATACCACACCCATTCCTAGGCTTTTATATGATCTCACAATCACGATCACTGACCAATTGTAGAATTTCGTAACGGTCTGACACACATACATAAAGACAGACACGAAAACAAACTAAGCCCGTTATTATAAGTCATGATATATACATATACATATATATATATGTATATATATTTACTAGGTATGAAAATGTTTCCGCGCTTTTTAAGCGAAATTGAGTGTTTTTTCAAAATAAAAGAAAAAAGAAACAGATAGATCAATCAACGTACTGGCCATCGTTAGCTATAAACTTTGCCCATCTTTCTGGGAGGAGACGGATGCCGCGGCGGTAGAAGGCCTCCTCCTTCGACTCGATCCATTCCCTCACCCATTTTTCGACGTCTCCGAAAGACTGAAAGTGCTGCTCGGAAAGCCCGTGGGCCATCGACCGAAACAAATAGTAGTCTGACGGAGCACAGTCTGGTGAATAAGCCGCATGTGGTAGCACATCCCAGCGAAGTGCTTCAAGCGTCTCCTTCACTGCTTTTGTAACATGTGGACGAGCATTGTCATGCAGCAAAATGACTTTGTGCTGCCTTGTCTCGTGTTCCGGCCGTTTCTGGTGCAATGCTCTGCTCAAACGAATCATTTGCTCTTTATAGAGATCGCCCGTGATCGTCTGGCCTGGTTTAAGCAGCTCATGATAGATGACTCCCTTCTGGTCCCACCAGATACACAGCATTGCCTTCTTCTCATGGATATTGCGCTTTGGCGTCGATTGTGATGGTTGGCCACGGTCGCAAATGGCTTTCCGGCGCTTCGGATTATCGAAATAGATCCACTTTTCGTCTCCAGTAACGATACGATGCAGAAATCCCTTCCTTTTTTGTTTGTCAAGCAACATTTCACAGATGGTTTTTCTTCTTTCCATGTCGCGTTCTGTCAAGTCGTATGGTACCCATCCGCCTTCCTTATAAACCTTTCCCATGGCTTTGAGACGCTTGGAAATGTTGGATCTATCAACATTTCGAGAGTTGGCAATCTCTTCTTGTGTTTGGCGTGGATCTTCATCAATTAATGATTGAAGTTCTTTGTCTTCAAAAACTTTTGGCCTTCCACTGCGTTGCTTGTCTCCAACATCGAAATCACCACTACTAAAGCGTCGGAACCATTCTTTGCATGTTGCCTCTGATGGAGCATGGTCCCCATAAGCTTCCATGAGCATTCGGCAAGATTCGGCAGCAGTTTTCTTCAAACCGAAGCAGAAAAGAAGTGCTTCGCGCAAATGACGCTTACTTGGCTTAAATATCGGCATGATTATCGCCATAAAACACAATGATGTTGATATAAATCGAAACAAATATGTACTAAATATTATTGACAGATGTCAAAGCAACAAAATGAAGTAGGATTTACAGAGTATTTGCAAGGATAGCATATATACATATATATATATATATATATATATATATATATATATATATATATATATATATATATATATATATATATATATATATATATATGTATGTATATATATAGACAGAGTAAGCCCGTTATTATAATTCATGATGGAGAAGAAAATGCACGTTTTGTGTTGGCTTTTTTCTCTCACTCAGAAGATTATCCCGTCGTTATCCTTCCTTCATTTGAATTGAACAATTGCTTGTCGTACGAGCAATTCGACTTGCTCTCTAAACTCGAGGAACCACGAAACGAAGAAAATGGATATCGTCACTGTCAGGTCATGTTAAGTGGATGTTTTCTTGCGAGGTTAAAGGCAGTGTCTCACCTCAGGGACAAAGTTCGTCAGTCGAAAGAATGCGAGCCGCTGAGCACAACGATGTACTTTGTTTTTCCTAGAAACGTCGAAAACCCCATAAGTTACGGGTTTCTTTGGCCGAGAATTTCGAAATTCTCGGCCAGTGGACGAGAGAGTTCATTCCGCAGTAAGAGCTTGCTGAGGGTGCGGCATGGTTTTTCAACACGGAAACGTTTGTTTGTTTGATAATAGCTGCTGCTGAGAAGTTCATTTTAAGGTGCAATCTCAGCTTCTCAGCTCCGCTTTTGCTAGCTACGTAGCAAGAAAACTCGTCCGCTCCTGTATCCAATTTTGCCTTAAAAGTAGGGGTTTTTGAAGGTGTTTTCTGACATCAAGCACATCATTGGAATCAGCGCTCCGAGCTGGACCTGAATCTGTGAATATCTCGGCACCCAACATGAGTTGAGACACTGCCTTTAAGGTCTCAGAAGCCTAGAGAATGGCAGAAATAGTACATTTTTGCTAGGGAATCAGGTGACTATTGAATCGTTTCCCACTAAAGTTATCGAAATTCAAGCCAACTTTTGGAATTGAATCTTAGACAACCGTTGCCGTGCAGAACATGAGCCTTCGAGCATCTCTGCGTTTTCTACCAGAACTGTTGCGAATCTTTAGAGCAATCAACAGCAGTGTATTGTTAAGAGAGTTGTTTCCGAAAGACAGCTTGGAGGGAAACATTTATCGAGAATCCGAGCAGTAACAGAGAAAACGCTTCGAAAAATGCTCATTACTGACATTGATGCGTGCTTCAAAGGTAAGTAGCGACATCCTGGCCATGTATGTAGAAAGGTACTTCCGTCCATATTGCTCATGAGCTCCCGTACCCGGCTTCGCTCGGGTGTTCTACTACATTGGCTATATCACCTGAGGGCAATTACTATCACCAACAAATTCATTAAAATCTCCATAATCCTACTTCTTCTTAATTGGCAGTTCATGTGTGTGTGTGTGTGTGTGTGTGTGTGTGTGTGTGTGTGTGTGTGTGTGTGTGTGTGTGTGTGTGTGTGTGTGTGTGTGTGTGTGTGTGTGTGTGTGTGTGTGTGTGTGTGTGTGTGTGTGTGTGTGTGTGTGTGTGTGTGTGTGTGTGTGTGTGTGTGTGTGTGTGTGTGTGTGTGTGTGTGTGTGTGTGTGTGTGTGTGTGTGTGTGTGTGTGTGTGTGTGTGTGTGTGTGTGTGTGTGTGTGTGTGTGTGTGTGTGTGTGTGTGTGTGTGTGTGTGTGTGTGTGTGTGTGTGTGTGTGTGTGTGTGTGTGTGTGTGTGTGTGTGTGTGTGTGTGTGTGTGTGTGTGTGTGTGTGTGTGTGTGTGTGTGTGTGTGTGTGTGTGTGTGTGTGTGTGTGTGTGTGTGTGTGTGTGTGTGTGTGTGTGTGTGTGTGTGTGTGTGTGTGTGTGTGTGTGTGTGTGTGTGTGTGTGTGTGTGTGTGTGTGTGTGTGTGTGTGTGTGTGTGTGTGTGTGTGTGTGTGTGTGTGTGTGTGTGTGTGTGTGTGTGTGTGTGTGTGTGTGTGTGTGTGTGTGTGTGTGTGTGTGTGTGTGTGTGTGTGTGTGTGTGTGTGTGTGTGTGTGTGTGTGTGTGTGTGTGTGTGTGTGTGTGTGTGTGTGTGTGTGTGTGTGTGTGTGTGTGTGTGTGTGTGTGTGTGTGTGTGTGTGTGTGTGTGTGTGTGTGTGTGTGTGTGTGTGTGTGTGTGTGTGTGTGTGTGTGTGTGTGTGTGTGTGTGTGTGGTGGGGGGGGGGATGAGGATTAGGCCTTAGTGTAGTGTCAGAGGTGGGGTGGGGGTGTGATAAGGATGCTCCGGCGTCCATGAGTGAGGAAACGTCTGAAGTCAAGTCCAACGGCGTGATAAGGGAGCGCCGTCATCCAAAAGCGGGAAGACACCTGGAGTCGGGTCCAACGGTGTGATAAGGGTGTGCCGGCGTCCAAAAGTGGGAAAACGCCTGGAGTCGGGTCCAGCGGTATGATAAGGGTGTGCCGGCGTCGAAAAGTAGGAAAACGCCCAGAGTCGGGTCCAACGGTGTGATAAGGGTGCGCCGGCGTCGAAAGATGGGGAAACGCCTGGATTTGGGTCCAACGGTGTTATAAGGTAGCGCCGGTGCCTAAAAATGGCAGAGTCCGAAAATGTGGAGATCGACGGAGGAAGGATGCGCCGCTGTCCACTACTAAAGAAATGACACGAGTCAGGTGCATATTTGCTCAATCGTTTCGCTGGCGCCTAGCATCAATGGTAAAAAAAACTAGAAGTCAAACCTCAGCAGTGATTAATATGCAATCCGTGTAAATCCCTCCTCCTTACATCCCCTCTCGCGTTCTTCTCCTCTCATTTGTTTATGGATACACCACATCCTCCTCTTTTATATGTTTAAAGTGGCTCTTATCACTTGACCAGTTATAACAAACAAAGAATGATAAACCGTTTCCTGCGATCATTCCAGATTTAACCAGTCATACATAATTATTTCAGTCAACTATATGTGTTTTGAATAGTTCAACAGCTATTTCAGTGGAGCAAAAGGTAAAATTGCAGCGAGAAACTCGATTTGTCCTCTTTGATCGGTCCAGTTTCACATGAAGAAAAGCAATGGAAAAGATGTGGAACGCATTATAAGTGGTATGGCTGAGTTCATTAGGATGAAAAAGGGAAAAAGTCATGCGAGCAAAGCGAGCATTGGTAAAAGTCTGGAAGTTCGGCGTCAGCCGGACGGCCAGACTGGTTTTGGTAATCAGCATGTTAGCGAAGTCCAGGTGACTCTTTCCCATCGACTTGTGGGCGAAAGGTTAGCAAACATTGAATCGATGTATTCTACAAAGTGGTTGTCATAATCGTCCTCAGCGTATTCAGGAACCCCAGGAGACATGTTCTCACCGCTCCATTGGGCAGAAGAGCCAAAAATCAGTAAGATCGATTAATCGATATTTGGTGCAAAATGGTTGTCATATTCGTTTTCAGCGTATTGAGGAACCCCAGAAGAGATGTCTCTGTCCGTCTCTGAGCGAAAATGGAAATATCGACAAAATCAATAAATCAATATTTCGTGCAAAATGGTTGTCATATTCGTATTCAGCGTATTAAAGAACCCCAGCAGACATGTCCTCACCGACCTCCGCGCAAAAACTGCGAAAAATTGATAAAATCGATACAATCGATAAATCAATCGATAATCCCAGGTGCAAAGTAGCCTATAACCTCCGCCGGCCCCTAACGGACCTGCATGCAAAGTTTGGTCATCGGTTCACCGATTTCTATAAATAACGTACAAAGTACAAGCACACAAGCGCCCACACAAGCTTTCATTTTTATATATACAGATGGTATCACAGGAAATTTCTCGAAGTCCAGGAAATTGTAGGCGCAGTGTCTGGGCATCTCCAAGTATATTATGATTTTGAATTGCAGCTGAAATCTTTTATACCAACTGCCCAGGAGAGTTGTTCTTGCTCTACAAGATTGTTTAGACCAGATGTCATACTATGTCCAAACACTTTTTTGGTTTTGAAAACAAGCGCCATTTCCTTTTCACCAAATTTATATTAACCCATTGACGACCGTGCGCAATTTCACGTGTCTGGCGCGTGGGACCAACGCCCATTTCAGGAGCGCGGCGCCTGCATAGTTCCACGCTGTTATGATAAGATAAATTAGAATAAAACACGAAATTTTGTGGAAATAATCTGAAATCTTGTTCTGGAGGCTTACTAGTGTCATCGGACTAGAAAACCGGAGGATCTATACGCTTCTCACTTCATTTAGGCTCAAAACAAGTTTGTAAAGGTATTTTGAGTATTATGAAGAAGTTTCCCGAGAGTATGCAGGTTTGTATTGCTCTAGCCTAACGAATAAGGAAGTGCAAGATGTAGCAAATATGTTTTTATGAAGAAAATAAGGCTAGCTCGATTTTAAAATCCCATCCTCTCCATGATACCAGCTCCCCTTCGGTACGCTAGAAAGTGGGGTGGGGTAGCCACTTGGAACGTATGCAAAAGCTTTGCACTTGCCAAATCTCTAGAAAATTGATAAAGAAGTAGAACCAATCTTTAAATGGGACCACACATGAAGTCCTTCTTATGAGTTGAGTATGAGTCCGTTCTCCATCGTATGGCGTATTCGTGCGTATTCCTCACTACCAGGCGAACGCAGACGCGTTCTCCAACGAAGAAACTGTATCCTGCAGTTCCCCACACTATTGGACCAAAGCGAAATCGTATCTGAATGTATTCCACACTACTGGGCCGCAGCGGGCTTTCTTCCATCGGTGGACCCGTATTCTGGCGTCATCTTCACTGTTAGGCCACAATGAACCCGTTCACCGTCGGCTGAACCGTATCCTGGTATTCTCCACTTTAATGAGTTACAGCGGACCAATCCTATATTGGCGGACACGTATCCTGGTGTTATTCACACCAATGGGTCACGGCGGGCCCTTCCTCCATCGGTGGACCCGTATCCCGACATCCCCCCACCACTGGGCCACGGCGAGCCCTTTCTTCTCCATCGATGGACCCGTATCCTGGCGTCTCTCACACCACTGAGCCATGACGGGCCCTTTCCCCATCGGTGGACCTCAGTGGCGGACGCAGAAAGTGGGCGTGAGGGGGGCGTGAGAGCAAAATTGGGGTCTCCGCCGTTTTGGGGACCCAGACGGAAAATAAAATTAATAAAAACATTAATTATAATAAATAATAATAAATAAAAGTTATATTATAAATAATATCAAAAATAAACAATTAAAAATAAACTAATTCAAGATTTTTATTTGTATTGTGAAGTAATTTCGAAAATTCCACCCCCCGCCACCCCCCCCCCCCTGCGTCCGTCACTGGTGGACCTGTATCCTGGCGTTCCCCCACCACTGGGCCCCCGACGGGCCCTTTCCCCATCGGTGGACCCGTATCCGTATATTGTTGATTGGTTACACAATGTTATGCCTTGATTTATTGAGGCTTTTACTCTGTGTTAGTTCAGAAGCTTTCTCGAAACGAACGGATTCCGTGACTAAGGAATCGCTGCGAGAATTCAGCAGGGGGTGCGGCAATAGCATCCACCAGCTGCGGCGACCGCATAGGTCCATCCTCTCCTTCGCTTCCTAGACGCTGCAGGTCTCATAAAACCCGCCCATTTTTCTTGGAAGTGCCTACACCGTCGCAACAATGAGAGGGTGGTTTTTCTGCTGCGTACATTGTGCAGCCTGAAAGCTCGTGAACATTCCCTCAGCCCTATGCTGCGAGACAGCCAGTGAAGGTGTTGAAATCACCATCCCGTGCATGCAGAGAGCCAGCAGTGACGTAATTGCGAGTCCCGAAACGAATGTGTATGAGTCCCTAAAAATCGGCCATTTCGCCCCACAGTCTGCGCCTCAATATTGCGGTGTCTATGAGTGCCGCCGCGTATCTCTAGCCGCTCTAGCCCCCTTACGGCGCTTTGTTTAATAGATCACGCCATGACAAGAACCACGTCGTCTGCGAATCGTAGGTTTGAGAGCTTCTTTCCGTCGATCGTGATACCTTTGTCTTCCCAGTTCAGTTGAGACATAGCATACTGGAGGGCTGACGTGAACAGTTTTGGCGATATTGTGTCACCTTGTCGGACACCTTTTCCGATCGGAATGCGTAGTTTTTTGTCAAACAACTGGATTGTCGTCGTTGTTCCGACATTGCACTGCTCAAGAATGTTCACGTAAGCTGGATCTACTCCTGCATGCATGAGCGCATTCAAGACTGCATTCGTTTCGACGGAGTCGAATGCTTTTCTGTAGTCGACGAATGTGAGGATCAGAGGCATCGTGTATTCCCTGCATCTCTCAATCAGCTGGACGATAGTGTGAATGTGGTCCATACAGCAAAAGCCTTTTCTGAAACTTGCCTGTTCTATTGGCTGGTACTCATCAAGCGTGGTTTCAAGCCGGTTCAGAATGATCTTCGTGAACAGTTTGTACGGTATAGACACAAAGCAAAGGGCGGTAGTTTTCGATATCTTCTTTGTCACCTTTTTTGAAGATCAACACTGTCTTGGAGCTCTTCCACTGATCGGGAATGATGCCAATTTCGAGATAGGAGGTAAAGTGATCTGCTAAGAATTTATGCATTGTATATCCTCCGACTCTAAGCAAGTCCGCTGTAATGCCATCGGGTCCTGGGGCCGTCCCCTTTCTCAGCGATTGAATTGCAATTCTCACTTCCGAGACCAGAATGGGTGGTGGCTTTTCTTCTGTGGGGGATGGGCGTCTTGGGACAACCGTTGTTGAGCGGTACAGATTTGTATATATATATATATATATATATATATATATATATATATATATATATATCATGACTTATAATAAAGCGCTTAGTCTGTCACGTGTGTGTGTGGGTGTGTGTGTGAAACGAAATTCCCTTATTGGTCAGAGATGGTGATTGTGGGGTCAACAAGATGATAGGGATGGGTATGGTGAGGTTCAAAGAATGAAGAGAAGCTCTAAAGGATGAGGAAGTGGAGAGCGGTGAGTGCACCGTGGTGTGGAGAGTGCATCAGCGCCGGAAAGTGGGGAAACGCCTGGAGTCGGGTCCAACGGTGTGATAAGGATGCGCCGGCGTCCAAAAGTGGGGAAACGCCTGGAGTCGGGTCCAATGGTGTGATAAGGATGCGCCGGCGTCCAAAAGGTGGGAAACGCCTGGAGTCGGGTCCAACGTTGTGATAAGGATGCGCCGGCGTCCAAAAGTGGGGAAACGCCTGGAGTCGGGTCCAACGTTGTGATAAGGATGCGCCGGCGTCCAAAAGTGGGGAAACGCCTGGAGTCGGGTCCAACGTTGTGATAAGGATGCGCCGGCGTCCAAAAGTGGGGAAACGCCTGGAGTCGGGTCCAACGGTGTGATAAGGATGCGCCGGCGTCCAAAAGTGGGGAAACGCCTGGAGTCGGGTCCAACGTTGTGATAAGGATGCGCCGGCGTCCAAAAGTGGGGAAACGCCTGGAGTCGGGTCCAACGTTGTGATAAGGATGCGCCGGCGTCCAAAAGTGGGGAAACGCCTGGAGTCGGGTCCAACGTTGTGATAAGGATGCGCCGGCGTCCAAAAGTGGGGAAACGCCTGGAGTCGGGTCCAACGTTGTGATAAGGATGCGCCGGCGTCCAAAAGTGGGGAAACGCCTGGAGTCGGGTCCAACGTTGTGATAAGGATGCGCCGGCGTCCAAAAGTGGGGAAACGCCTGGAGTCGGGTCCAACGTTGTGATAAGGATGCGCCGGCGCCGGCGTCCAAAAGTGGGGAAACGCCTGGAGTCGGGTCCAACGTTGTGATAAGGATGCGCCGGCGTCCAAAAGTGGGGAAACGCCTGAGTCGGGTCCAACGGTGTGATAAGGATGCGCCGGCGTCCAAAAGTGGGGAAACGCCTGAGTCGGGTCCAACGGTGTGATAAGGATGCGCCGGCGTCCAAAAGTGGGGAAACGCCTGGAGTCGGGTCCAACGTTGTGATAAGGATGCGCCGGCGTCCAAAAGTGGGGAAACGCCTGGAGTCGGGTCCAACGGTGTGATAAGGATGCGCCGGCGTCCAAAAGTGGGGAAACGCCTGGAGTCGGGTCCAACGTTGTGATAAGGATGCGCCGACGTCCATATGTAATATGAATTCGCTAGGGGGGCCTATTTCTGCATGAGCGGTACGCTTACCCTGTTTCGGCGGACCCTCCTACCTAAATCACCTAGATGTACATTGTTTCCTTTCGTATCCGTGTCCTCTTCCCATTCCGTCTGAATAAACCACTCCTTCCTTTCTGTTTATATACACCGGTGGACCCTTATCACTTGAATTACCACAACAACCAGTTGAGCCTAAATCATTTCAACATTTACATTTACACTGAATTGGTTACATTCAATTATTCACAGCCACTAACTTCGCTTATATGGGAGAACATAATTTCGTTCTACGGGGGAAGCTACCACCTACGGGATCAAGGGCTTCTCAGGAAAGCGATAGAACTGCGTGGAAGGAAAGAGTATTTATCAATCCATTGACACTTTTGTGTTTGCTTTCAACGTGCACTATGCGAGCGAAGCGAGCATCAATAGAAGTCTGGAAGTCCGGCGTTAGCCGGACGGCCAGACTAGTATATATATATATAGTAGTTGATTAGTTGATCCATTGAAATTGGGTTATCAGTCTCATTATGAGACTGCTGATGGCATGCTCTCCGCACCGTCTGAACAAGGACAGGTGGTTCTAGACAGCTTTCCGTCGGACTTCCGAAGTGCCTGTACGCCTGTAATCAACTGTGGTGAAAACACCTGCATCACAAATGTAGAGGTCACGAAGATGAAGAGTGTGGGCCTTGGGTAGCCTTCCTCGTTCACTCCATAAACTGTGGTGTCATTTTGTTGCTGGAAGAAGCGCCGACCTCCAAAAGTGGGAAAACGCCAGGAGTTGGGTATAAGGCTGGGGGTATACTCCTCGAGGAGTTGAGCACCTAGCGTCGCCATCGCCGTGGTGACTTCATTTTTCATACATATCGATTGTGGGCGGTCCAAAGTAGGCGATCGCCCACAATCAATACGTATCAAAAATGAAGTCGCCAATCTTTAGTGATGCTAGGTGCTACACTCCTTGAGGAGTATACCCGCAGTCTAACGTACGCTGCGATAAGTGTGGACCGGCGTCCAAAAGTCTGCACACAACTCTAAGGCCTAGGGCATACTACACAGCGACGCTGTCGCTGCGACCGTTCACCACCACAAGTTTAGTCACAGTGGCTCTAATGCCAGTACAGTATTCCATGCAAACTCTGTGATAAGATTTGAGAACTCGTAACATTTTGTTCTCATCATTTCCATTCATTTTCTTCACCGCGACGGTGTCGCTGTGAAGTATGCCATGAGCCTAAAGGAGTGTTTATACTTTTTCGCGATGCGATGGCGTCGCGGCGACGGCCACAACACGCGCGACGCGACGGGTAACGAAGCCGTCGCGTCGCCTCGTCGCGCCTTGCTGAACGTCGCACATTTACGTACCCACGCAAAATCACATGCACACCCAGATTTAGCGGGGATCATCGGTTTCCAAGGACTGTTTTGGACCTCGTGGTACCGCTTGTGGTCTAGAATGTTTAGAGAAAGTTCTCAGCGAATTTCAGTGGTGATCTCTGCGGGGACTGCAATTTTGAGCCGGCTTCCTCGCCAAGAATGTTTGTTTCCAAGATATGGAAGAAAGCACTGCGGTTTTTTTTTCTCATTTATTCGTATGTTCAGGGATTTTTTTTTGCATTTGAGTTATCAGAATGGTTTTTCTCCTATGCAAACATTGTTGTAGTTCCGTTCTTCGACACTTTGTGTGTGTTTTTTTTTCACTGTTCAGGTGTGTTCTAGTAGTACTGCCAGGATTTTCCTTGTTGGAGGTATTCGTTGTTCCAGTGCCTCGATTTGATGTTTTTTTTGGTCCTGTGCTGGTCGATTGTATGATTTTCTGACCTAGTTGGGAGTTTCATTCACTAAGTCATGCTCTAGCCCCGTCCTTTTGATCTTTTCCAATCTTTCACTGGTTAGATGTGTTATCCTGTGATTTCAGTGGGAGGGGGGGGGGGTCTTGCACAAAACCACACTAGAACGTGAAAAATTGTAAGAAGTGTCGGAGCGCAGGGCTATCCCACATTCACCTATAAGTCAATACTGCACTGATCGCACACTGCTCTGAAGCACCTGTACAACGATGTCTACTTGAAAGGGAAACGATTCCGATAACTCAAATTCAAAACAAAATCTCTAGATCAATATATAGATGTAGCATGTATACCTACATTGTGTTCTTCCACAGCTCGGCTGAGAAGTTGCAAGTAGTAACCGCTCATAAACGGAAGACACATCGGGTACATGAAAAGCTCACAAAATCACTACCTAGAACACATTCGACCGGTCCAAGTTCGTTCACATTCACATCTCCAACTGGATTCGTCTTATTCCGGTAGGTTTCGGGCCAAAACCACCCGAAAAACTATGGAGCAGTGGCCAACTCCAGTCCGCAACATCAGCGAAACCATCGCGTCGCGTCTGCTAACAGGCGCGACGCGAATCAGGCCCGTCGCGTCGTTTTTCACGAAGAAAGTATAAGCAGGACGCGACGTCGCTCCGCGACGTCGCATCGCGATGGGAATCGTCAACCACCACATCGCGACCATTGTTTGCGCATGCATCCACTCGGGACCCATCGCATTTGAACAGTTTGCTGGGACGCGACGGTCGCGTCGCGCCGAAGTATAAACACTCCTTAACGCATAGTGTGATAAGGGTGCTCTCTGTTCGGAGTGAAAAAGCATTTCCCAGTCATTTATGAAGCGCAAGATCAAGTTTGGTAAACGCAGCACCCTTTCAAATCTTAACGTTTGAGATTTGGCCGAATTTCGGAGTTTCGAGGAAGCTAGGGAACAGTTGTGGAATACCACTGGTTATGGACCCTAATTTTTTAGCTCACCTCTGTGCTGTGTCGTCCTCTATCGACATAGTCTCCTAAGAAGAGGCAACGGGTATCTGGAGGCCAACCGTTTGCGTGGAACCATCTCCATAAGTCACTGTATTGGCCGTGGATATCACCGTAAATCGCTATTGGAACTGATAACTTGAAAGGAAGATGATCAGTTTATCAATGCGATTGCAGAAGATTTAACACCATGTTCCCTTTTTCATTTCTTTTGATTGGGATAAGAGTAATACCTCAAGTAACGTTGGTTCGTCCATAAATGTTTTGTAAGCCTCTGTAAGAATCGCTAGCATCACGTCACAATCCCAATCAATTTCACAGGGACCAAGACGAATGACCTTAATCGGAAGGCTTTGTTGTTTGTCGAGATGTCATGTGTGGGAACTAATTCGAACATGTGACAAATGTTTTATAATCATTGATGCACTGACGCACCGAGCAGAGGATTTCTTCCATGGAGGACGTCTCACTTATATCACTGAGTTTTGCCTGCTCTTTCGCCTCGCGATAAGTGATACGATCAGTCGTCGAGTAGGTGAGCACCTGTAAATGGTCGCGATGGAGCAAGTACGAACAAAATATAAAATGAGCTTGTGCAACTAATTTTTTGGAAATAATTAACTGCTTAAGGAGTTGTTCAGGCTCAGGATTCAAACTGGCACTACCAGAACTAATCCTTAAAAATGACACCGCGTTTACAATAGCACTGCAAGCTTTCATGCTGTGTTTGATATGCTCTTCCATTCTGCTTTATATAGCACGCTTTTGCATCGCAGTCCAAATGATGACAATCTTCTCTTCTCAGACGGGATGAACAGGATGAAACTGCATTGCCTCGCTGGAGGGCGCGCGGTTGAGCTCAACCAGAAAACGGGGTGGCTGACGGTACCTCGCGGATACGCACGCTTGGCGCCTCCGCTAAGTGACAGCCAGGAAAGTTCAAGTGAGGGGTGCAATTCTTGAACCGCAGTCCTTAAAATCCTCCAAAATTATCCACAGGAGGCTATTTGCTGTGCTGTTCACGAAATCGGTGTAAGTGACATCATTTTTGTCCAGTGACAGGCCTTCTTTTCGTGTTTAGCACGAGAAATAACCCCACGGCACAATTTTTTAGAGTATTCTACGAAGTCTCTGTTAGAGTATGTGGTCCTGATTTGAAAGCACATTACTTTCTTTTCATTTCTTTGAGTAACACTTGCACCAATCTGGCCGTCCGGCTGATGCCGGATTTTCATACTTTTCTGGATGCTCGCCTCTCTCGCATATTTTTATTATCCACAGATAAGATTTGTGCAGGTGGATGAACAGACACTACCCAAAAAGAAGTATTCTTCGCGCCTCAGGGAACAGTTAACCTATTATGCGCAGCTCCTTTCCAACCATATGTGATAAAGCATCTCAGTTGGCTGTGGCGGACGTAAATGGTAAAAAGTGAACGAATCAGTGACAAAAAAATGGTAGAAAGTGAGCAAATTAGTGCCAAATTAGGGTTGCACCTGAATATCGACGCACCCTTACCACACAGTTGGACCAGACTCTAGGCGTTTTCCCACTTTTGGACGAAGGGACATCCTTATCACACCGTTGGAGCCGTCCGTAGATGTCTCTCTACTTCCGAAACGGCACACCCTTGTCACACCGTTAGACCCGAGTCCAGGCGTTTGTCCAATTATGGGCGCCGGAGTGTCACTTTCACAGCAGTTGATCCGTTCAATGGCAACTCTCCCACTACCGGGCGGTGGCTCTAACACACGCTGTTGGCCGGTTTCTTACAATCTTCCCTACATCCGTGGTGGCCCAACTCTCGTCCGTATCATTCCTCGTCCACCTGGTTCCTCCTCTTCGTCATAAAGGCATCCCTCCCGTCTCTTTCCCTTTACACGGTCTGTAATCACATTCCTATCTCAATCATTCCGACTGTGGCGAAAACAACTCTTGGCCATTAGCATGTCTAAACGTGACTGAAGTAGACCGAAATACCTCTAAGTCTAGGTAGAAATCAAAATTTGCAACCTTTCCGTAAATAACTTGATGCCTTGATGCACTAAACACGATGGTGTATATCTTTTGCGTTTTCGATGGCTGGTTTCCGAGCACAGACACGCACACACACAGACACACACACAGACACACACACATATGAAGTGCCAATTAATTAGAAGTAAGATACCTATTGTAAATGAGGTCAAATGTGAGAAAGAGCGAGAGTAAGAGCAAGGAAAGCAAAAGCATGAGTTACTTCCTTCTTTTGACCATGCCTGACTTTTTCAGCGTGTGGAAGAGGGAGGACGAAGATGAAGGGACGGTGGAGAGAAAGGAATGCGACCGCGGAATCGACTCCGGCGCCCCTCAACCCGAACCCCTGCTTCTGCCTTCGCCCACTACCTGAGCTCCTGCTTTAGCCTTCTATCCTGCTGTCGGAATAAAACTGTTACCAGCCTGATCGTCCGGATAACGCCGGACTCTCAGGCTTCTTTTCGTGCTCGCTTCGCTCGCATATTTTCATTGGCCTCAGATAAGATTAGTGCAGGTGGATGAACAGACACTATCCACAGAGAAGCATTCTTTACCGCGGTTCATGGAACCATTGACCCACTATGGACAGCTCCTTTCCAACAATTTGTGGTACCGCATTTCGGTGGAAGTAAATAGTAAAAATTGACCGAGTAAGTGCAAACTGGGATTGGACCTGAACACCGATGCACCCTTATCTCACCGTTGGAACCTGCCTCCAAAGGTTCCTCCCGTTTTGGACGCCGGCGCACACTTGTCACGCCGTTGGACCCGACTCCAGGCGTTTTCCCACTTTCGGAAGCAGGCGCACCCTTATCACACCTTTGGACTCCACGCGTTTCCCCGCTTTTGGACGCCGACGCACCCTCATCAAGCCGTTGGACCCGACTCCACGCGTTTTCCCACTTTCAGATGCCGGCGCACCCTTACCACACATTTGGACCCGACTCCAGGCGGTTCCCCACTTTCGGACGCCGGCGCACCCTTATCACACCGTTGGACCCGACTCCAGGCGTTTTCCCACTTTCGGACGCCGGCGCACCCTTATCAAGCCGTTGGACCCGACTCCACGCGTTTCCCCACTTTTAGACGCCGGCGCACCCTTATCACACCGTTGGACCCGACTCCACGCGTTTTCCCACTTTCGGACGCCGGCGCACCCTTATCACACCGTTGGACCCGACTCCAGGCGTTTTCCCACTTTCGGACGCCGGCGCACCCTTATCACGCCGTTGGACCCAACTCCACGCGTTTCCCCACTTTTAGACGCCGGCGCACCCTTATCACACCGTTGGACCCGACTCCACGCGTTTTCCCACTTTCAGACGCCGGCGCACCCTTACCACACATTTGGACCCGACTCCAGGCGTTTCCCCACTTTCGGACGCCGGTGCACCCTTACCACACCGTTGGACCCGACTCCAGGCGTTTCCCCACTTTCGGACGCCGGCGCACCCTTATCACGCCTTTGGACCCGTCTCCAGGCGTTCCCCCTTTTTTGGACGCCGATCAAACCGCTAACCCACCTCTAACATACTCTATGCTGCAAGCCCATCCTTGTCACTCCTCACCCGTCTGGTTCATCGTCCTCGTTATAAAGGCATACTACCCTTCTCCTTCCTTTTATACGGTCCTGTGATCATAAAGTTATCTCATTCATTCCGACCGTGGTGAAAACAACTGCAGGCCATTAACATGTCTGAACATGACAAAATTGGCCCGAAACACCCTTAAATCAAGGTAAAAATCAAAATTTACCACGTCCTCGTACATAACTCGATGCGCTGAACACAATGGTGTAGGTATTTTCCGTTTTCGATGGCTGGTTCTCGTGTGTGTACACACACACACACACACACACACACACACACACACACACACACACACACACACACACACACACACACACACACACACACACACACACACACACACACACACACACACGCACACGCACACAGACACACACACACACACACACACACACACACACACACATGAACTGCCAATTAAGAAGAAGTATGATTACTTTCAAGATCGGCTGTTGATAAATCTCGGCATGGCTTGAATGAGTTTCGTGTTTATTCAGAACGGCCAACGTTTTGGAGCTATCTCCTTCTTCGGGTGGCGGTCAAGACGTACGCCGCGACGCGACCGCGCCGCACGCGTACGCTTTTCATGTTCAGGTTGTTTCTTCAAATTCAACGCACTAAATGACATCGGTGGCCACCTTCTCACAGTTCGTGGGTTCCAAAAACACTTATCTGTGCCACTCAAGCTTAGGAAAGTTGTCTATATCCACGCAGAACTGCTCGTACCCTAGAATGTTGCAGCCGCGACGCGCACATGAATCGACCAATCACAGACCAGCAGCGTACCTCTTGTCACGCAGCCTCCTTCTTCAGGGCCTGGAATTGGCTACTCTGAAAAATCAGGTTTGGTCGATTTAGTGAACCTAGTGAATATGCCCTCCGATAACTTAATGTCTCGGCTAGTGAGGAATCGTCTATATGATCGTCCCTGCATCACACCCAACTGTATCATCTGTCCCTCTGGGAGAGGGAGATTGCATCATGTGAGGAGCCATCTATCAGATGTCATGCAAGATATGTGGCGACGATTACATAGGCGAAACAGCACGACCCCTAAAGCTTAAAATAAAAGAACACCTAGAGGGAAAACGAAACTTCAGAAAATCCACACCACTAGGTTCACATCGAGTTCAGAATCACGATAACGTTGATTTTGAAGTTCGAGTCACCATACTCGCACAGCGGACTAACATAACGGTGCGCAAAACTATGGAAGCTTTCCTGATAAAGGCTAAGAGCCCGAATGAATCGCAAGGATGAATGCTTATCGATCAACACCGAACTTGCCTCCTATCTAGATCTTTGTCAGTTCTGATCAAGTCGTGGCCGAGTCAGTCTTCATTGCCCGCAACCACTGGCGACGAGCGAGCGGTCACACGGCACTAGTCACTAGTCAACATCCGTGCCCCACGAGGTGTATACATGTTTCCAGTTATGTGGGTCTTTTTCGGTGATCGAAAAATAAGTTTTTGGACTTTCGGCTTGATTGCTAATGCACTTAATGGGGCAGCTTCAACGAGTTTTTTAACCCATTTCAGGCTCTGAAGAAGGAGAAAGCTTCGAAAAGTTGGCCGTTCTGAATAAACTGACTAGTATTCTCGCGTGCAGTTCAACATAAAATGTTATTACTGTTATTAATGTTGCTGAATAGCCGAATAAACAAGTATTATTCCTTGTTCTACGCATACTTCCGCTGGCGCTACGCTCACTGGTAGGAGGTTCCCCCGCTTACTAACTACGATTGATAGAGGGTCTCAGGTGAGATTTTCTTATTTTAGTAGTTGTTAATGCTCTGTTGAGCGAAAACAAGACTAGCCACCTTGTTTTTCGTTTATTACAGATCGTCTCAATCAGAAGCCAGCAGCGCATGAAATTCTCGAAACGAAGAGTACCATAGCCATCGCTTTTTTGTGCTTGGCCCGAATTCAGAGCCATGACGGCTGGACGGGAAGCATTTTGCCGAAAACGTGGCTCACGCAGAAGTCATGAAGGGAACTTTTCGAAGTCACAGCTGCGCAGGAAAACCTCATCGACTTCTTTTTGTGATTCTGCTGCGCTTGAAGAAACTCGAAAGGCATTCTTTTTGAGGTGCAGTTGCACTTAAAAAATCGCCTACGCTACCCTTTTTTACATTTGCTCGAGCTAATGGTTTTCTGAAGGGCGTCCCACGTGACCTGTTGGTCAGAAACTAGTCCGCCAAATTAAGTGATTCGCGGTATTTTGCAAGATGTCGTCCTCGAATAAAATGACATGACTCGCGCAAGAAGTTGAGCAGCAGTAAGGCGCCAGAAAGAAATTTCGCGTAGCAATGAAAACAGTGACTGGAGCAGTGTTAACTCCAAAAGAGTGAATGAAGACCAGATGCTAGCGACTGAGTGGGTCACCTAGGTAAAGAGATACGACAGAGGCCGAAAAGTAGCAGTGTACCTTGATTTTCTATAAAACATCCTTGACGTGCGGTCATCAGTGACACGTTTTTCTGGTGACATTTGCAAGTACACCTTGTGCGATCCCTTAGACTCCTGTCCTCACTTTTGGAAGTTTTAATCGGAAGCGAACCGTCTGCGAGTTTCGACCTAGTTTTGCCATGCCCATTCTTATATGTCACCTCATGAGTGTAATAACAGAATTCTTCGAATGCTGACACTTGTTTGCATAGCATTCTTCGCCAATTATGTGAAAAAAGCCGTGTCCAGCTAATGCAAACCGTGCAGCTGTCCTGAGTTTTTGAGAGTTTTTTTAAACAAAAAAGCTCTCTAGGGTCCTGGTCCCGCCCGCATCAGCTACATATAGAGCCGCATGAAGGGTCTTCGGCAATAAAAAAAAACTAGAGAATCTGTTGGCGATACATTTTACGCGCTAGCAAGATAAGATAGCGATTATTCATTTATTTGTTTACCAGTCTGGCCGTCCGGCTGACGCCGGACTTCCAGACTTTTCCTAATGCTCGCTTCGCTCGCATGACTTCATCCCTTCTTCATTCAAATAAAGTCACAGCTATTCCACATTTTTGCTATAATGTGTCCCACACCCTTTCCATTGCTTTTTCTCATGTAAAAATGCACTTATCAAAGAGGATTAACCTTCTCGAAGCAATCTTATCATTTGCTCAACTGAAAATGCTTTTTGTAACTACATATAACCGGTTCAACCTGGATTGACCGCAGAAAATGGTCTATCATTCTTTGTTTGTTATAACTGGTCAAGTGATAAGAGTCAGTTAGAACATATAAAAGTGGAGGGTGCGGTGTGTTCATAAACAAATGAGAAGAGAAGAACGCGGGGGAGGACGTAAGGAGGAAGGATTCACACGGATTGCATACTAATCCGCGCAGTGGCTGACATCTAGTTTTTTGTTAACGATTGATGTTAGACGCCATCGAATCGATTTAACAAATATGGACCTAACTCACGACATTTCCCTGAGTAGTGGACACCGGCGCACCCCTCCTGCATCGGTAGCTATATTTTCAGGCGCTCCTCCACTTTTGAGCGCAGGCGCAGCCCTATCACAGCAGTAGACCCGTCTCCCCCCACTTTGGGCGCAGCGCACACTTGTCACAGCAGTGGACCTGTCTCCCCCCACTTTAGGCGCCGGTGCACCCTTATCACAGCTGTGGACCCGTCTTCCCCCACTTTGGGCGCCGACGCACCCTTATCACAGCCGTGGACCCGTCTCCCCCCACTTTGGGCGCCGACCACCCTTATCACAGCCGTGCACACCGGTTATCACAGCCCCGTGGACCCGTCTCCCCCCACTTTGGGCACCGGTGCACCCTTATCACAGCCGTGGACCCGTCTCCCCCCCACTTTGGGCTCCGACGCACCCTTATCACAGCCGTGGACCTGTCTCCCCCCACTTTGGGCTCCGACGCACCCTTATCACAGCCGTGGACCCGTCTCCCCCCACTTTGGGCACCGGTGCACCCTTATCACAGCCGTGGACCCGTCTCCCCCCACTTTGGGCACCGGTGCACCCTTATCACAGCAGTGGACCCGTCTCCCCCCACTTTGGGCTCCGACGCACCCTTATCACAGCAGTGGACCCGTCTCCCCCTACTTTGGGCACCGGTGCACCCTTATCACAGCAGTAGACCCGTCTCCCCCCACTTTGGGCGCCGACGCACCCTTATCACAGCCGTGGACCCGTCTCCCCCCACTTTGGGCACCGTGCACCCTTATCACAGCCGTGGACCCGACTCCAGGCGGTTCCCCACTTTTGGACGCCGGCGCACCCTTATCACGCCGTTGGACCCGACTCCAGGCGTTTCCCCACTTTTGGATGCCGGCGCACCCTTATCACACCGTTGGACCCGACTCCAGGCGTTTCCCCACTTATGGACGCCGGCGCACCCTTATCACGCCGTTGGACCCGACTCCAGGCGTTTCCCCGCTTTTGGACGCCGGCGCACCCTTATCACACCGTTGGACCCGACTCCAGGCGTTTCCCCACTTTTGGACGCCGGCGCACCCTTATCACACCGTTGGACCCGATTCCAGGCGTTTCCCCACTTTTGGACGCCGGCGCACCCTTATCACACCGTTGGACCCGACTCCAGGCGTTTCCCCACTTTTGGACGCCGGCGCACCCTTATCACACCGTTGGACCCGACTCCAGGCGTTTCCCCACTTTTGGACGCCGCGCACCCTTATCACACCGTTGGACCCGACTCCAGGCGTTTCCCCACTTTTGGACGCCGGCGCACCCTTATCACACCGTTGGACCCGACTCCAAGCGTTTCCCCACTTTTGGACGCCGGCGCACCCTTATCACACCGTTGGACCCGACTCCAGGTGTTTCCCCACTTTTGGACGCCGGCGCACTCCTACAGCAACAGTGGACCCGGTGTAGAACATTTTCTTCACTCTAGGCCACGCCCTCGAATTTCGTTTCACACTGACACACACACGCACACACACACGTGACAGACTAAGCCCTTTATTATAAGTCATGATTTAATACGCCGCAAGGACGTACCATCAACTATCGTGGCAAGACCTGGAGTCGGAATCAGATCAATTAATCAGACGAACAAAGAACAGGAAATAAAATAGTTGGAGGTAAGTTAGAGAAGCAATACAATAAAAAATTCGAGGCAGCAACATATTTGACTCATTAAAGAAGGACGAGATAGCCCCCAGCTTAGTTCCTAAAGAAATAACGAACCTTTTTTTTTCATTGAAAGAGACGCTGCAATGCAAAAAAGAAAACTGCAAGCGCTTGGCAAGGACTACGGCCTCAGGTTCTCTACTGGCGATGAAAGATTGTCCACCGAAAGACTCACAGCATTGGCTGATGAGTAAAACCTTGTGGTGACCCAGGAGCCGCAGAGCTCTGATATTGTAACGGAGGTAGATTTAGTAGTGCCGCTCCACTAGCACAGAGTACCATTGGCCAAGAGAGGAGCTAAACCTTAGAGATAATCACGACCTAAGTACGCAACCGGAAGCTCCATTCTGGGGCGGGCGCTGAGGCGCCTCTTCGAGCTGGTACGAACCCCAGGCGTAAACTTAGATGGAATCCGGCTCTGCTCCACGGATGAAGCCTGGTACCTTACCCAGTGAACCGACCACTACCTACCACACATAACTAACGGCATTCCCTAGAAAAAGCGACAAAGACTCAATATCTCTAGCACGGAAAATGAGAAACATAAGAACATAAGAAGAGAGAAACTAAGGTAAGCTCATATGACTTCATTTGAGTCACGTAAGCTCATGATTATGTGGGATAGCACAATCATTTCATTCTTAGTTGGAGGCAGAGCCATCGAGGGTGTCGATCAGGATGGTTCAGCTGGCAAGGGAACAGACTCCGAAGTTTGGTATCATGGCACGATTCCTGGTGTATCGAAATTTTTTGCGCGGTTAATAACACTTCTGTTTGGCGATACAATTGACAAGGTTCGTGTGGCGATAAAATTGGCGAATCTCTTGTGGAGATACAATTGAGGAGGTTTGTTTGGCAATACATTTGGCCGGAATTCTTGTTTGGCAATGCATTTGACGGACTTCGTTTGCCTGGGTGGCTGGCGAACCCGTCCGCGAGATTGCCAAACGAACCTCCGAATGTATCACCATCGAACATCAGAATTGGGCTAGATCTGTTGTCGAATGTCGGGCTGCACTTTCTCACATGTACAGAAGTTCTGTGAAAACTCACTGCATTCATATTAATTTCTTCGATTGATGAAGACAATGTTTCTAGAGACCCTCTACAAATTCGCTCAATTACATTGTTTGTTTCGTTGCTTGTAAGCCTTGGTTGAACGGAAAACTGAGTGAGGTCCAGCTAAATTGGAGATTCTGGTCGCAGCAGCTCTCAATCAGTGATGTATTCGAGGCATCTTCATGGGATAATATTGGAACATGAACTCACGTGAATTCTTTCTGGAAACCTAAGAGTGTTATCGAACAGCAAAGAACAGCCATAGTTAATAATTAAGAGCATTAACTGAAAAAGATTCATTGCTCAATATTTGCGCACATATGTACAAGCACTTCTTATACTCACCAGTTTAGCGATTATGATTATAAACGTTACGATGTGACCGATGTATTGTACTGTGTAGCTCCGAGTTCGGTTGAGATGATAGAACGAGAGAGTGTTGCACAAATGTGTTTCACAACAGCTGAAATACAGTGAGCGTCGATGGACGCTGCGAATTCTTTTACTTGGCAGCGCAGAGCGAGTTGACCACGACGATACCGGCGCATAGTAAGCGACTAGCGCCCCTTCGGGACGCTAGAAAGTGGGGTGGGGCAGCCACTTGAGGCATGTGCAAAAGCTCCACACGTGCAAAATGCTTAGAAAATTAGCAAATAAGCAAAATTAATCATTAACTGAGCTCAAATTCAAAAACCTTCTTATAAGTTACGTATAAGAGAAGCATACAAATCTTCCAATGGGCCCAAACATGAAGTCCTTCTTATGAGTTGAGTATGCGAATGAGAAGTTCGTTCCCCATCGTATGGCGTATTCGTGCGTATTCCTCACTATCGGGCCAACGCAGACGCGTTCTCCATCGGCGGAACTGTATCCTGCCGTTCCCCACACTATTGGACAAAGCGAAATTCTATGCGAGTGTTTTCCACACTACTGGGCCGCAGCGGACTTTCCTCCATCGGTGGACCCGTATTCTGGCGCCATCTTCACACATTAGGCCTGAACCGTATCCTGGTATTCTCCACTTTACTGAGTCGCAGCGGACCAATCCTATGTTGGCGGACCCGTATCCCGGTGTTATCCATACTACTGGGCCACGGCGGGCCCTTCCTCCATCACAGCGCCCGCATTCTCGCGCCTTCCTCACAGTTAGGGCAAGCCGGATCCGTTCTCCAGGGGCGGGTTCGCATCCTGTCATTCTCAATACTAAAGTGAACCCGTATCCTGGCGTCCCCCACACCACTGGGCCACGGTCGGCCCTTTCTCCATCGGTGGACCCGCACCATTGGGCCTTCGCGGGCCTTCTCTCCATAGCTGGACCCGTGTCATGGCGTTCCCCACAGCACTGGGCCACGGCGGGACCTTTCTCCATCGGTGGACCCGTTTCTCGGCGTTCCCCACAGCACTGGGCCACGGCGGGCCCTTTCTCCATCAGTGGACCCATGCCAAGGAGTTTCTCGCACCACTGGGCCAGGCGGGCCTTCGTTTCTTGGCGTTCCCCACAGCACTGGGCCACGGCGGGCCCTTTCTCCATCAGTGGACCCATGCCAAGGAGTTTCTCGCACCACTGGGCCAGGCGGGCCTTTTCTCCATCGGTGGACCCGTTTCTTGGCGTTCCCCACAGCACTGGGCCACGGCGGGCCCTTTCTCCATCGGTGGACCCATGTCATGGAGTTTCTCGCACCGCTGGGCCAGGCGGGCCTTCGTTTCTTGGCGTTCCCCACAGCACTGGGCCACGGCGGGCCCTTTCTCCATCGGTGGACCCGTTTCTTGGCGTTCCCCACAGCACTGGGCCACGGCGGGCCCTTTCTCCATCAGTGGACCCATGCCAAGGAGTTTCTCGCACCACTGGGCCAGGCGGGCCTTTTCTCCATCGGTGGACCCGTTTCTTGGCGTTCCCCACAGCACTGGGCCACGGCGGGCCCTTTCTCCATCGGTGGACCCGTTTCTTGGCGTTCCCCACAGCACTGGGCCACGGCGGGCCCTTTCTCCATCGGTGGACCCATGTCATGGAGTTTCTCGCACCACTGGGCCACGGCGGGCCCTTTCTCCATCGGTGGACCCGTTTCTTGGCGTTCCCCACAGCACTGGGCCACGGCGGGCCCTTTCTCCATCGGTGGACCCATGCCAAGGAGTTTCTCGCGCCACTGGGCCAGGCGGGCCTTTTCTCCATCGGTGGACCCGTTTCTTGGCGTTCCCCACAGCACTGGGCCACGGCGGGCCCTTTCTCCATCGGTGGACCCATGCCATGGAGTTTTTCGCACCGCTGGGCCAGGCGGGCCTTCGTTTCTTGGCGTTCCCCACAGCACTGGGCCACGGCGGGCCCTTTCTCCATCGGTGGACCCGTTTCTTGGCGTTCCCCACAGCACTGGGCCACGGCGGGCCCTTTCTCCATCGGTGGACCCATGTCATGGAGTTTCTCGCACCACTGGGCCAGGCGGGCCTTTTCTCCATCGGTGGACCCGTTTCTTGGCGTTCCCCACAGCACTGGGCCACGGCGGGCCCTTTCTCCATCGGTGGACCCATGTCATGGAGTTTCTCGCACCACTGGGCCAGGCGGGCCTTTTCTCCATCGGTGGACCCGTTTCTTGGCGTTCCCCACAGCACTGGGCCACGGCGGGCCCTTTCTCCATCGGTGGACCCGTTTCTTGGCGTTCCCCACAGCACTGGGCCACGGCGGGCCCTTTCTCCATCGGTGGACCCGTTTCTTGGCGTTCCCCACAGCACTGGGCCACGGCGGGCCCTTTCTCCATCGGTGGACCCATGTCATGGAGTTTCTCGCACCACTGGGCCAGGCGGGCCTTCGTTTCTTGGCGTTCCCCACAGTACTGGGCCACGGCGGGCCCTTTCTCCATCGGTGGACCCGTTTCTTGGCGTTCCCCACAGTACTGGGCCACGGCGGGCCCTTTCTCCATCGGTGTACCCGTTTCTTGGCGTTCCCCACAGCACTGGGCCACGGCGGGCCCTTTCTCCATCGGTGGACCCGCGTCTCGGCGTTCCCCACAGCACTGGGCCACGGCGGGCCCTTTCTCCATCGGTGGACCCGTATCCGTATTTAGTTGAGTGGATACACAATGTTATGCCTTCCTATTTAGAGGCGATGCGGCAATAGCACCCACCAGATGAGGCGACCGCGTAGGTCCACCCTCCCGAGCTTCCGAGACGCGGCAGCCCTCATAGCACCCGTCCATCTCTTCCTGCAAATGCTCTTAGCGCCCCATCAGTGGAAGGCTGGTTTTCCTGCTGCGTATATTGTGCAGCCTGAAAGCTCGTAAACACTCCCTCACTCGTATGCGGCGAGACCGCCAGCGAAGGTGATGAAATCACCATCCCCTGGATGCGGGAGAGCCAGCAGTGACGTAATTTCGGGTCCCGATGCGAACGTGTCTGCGTCCACGGAAATCGGCCATTTCGCCACACAGTCTGCGCCTCAAGATTGCGGTGTCTATGAGTGCCGCCCCGTATCTCTAACCGCTCTAGCCCCCTTACGGCGCTTTGTTTAATAGACTAGCGCCCCTTCGGGACGCTAGAAAGTGGGGTTGGGCAGCCACTTGAGGCATGTGCAAAAGCGCCACACGTGCAGAATGCTTAGAAAATTAGCAAATAAGCAAAATTAATCATTAACTGAGCTCAAATTCAAAAACCTTCTTATAAATTACGTATAAGAGAAGCAGAACAAATCTTCCAATGGGCCCAAACATGAAGTCCTTCTTATGAGTTGAGTATGCGAATGAGAAGTTCGTTCCCCATCGTATGGCGTATTCGTGCTTATTCCTCACTATCGGGCCAACGCGAACGCGTTCTCCATCGGCGGAACTGTATCCTGCCGTATCCCACATTATTGGACAAAGCGAAATTGTATCCGAGTGTTTTCCACACTACTGGGCCGCAGCGGACTTTCCTCCATCGGTGGACCCGTATTCTGGCGCCATCTTCACACATTAGGCCTGAACCGTATCCTGGTATTCTCCACTTTACTGAGTCACAGCGGACCAATCCTATGTTGGCGGACCCGTATCCTGGTGTTATCCATACTACTGGGCCACGGCGGGCCCTTCCTCCATCAGAGCGCCCGCATTCTGGTGCCTTCCTCACAGTTAGGGCAAGCCGGATCCGTTCTCCAGGGGCGGGTTCGCATCCTGTCATTATCAACACTAAAGTGAACCCGTATCCTGGCGTCCCCCACACCACTGGGCCACGGTCGGCCCTTTCTCCATCGGTGGACCCGTATCCTGGTGTCCCCCGCACCATTGGGCCACGGTCGGCCCTTTCTCCATCGGTGGACCCGTGTCATGGCGTTCCCCACAGCACTGGGCCACGGCGGGCCCTTTCTCCATCGGTGGACCCGTGTCTCGGCGTTCCCCGCATCACTGGGCCACGGCGAGCCCTGTCTTCATCGGTGGACCCGTGTCATGGCGTTGCCCACAGCACTGGGCCACGGCGGGCCCTTTCTCATCGCTGGACCCGTGTCATTGAGTTCCCCACGGCACTGGGCCACGGTGGGCCCTTTCTTCATCGGTGGACCCATGTCATGGCGTTCCCCACGGCACTGGGCCACGGTGGGCCCCTTCTTCATCTCTGGACCCGTGTCATGGCGTTCCCCACAGCACTGGGCCACGGCGGGCCCTCTCTCCATCGGTGGACCCATGTCATGGAGTTTCTCGCACCACTGGGCCACCGCGGGCCTTTTCTCCATCAGTGGCCCCGTATCTTGGCGTCCCCCGCTCCATTGGGCCCTAGCGGGCCTTTTCTCCATAGCTGGACCCACCTCATGGCGTTCCCCACAGCATTGGGCCACTGCGGGCCCTTTCTCCATCGGTGGACCCGTATCCGTATTTAGTTGATTGGATATACAATGTCATGCGCTTGCCCTGCGACGCGGGTAGATCTAGGGGATGGACTCCTTAGTTCGACAGTGCTGGATTCGATTCATGCGGCCGGCATATGAGTGTGAACATGCACTCACGCGCGTGGGTGTGTGCAAATGCTTTGTGCGGGCTGTATCCTGCAGTTCGGATTTGGCCAAAAGCTCGCACTCTAACGACTGGGAAGCGCATGAGAGGCGAGTAGGGGCCGCCTCTAACAAATAAGTCCCTTGTCCACGGGGGGAATTCCTTCTCCCCGTAAATCGAATGCCGGCGACAGGCCGCAGTGACAGGCCGGCTGACGAACACCCCATGTCACATCACATGGATCATGACGCCAAATGGATTTGAGAAGAATGCTACGGCGTACGCGGGAATCGACGCCCACTCGCGGGGCCCGGTGAGTGTGGACAATAATATGCGAGGGTCCTCGATGCTTCGCGAACGGCGGCATCGGGGGGCAAGCAGGCGAGTCGTTAAGGATCACTGCGTAGCCAATACGCGTATTGCGACTTTGAACGTTGGCACGTTGACAGGTCGCTCATATGAGCTAGCAGCAGCACTACAGCGCCGACGAATCGACCTATGCGCTGTGCAGGAGACAAGATGGTCAGGAAGCAAATCCAAGGACATCGGATGCGGCTACAAGATCGTCTATAATGGCAGTCCAGGTACAAGGAACGGCGTCGGGGTCATCGTCTCTGAAAGGTTCAGGGATTCCATAGCAGTCGTAGAGCGTTTTGACGACCGTCTTATGAAGATTGTTATTGTCACGCAAGAACGGCGCATTCACTTCTTCTCGGCATATGCCCCACAGACTGGATACACCGATCGGGTCAAGGATGACTTCTGGGCACTGATTGGTGAGACGACCGCAGCAATACCACCAGAAGACACGATCATCATTGCGGGAGACCTGAATGGCCACGTAGGAGTGACGAAAGACGGCTACAGGTGCCACGGTGGCTTCGGATACGGGGTGCGCAACGACGATGGTGAGCGTATACTCGACTATGCCGAGTCTCACAATCTTGTCATAGCAAACACGAAGTTCCGAAAGCGACCATCCCACCGTGTTACTTTCTACAGTGGTGGCAACGAGACACAGATCGATTACGTCCTCGTGAGGTACCGAGACCAGAAGCTTGTCACGGACGCAAAAGTTGTGCCTTACGAGACGGTCACGTCCCAGCATCGACCGCTAATCTGCACGATGAAAATCACTCCGCCAAATCAGAGGCGCGTCGAGCGATGTGGGCCGGCTCGAATCAGGTGGTGGAGACTAAGAGAGAGACAAGTAGATGTCATCTCCAAGATCAAGTTGCCACTTGTCACGAACGTAGATGAGACATGGCAAGGGGCTACCAATAATATCCTTGCAGCAGCTCGTTCCGAACTTGGCACTACCAAACCAGACCGACGAAAGATCGAAAGAAAGACTTGGCTTTGGACGGAGGAAGTGAGAACGAAAGTCCGCGAAAAGAAGCGTTTGTACCATCTCTTCCTTGACAATAAAACGGCAGACAACTGGAGCAGTTACAGGGAGGCGAAGAGGGCTGCGAAGAAGGCCGTGGCCGCTGCGAAAGCGGCTCATTACGATGAAGTCTGTAAGAAGTTGGACTCGAAAGACGGTGAGCGCTTTATTTACCGACTGGCGAAGTCGCGTCAGCGCCAAGCAGACGATGTCGAGAAGTTTCACGGCGTTAACGATGAACAAGGCCATCTTCTCATGGACCGCAAGATGGCGACGCAACGATGGAGGGATTATTTTGAGAAAGTCTCCACGGAAGAATTTGCGCATCCTTCTGTCCCAGAAATCCCGCCCACCTTCGGACCGGTACAGCCGATCACCATCGAAGAGACCATGTTTGCATTGAAACGTATGAAGCTAGGCAAAGCGACTGGTCCAGATGATATGGCAGCGGAAGTGTGGAAGGCACAGGGTTGGAGCTCCGCCGAATGGTTGACGAAATTTTTCAACTTGGCAATAGCGGAGAAGAAGGTGCCCGAGGACTGGCAACGAAGCATCACCATCCCGATCTGGAAAGGTAAGGGCAGTCCCGCAGATTGCGCGAACTATAGGCCAATCCGTCTGTTGCCGCACACCATGAAGATCTTCGAGCGTATCATTGATCGCCGGATTCGTGAAATTGTTCAACTATCCCCGAACCAGTGCGGTTTTGTACCCGGATGCGGCACTACCGATGCCATCCATGCTGCCCGTCTCCTGATCGAGAAGCATCGTGAGAAGAAACGGCCACTGCACCTAGCGTTCCTCGACCTGGAGAAGGCCTTCGATCGCGTTCCGCACGAAGTGATCTGGTACGCAATGCGGCTTCAAGGCATTCCGGAGGAGCTTCTCAGATGGGTGCAGATGCTTTACGCCGATCATAGGAGTAAAGTGCAGGCGGCAGCCGGCACATCGACAGAGTTTCCCATAACCGTTGGCGTACACCAAGGCTCAGCTCTCTCTCCTCTCCTTTTCATCGTTGTCATGGATGCCCTCACAAAGGACCTTCAAAGACCGGTTCCTTGGACGCTGTTGTATGCCGACGACGTAATGCTAGCATCTGAAGACAAGGGTGAGCTTGAACGGCAGACGCAAGCGTGGAGTGACCGACTGGCACGGTTTGGCCTTCGCCTCAACATTAAGAAGACCGTGTATCTGACCACAGACGAACACGAGCCCGGCACTATTAAAGTTAATGGCATGAATCTCCCGAGAGCCACTGCGTTCAAATACCTCGGTTCAATGGTCTCATCGGACGGCAGTCTCGCTCATGAGATGATCGCACGCGTTAACGCTGCGTGGCTGAAGTGGCGCTCACTGACTGGTGTGCTGTGCGACAAGAGCATCCCAGACCGCCTGAAGTCGAAGATCTACCGAACAGTGATACGCCCGGTCGCGCTCTATGGTGCCGAATGTTGGCCTGCCACCAAGGAAATGGAGCGCCGAATCAACATCATGGAAATGAGGATGCTGCGGTGGATGGGTGGCATTACGCAGCTGGATCGCTTCTGCAACCAGGACATACGGCAGCGATTTGGAGTTACTGCGATAGCCGACAAACTCCGGGAGGCGCGTCTGCGATGGTTCGGCCACGTTCTCCGTGCTGATGGCGATAAAGTCTGTAGGATTGGCTTCAATCTAGAAGTACCAGGAAAGCGACCGAAAGGACGACCAAAGCAAAGATGGCTTGACACTCTGCACGCCGACCTCAAGCTGGTTAGGATCCATCCCGACCAGGCGCACGACAGGGCAATATGGCGTCAAAGGATCAGCAAAGCGGACCCCGCTACGAAACGGGAAAAACGCTAGGAAGAAGAAGAAGATATACAATGTCATGCCTTCCTATTTAGAGGCGATGCGGCAATAGCACCCACCAGATGAGGCGACCGCGTAGGTCCACCCTCCCGAGCTTCCGAGACGCGGCAGCCCTCATAGCACCCGTCCATCTCTTCCTGCAAGTGCACTCAGCGTCGCATCAGTGGAAGGCTGGTTTTCCTGCTGCGTATATTGTGCAGCCTGAAAGCTCGTAAACACTCCCTCACTCCTATGCGGCGAGACCGCCAGCGAAGGTGATGAAATCACCATCCCGTGCATGCGGGAGAGCCAGCAGTGACGTAATTTCGGGTCCCGAAGCGAACGTGTCTGCGTCCATGGAAATCGGCCATTTCGCCACACAGTCTGCGCCTCAAGATTGCGGTGTCTATGAGTGCCGCCCCGTATCTCTAACCGCTCTAGCCCCCTTACGGCGCTTTGTTTAATAGATCTCGTAGTGTGCTTTCTGGGCATCCTACACAACGAATTAAGAATGAAACCAAGCAATCATTGAGTTTTTCGGCCAACCTACAGGTGCTCATGCAATTTCAATCTGCATTGTTCAAAGTGAATATTTCTCTATTGTTTTTCATTCCTACTTATCTTATTCAGAAGAGCACGAAGGATGAGTTTACTTTCGAGTGAGGTACTGTCTAGCCCGAATTCCAGAGTTTCCAAGAGACTCTTGAACAAAATAATTGTATGGATGTTCTAAATATAAATGATGTTTAGGATGCCATTGATAGAAATTTGGAGGTCGCTTTCCGGATACGACTCTGGATGTTCCACTAGATCGTCTTCACGCCCCCTTCTGTTTTGATTTCAATAATTTGGCTGTGATTTCTATTTCTATTTTTATATTCCTATTTCTATTTCAAAACCAACTGATTTTCACATATTACGTACATTCTACTGTATTATTCATTCGTTGATTTGCGTTTTAGTTCTTGGTCATTCTCGATTTTCCCTTCTATGAGTTTCCACTGCGGTTCCGCTACCAATATATGTACATACCAGTCTGACCGTCCGGCTAACGCCGGACTTCCAGACTTCTATTGATGCTCGTACCGTTCGCATATTGCACCTTGAAAGCAAACACAAAAGTGTAGATGGATTGATAAAATCTGCATCCTTCCACGCAGTTTTATCGCTCTCCTGAGAAATCCTTGATCCCGTAAGTGGTAGCTTTCCCCGAAGTTATGCTCTTCCATATGAGCGAAGTATATGGCCGTGAAGAACTGAGTGTAACCAATTCAGTGCAAATGTTATGTTGAAATAATTTAGGCTCAACTAGTTGTTGTGGTAATTCAAGTGATAAGGGTCCACCGGTATATATGAATGGAAAGGATGGAGTGGTTCTTCTCCAAAGGAATGGGAAGAGAACACCGATACGAAAGGAAGCAATGTACATCTAGGCGATTTAGGTAGGAGGGTCCGCCGAAACAGGATGAGCGCACCCCTCATGCCAGAACAGACCCGCCTAGCGAATTCCTATTACTTGTGGAAGCCGGCGCACCCATATCACACCGTTGGACCCGACTCCAGGCGTTTCCCCAGTTTTGGACGCCGGCGCACCCTTATCACACCGTTGGACCCGACCCCAGGCATCTCCCCACTTTTGGACGCCGGCGCACCCTTATCACACCGTTGGACCCGACTCCAGGCGTTTCCCCACTTTTGGACGCCGGCGCACCCTTATCACACCGTTGGACCCGACTCCAGACGTTTCCCCACTTTTGGACGCCGGCGCACCCCTATCACACCGTTGGACCCGACTCCAGGCGTTTTTCCACTTTTGAACGCCGGCGCACCCTTATCACACCGTTGGACCCGACTCCAGGCGTTTTCCACTTTTGAACGCCGGCGCACCCTTATCACACCGTTGGACCCGACTCCAGGCGTTTCCCCACTTTGGACGCCGGCGCACCCTTATCACACCGTTGGACCCGACTCCAGGCGTTTTCCCACTTTTGGACGCCGGCGCACCCTTATCACACGTTGGACCCGACTCCAGGCGTTTCCCCACTTTTGGACGCCGGCACCCTTATCACACCGTTGGACCCGACTCCAGGCGTTTTTCCACTTTTGGACGCCGGCGCACCCTTATCACACCTTTGGACCCGACTCCAGGTGTTTCCCCACTTTCGGACGCCGTGCACCCTTACCACACCGTTGGACCCGACTCCAGGCGTTTCCCCACTTTTGGACGCCGGCGCACCCTTATCACACCGTTGGACCCGACTCCAGGCGTTTCCCCACTTTTGGACGCCGGCGCACCCTTATCACATCGTTGGACCCGACTCCAGGCGTTTCCCCACTTTTGGACGCCGGCACACCCTTATCACACCGTTGGACCCGACTCCAGGCGTTTCCCCACTTTTGGACGCCGGCGCACCCTTATCACATCGTTGGACCCGACTCCAGGCGTTTCCCCAATTTTTGGACGCCGGCGCACCCTTATCACATCGTTGGACCCGACTCCAGGCATCTCCCCACTTTTGGACGCCGGCGCACCCTTATCACATCGTTGGACCCGACCCCAGGCGTTTCCCCACTTTTCGGCGCCGGTGCACCCTCCACACCGCGGTGCACTCACCGCTCTCCACTTCCCCATCCTTTAGAGCGTCTCTTCATTCTTTGAACCTCATCATACCCGTCCCTATCATCTTGTTGACCTCGTAATCACCATCACTGGCCAATCAGGGAATTTCGTTTCTGACACACAACACACGTGACAGGCGAAGTAAGCCCGTTATTGTAAGTCATGATCACTGGCGGACGCAGGGGGTTTTTGAAATTTCTTTACAATACAAATAAAAATCCTGTATTAGTTTCTTTTATTGCTTATTTTTATTGCCATTTTTAATACAATTTCTATTTTTTACTTACCAGTTTGGCCGTCCGGCTGACGCCGGACTTCCAGACTTCTATTGGTGCTCACTTCGCTCGCATACTGCATGTTGAAAGCAAACAAAAGTGTAAATGGATTGATAAAAACTGTATCCTTCCACGCAGTTCTATCGCTCTCCTGAGAAGCCCTTGATCCCGTTTGTGGTAGCTTTCCCCCCATATGAGCAAAGTTCGTGGCCGTGAAGGATTGAGTGTAACCAATTCAGTGCAAATGTCATCTTGAAATGATTTGGGCTCAACTGGTTGTTGTGGTAATTCAAGTGATGAGGGTTCACCGATGGTATAAACGGAAAGCAACGAATGGTTCATTCAGACACAAACGGAATGGAGAGAGAACACGGATACCAAAGATAACAATGTACATCTAGGTGATTTAGGTAGGAGAGTCCGCCGCAACAGGGTAAGCGTTCCCGTCATGCAGAAATCGACCCGCCTAGCGAATTCTTATTACTTGTGGGAACCGGCACACCCTTGTCAGTTGAACGCCGGCGCACCCTTATCACACCGTTGGATCCGACTCCAGGCGTTTCAGCACTTTTGGACGCCGGCGCACTCCTACACCAACAGTGGACCAGTTTTAGAGCGTTTTCTTCGGTCTAGGCCACGCCCTCGAATTTCGTTTCACACTGACAAACACACACACACACACACACACACACACACACACACACACACACACACACACACACACACACACACACACACACACACACACACACACACACACACACACACACACACACACACACACACACACACACACACGTACAGTGTAAGCCCGTTATTATGAGTCATGATTATTATAATTAACGAGAGACCCCACTTTTATTCCCACGCTCCCCCTCCCGCCTACTGGTACATATTAAGGGCAATTTATACTGGAAGCGTGCGACTGACGCGCGTGCGTCTCAATGAAGAATAGGGCTTAGTCGCATCGCAGTCGCATCTCAGACGCACGCGTTTACGGCCTCGCGCTCTTTTCACTAAAGATGTACATGCCGCGTTGACCGGTCTTCATGAAAAATTCCTGACAAATGGGATGCGTGCGACTGATGCGCGACTGACGCACGCAGCTAGTGTAAGTTGCCCTTTACTGCAGGTGGTCTCAAAATGTGGCAGTAATCGTTCGAGGATAAGGAAAGTGGGTAGACCCCTTTACAGACATCCCCCACCCCTTTCGTCTAAGGTCCCTGGTGAATTCGTTCGTCTTGAGTTAAGTGGTTCAGCATAGCCCTGATTGCTCTAGGCTTAGCAAGCGATCGGGCTCTGGGATCAGGATTTTGGAGGGGAAAATCCTTCACTCACCATAGTAGGAGGACGATGTTGTTTCGTCCAGTATTGTGATCACACAAATGTCTCTAGTATTTGGTAACAGAATTCGTGGTGGTGGTACCTTGGTTCGATGTGTTGGCACACCATTGAGTACCATGACTTATAATAAACGGCTTAGACTGTCACGTGTGAGTGTGGGTGTGTCTGAAACGAAATTCCCTGATTGGTCAGCGGGGTCAACAAGATGATAGGGACGAGTATGGTGAGGTTCAAAGAATGAGGAGAAGCTCTAAAGGATGGGGAAGTGGAGAGCGGTGAGTGCACCGTGTTGCGGTGGGTGCACGGACCCCAAAAGGTGGAGAATACCTACAGACGGGTCCAGCGGTGTGATAATGGTGCGCCGGCGTCCATAAGTGCGGAAACGCCTGGAGACCTCTTCAACAGTGCGAAAAGGGTGGGTGGGGAGTCGGGTACACTCTTTCAAAAGAGTGCGCCGGCACGTATTGTTCGGAAACGGAAAGGAGCAGGTCCAGTGTTGCTTCAGGAGTGTGCCTGCGCTAATTAGCGATGAAACACTACGGTGTGATAAGGGTGCGCCGGCGTTCAAAAGTGGGGAAACGCCTAGAGTCGGGTCTAACGGTGTGATAAGGGTGCGCCGGCGTCTAGAAGTGGGAAGACGCATGGAACCGGGTCCAACGGTGTGATAAGGGTGCACCGGCGTCCAAAAGTGGGGAAACGCCTGAACCCGGGCCCAGCGGTGTGATAAGGGTGCGCCGGCGTCCAGAAGTGGGGAAACGCCTGGAGCCGGGTCCGACGGTGTGATAGGGATGTGCCGGCTTCCACAAGAAATTCGCTAGGTGAGTCTATTTCTGCATGAGGGGTACGCTTACCCTGTTTCGGCGGACCCTCCTACCTAAGTAAATCACCTAGATGTACATTGTTTCCTTTCGTGTCCGTGTTCTCTTCCCATTCTGTTTGTGTCTGAATGAACCACTCCTTCCTTTCCGTTTATATACACCGGTCGACCCTTATCACTTGAATTACCACAACAACCAGTTGAGCTTTAATCTTTTCAAGATATCATTTGCACTGAATTGGTTATACTCAATTCTTCACTGCCACTAACCTCGCTCATATGAGAGAGCATAACTTCGTTCATATGGGGGAAAGCTACCACCTACGGGATCAAGGGCTTCTCCGGAGAGCGATAGAACTTCGTGGAATGATACAGATTTTATCGGTTCATTCACACTTTTGTGTTTGTTTTCATCGTGCAGTATGCGAGCGAAGCGAGCATCAATAGAAGTCTTTAAGTCTGGCGTTAGCCGAACGGCCAGACTGGTATTGAAATAAATAAATAAATGATATGTAAGGCAACGCAAGATAACGATTGCAGAGTGGGGCGCAATCTCACTGCTGTGAGCTCTCAAGTCCGCAAACTCGTCAGCTCCATGGACGCCCTAACTGTAATGGTATGTCTCAATTTGGACCACCATACAATGTCTGGGTATATTTATACGATATTTCATCGAATCTTCTTGAACTTGCATAGAGCGTTCTTTTTTCACGCTCACCACGACTATCAACACTCATTCATCATTTTGAACGATATTGAAATCGACACTTTAAAAAATCAACACACTATTGGAATTCCAGAAGAATGTTTTACACTACAAAATAGAGAATATGCTTGTGTTCAGCACCCCAACCCAGCTCCCGTGCACGAGTTCTTGCAATGACCACGTTCCAGCCAACAAAGGCTCGGTACATTCACAAGCACGTGTGGCAGTGCCTTTGTGACGGGACTCACGAATGTCAATGGACCGCGATAAGAGGCACTCCGATTCCGTGTTTTCTCGTAGATTTTCTGCTTTCTTACCGCTGACCGTGACCTCTAGGCCTCTCAAAACCTCGAAATCAAAGAAAATCTCAAACATGAAGATTTGAGTGGATGCTGCTTTAAAGGCAGTGTGTCAGCACAAGGATTGCGTTCGCGATCCTCACCTCGCCTTAGGAGATATACGACGCAAACATGTACATTAAGCCACAGGGTAACGTCGAAAACCCCATTGGTTAGGAGATTCTTTGGCCGACTTTATTCCGCATCGAAAACTTGCTGAGGGTGCAGCATGCCTTTCGAACATGGCAGTACTTGTTCAGTCGATAACAGTTACAGCTGAGAAATTCATTTTAATGTGCAAGCTTAACTTTTCATTCGCATTTCCTGCATTTCCTAGTTTCCTAGCAAGGTATTGTGAGCGTCAATGGCAGAGACCCTTCCGCGGCCTCGAGAAGTACGCCGTCGCTCCGCCCACAATCGATGCGTATCGGCATCACAGTCGCCGGCGACGGCGACGCAAGGTGCTACAGTCCTCGAGGACTATAGCGGCAGGCCGCCGTCGCTGGCGATTGGCGATCGTGTTGGCGACTGCGGCGCCGGTGCGCATCGATAGTGAAGGGTCGCCAACATTGGCGGCCGCCGTCGCCGACGACGGCGACGCAAGGTGCTATACTCCTCAAGGAGTATAGCGGCTACCTAAAAGCTACTAGAAATCGCATAACGTCAGAAGACGATATCGATTTCAGCGCGCGCGGCACAGTAGCGCGGCGTCTTTGTCGAGGCCGCGGAAGGGCCACCACTATCGACGCTCACGGCAACTCTTCTGCTTCAATATCAAATTTGGCTTCAAAATAGGGACTTCGACAGTTTTCTTTTCAGATTCAAGCTCTATTTGCAATCAGCGCTTCGAATAGGACCGGATTCTGTTGATATCACCCATCATGAGGTGATACACTGCCTTTAAAGGCAGCAGGAGCTGAAATTCTCGACTCCGAGCTGAGCTGTGGGTGTTGAAGCACAGACTCAGCACATCATAAATGTGAAACCAACACAGACAATGATGGCTTACCTGCAGAGAAAATGGAACATTCGTCGCGAACACGCCTGGCGTGTTCGTGCGCGGACGAGTTTTCTCCTGCGCGAAAGCCATTGCGGTGCGTGGTTTTGGCCAAGTCCCGCCATGGAACCCTGTGAATTGAATGCATTTCGTTTTTCCTTTGCGCCGCGGAGAACTCGTCTGCGTACGAACACGGCCAGGCGTGTTCGCGACGAATGTTCCATTTTCTCTGCAGGTAAGACATCATTGTCTGTGTTCGTTTCACATTTATGATGTGCTGAGTCTGTACTTCATCACCCACAGCTCAGCTCGGAGTCGAGGATTTCAGCTCCTGCTGCCTTTAAGTAATGAGGTGAAATTCTAGTAGCATTGATGCATAGTATTGCAAGCAGTGGACGATCACCGGATATTTTAATTGGCCTCGTGAAAGGTGTTGCGATGACACCTGTAGTTTTGCACTAGGAGGTGCCGCAGCAAATGTGTCCTGCACTCGTGGAAGCCACAGCCCCGACGCTGTTGCGAAGGTCACTACAGCATCATCTCTTCGTCTCTCTTGTGTGGTGGATCGTTCCGTCACGTGTTGTGACGTTAGGGGAAAACAATGGTGGTAACACCATCAACATCGGAGCTCCAGATTCCGTATCCCTGCAGCATATTCCCTCAAAACCACTGATAGACCTTGAGAAGCGGTCTCAAACATGAAAATCTACAGGTGGGTTCAATTACAAAGAGCGCAACAACTATATATCCAGAACATTGACAGGAGCTTGCCTTTAAAGGCCGTGTCCCATTTCACTCTCGTGTTTAGTTTATTAGCAAATTCTTGATCTCCTCGAGATGCTGTTTCCACCTGTGTACATGAAATGTATCGCCTTTATACCCGTCTTTTGGGATGGTGTCTGTAACAACTAGCCGAAGCGAATTGGTATGTGAAGCTCTTGACCTTATCGATTGCTTAAGAAAATACATGTTAGCCAATACTGCAGCCGTGGGAAGTAGCCAGCACACACAGGCCGCCACATCCATGAAGTTCGGATAAAACACGTGAAACCGTCGCAAAATTTTCAAATTTGTAGCGCTGACACCTGATGTGTACTCTTGTGTTCCCCTTCTGACAATAATTTTGCGGAGCAGATCCAAACAATCTGCGGAGGAGATCCAAACACGATGAAGCAATGATCCTAGAATAGTCAAGACACTCACCAATATGGGGAACCATTCGGAACACCATGACATCCAACTGACGGGCATTCGCGCTGCTCAAAAGATGGCTCAGTGCCGATCTCTTGGAGCTTTACCGAACACATTCGAGTCAGTTGTTTCGCCTGTAATTTTCCGCTATTTCTCAGTATGTTATATGGATACTATGTATGTGTTTCGAAGGGAAGCTTACTTCGACAGTGACGCTACTGGACGGTTTCCCAACGAAACAGGAAACTTGAGCTGAAAGCAATAGCATTGGAGAAGGTCGTCTCAGCACTTCGTTGCTCTGCTGACATTGCAAGGTTATGCGGTTGGTTTTCGTTATTAAGAAGCTTGTAATGGGTAAGTAACCTATTTTATTAGCACATGAATTGTCAATATACATACATGTTTGTGTATTTCGTCTGCTCAAACGCGGTAATCGCACAAGCATAGTTAACTTCTCCTCTTTTTTAGACCATTCATTTCATTCGGTTTTTTATTACAAAACTGCTGTACTGAATACGTCCTCAGATAACTGGATAAGGCAAACGCAGCAGAATCTGTCAAGCCACATCCTTAAGAAGTGGAAGGCAGACATTCCTGCAAGACGAAGAACTGCTGCATTCTGACTACTAAGAGCAGCAAAGCCCGTGTTTCGGCTGCGTTGAGAGGGCCAGTTGCTTCTCGATTGACTGCAGTGTCGTTTAACCTGCTTTTCGCCCCTCATGTCCTACCTCCTCCTTGCCGCGTGGCGACCCCCCCTCCCCCATCTGAGAGGTTTATATAAACCGCTGGTTGAGCATCGCAGCGTAGTCGTGTCTCCGCTTCGGCAGAGACAAGGCGAGCCCTGCGAGACTCGTCAAGTCGGCCCGGGTAAAACTGTGTCCCAGTGCAAAAATCGGTCTGACGAGATCCGTGCGGTGCGGACGCGTGCTGTTGCGGCGCGGATCTGGGGTCCGTGGACCCCTACGTCGCTGCCGCGAAAAGCTCTGACGCGTCTGGGAATATTTTTGGATGAGCTTGGGTAAGCATCCACTTACCCAAGTGTGCAGTACGAACACAGCCCTGTGCCCAGATTGAGCTGCCATTCTAGGTTTGAGGCATGCAAACCAGTTCATCGCCCCCAATCACAGCCTTTCCAGGGCAAACCAGCTCGTGGATCGACAAAATAAGCTTTGATCTCGCTGTGTAACTGCTGTTGAAACGGATTCGGCCTGTGTTCGTCGTCCTTGAATCTCTGAGTCGGTGTATTTTATTGGATTGGTGAAAAGTTCTAAAAACAACACTTTTCCTTTTCATTATTAAAACGCAAAAGCAGGTTGGCAAACTTTCACGTGGAGAGCATACGTGGGAAGCTCTATTAGTATTTGAGTACTGATGCCTTCGGCCAGTCTAGCCTAACTTTGCTCCTTTGTCTATTATGGTCTCCTGCGAGGACATCCTGGAAGAGGTACCGATGCCAACATATGTGCTGCGTTTCAAGTGAACGTTGTTAATATCTGACGGTCCCTCGATGGTAACAGGATTTCGAGGTTAGCGAAATAGCGCTTGTAAGTCACTCACGTTCTAGACACGCATCGACTGTTAATAACAATCATTTGCATGAGACCCTGAAGGCGAGGATGCTGACATCTGCGAGTTGGCGAAGACACTTTGTTCGACTGTCATCAACATCCTTTCGGCTTCGGTTAGAGCAAAGTTATGGGAATATGAAATTCCGCGTTGTACAAATCCGACAATTCATGCCGCATAAGCATGCAAGAGTCGCTGTCTCTCGGTCCATGTGGGAACGACTACCTAGAGATACTGCAGCTGAGGTCGGGAGCTTGTTCCTGTACGCGATTAACGCACAACAAGGCCGATAGATTGAACCAATTCCAAAACAGTCAAGAGCAGACCTAAAGAAAAAAAGATTTCTCTATGCTGTTGGTGAAGCCACAAATAATGCTTATTAACAAGTTCTTAGGTAGTGGGACCCAGTGATGATAGATCTCCACCTACTTACCCAACTTCTAAAATTGGCAACCTCCATTGAAAACTGCCCAGGGCGAGCAAATTTTCTCTCCTGCAAAGTAATGCTCGCGCACACATTGCAAGCGCAAGCCGCAAGCAATTACCTTGCCGAGCTTGTTCTCGCAAACTTGTTCTCACAGCTTGTTCCCTGCCCAGGAACAAGCAATTGTGGAAAATGAGGCTTATCAGTCAACAGCGACTCGAAAGTGAAATGTTAAAAATTTCCGATCGATAGTCTCCGGAATTTTAGCACAAAGAGATAAAGAAGCTGCCCAAAAGGCATTCAAGGTATTACCCAGACTTTATTTCAATGAAGGAATCCATTTCCAAAAAATTCCTTATAGAAATTGAAGAACTTTTTCACCAACCCAACACACTAGGGAGGAGAAAGGGTTCCTTATGATACTTGCCCAGCTCCGCTTAGGATGGTTTTCTGTGAGTACTTCTCATGCCGTCCAATCGCCTCGGAAGCAACACCCCCCAAAAACGGGGGAATGCCTGTGGGCGGGTCGAACGATGTGATAAGGGTGCGCAATGTTCAGACCTTATTCCAGTTTGCACTGATTCGGTCACTTTCTAATATTTACGTCCACCGCAGCCATTCGAATTGCGTTACTAAGGCCATCCCTGCCGACCTCAACGCCAAAATCGACTCTGAGGGCAAAAAAGTGCGACTGCAACTCAACGCGAAGAAGGCCAAGGTGATGAGAAACAGATTCGCAGACCCCTCCGCAGTTCGGCTCGATCAGACGTCGCTCGAAGACACCGACGAATACGTCTACTTACGGCGACTGATTAATACGGGCAGCAACTTGAAGTCTGAGATCATCAGGAGGAGGAGAGCTGCGTGAGCCGCGTACAACACCATCAAGCCTGCTGTGTCTGAAACAAAAAAACCAGAGGCTGAGCTGTTCAACAGCACCGTCATCCCGGCACTGTGTTACGGCAGCGACGTGGACGTTGATGGAAACACAGTTGAAGACCACGAAGGCGTCGATTGAAAGAGATATGATCTGCTACCTTCTGCGTAGACAACGATGCGAAGTGCTGCATGACTCTGACATCCGCTCCCTATCCAAAGTCACGGATGCTCTCGAATACCTAACACGAATACGAATCACTCAAAGCACCGTTGGCATGTAATGAAAAGGAATAACGGCGATGGAGCAAGACAGTCATCGAGTGGTACCCGCGTGAGAAGAAGCGCCCCCTTGGCAGACCTCCAACTAGGTGGAGTGAATTTTCTTTTTTTCGATACGATATAACATGACAGAATGAGGTGCCTCGTTCAAAGGTCCACAAGAGTTCAAACCAGGAACGATTGGAAAGGATGCTACAATCCGCAACAAGACAATAATCGAGTTCGATGCACGGATCAACCAAGTAAGAAAATAATTCTCCGTCGGACACATCCGTGGATCTTGGACGAATGTTTGCAACTTGTGGACGAAAGAAAACAGGCAAAACTCATCGAATTGAATCGCTACAGACAGCTCAATCAAGAACTTCGTCAACTAATGAAAATGGAGAGGGATGCGTACTGGAACCGAGTGGCCGACCACTTTAAAGAAGCAGCGGGCAGGAACGATTACCCCATACTTTACCGTACTATTTGGCGATTGAGTGGAAAGCGAAGACAACGGACGACAATGTTAGGAAGGCGGACGGTACTTTTGTGCCATCGGCAGGGGAACGCCTCAGGCGCTGAAAAGAATTCTTCAGCGAGCTGTACAACCCATTCACCACACGGACCACCCCTGGAATCACTGGGTACCGAAACGTCGTGACTTGCATTTCCCGACGGGGAACTTACCATCGATGAAGTAGGGAAAGCAATAAGGACATTTGAGAACGGTGAAGCGCCTGGAGTGGACAACATCCCTGCGGTAACAATAAAGCTGCTAGAGGTCTTACTGAGGCGACTTCATAGCCTAATATCCCTACCACATGGAAAAAACTACCATTTGTTTCGGTCAATGCCTCACAGGCTTTCCGAGCAGCGCTTCCAATCATGTCAAAAATGGGTGAAGGAATGGATCTAGTTGAAGAATGAGGCTTTCCTTCCGCTGCATCGGCCTTCTCCCAGAAAGATGGGAGAACGCTAACGATGGCGACTACTCTGATTGATGTACCTGCTTCGTTTCTTTTTTCAATTATGACTCGATTTTGCTCAAAAAAAGGCGGAAACTTTTTCACATACCTAATAAGTAAGTAAATATTAGGTTGGTCCGAAAGCCTTGCACCTAATTTCACACTTTTTTCAAAGAATGCTAAGTTCATTGTGAATATATATCAATCAATAAAATAATTTCCTTCATGATCCATGAGGTATGTCCAACGCTTCACTAGAGTTTCAGCTCCAGAAGTCAAGAACTCTGGCAGCTGTGAGTCCGAGAAGCTTGAAATCTAACTTTTCGGTTTGGTCCGATCATCAAATTTCTTTTCTCATAGGTACAGCGTCAGGGCTCCGAACAACTGGTATACAGACGGAGGTAAGTCAGGAGAATAAGCATGGTGTGGTAGAATTTCTCCCTATTCGGCAATTTTTTGGCGCGTAAGCTTTGACAAGTGAGGTCAGGCGTTGTCATAAAGTGGAACAACATGGTTAAGTTTCCCTGCTCGAGGCGAGTTTCGTCTGCGATCCTCTGTAGTTAAAGGCAGCACCCGTCGAAACCATCATGTTTGTGATTTCGCCGGATTTTGGGGTTTTGGGGGTGTATTGCTCATACCCGGTGATGAAATCACGTGAAACACCCGAGAAAGCCGGGAAAACGCGATGCTGCCTTCCGTGCGCGGACGAGTATTCCGGCGGCACCCTGCGTGCGCAAATGGGTCCCAGCATGGAGACAACGAATCGGTAGCGTAAGCTGGCGCGTCGAGCCCTCCGAAGCACTGGCCTGCCGGGCGTGCACGCGACGGCAGTTCGCCGTTTTCTGCAGGTAAGTCGTTACTGTGTGTGTTCCTTGCAGATTCGTGATGTGCGTGACGCCTACTTTAGGGTTCCCAGCTCAGTACCGAGTCGAGGATATCGACTTGTGCTGCCTTTAACCCATTGACGTCTGGCGCGTGGGACCAACGCCACTTTCAAGAGTGCCGCGGCCGCGGAGTTCCACACTGTTAAGATGGAGGAATCGGAAATAATACAGATCTTTCTCCAAAAATAATCTGAAATATAATTCTAGAAGATCGATGGTTTCATCTGACCAGAAAAGGAGAGAACCTAAAAGCTTTTTGCTTTCATTGAGGCCGAAAGAAGTTTGTAAAAGGTGTTTTGAGTGCTGTAAGGGAGTGTCCAGAGAATATACATGTTCCTAAGGTTCTAGCCTGACTAAAAAGCAAGTGCAGGATGTAACGAATGTGTTTCTATGAAAGAAATATGGCTTTTGCACAGAGTATTTCCATCCACTACAAAAGAAATGTAAAGCAATCTTCCTCGACTTCAAAATCCCATCCTTTTCATGATGTTTGGCGCAAAAAAGGAGAACCCCTTCTTGAACTACACCTGTTGGAGACCTTTTCAGGAAGGACTGTAGCCATTCTATATGGAAATGCCGCAAAATAGTTCGAAAATAAGGTTCAGTACTTGTGAAGAGGGGCGCGTCTCACCGCTGAACCGCGCGGTTCCACGCGACCAAAAAAGCACGGTTCACCGGTGAGCCAAGCGGTCATCAATCGGTGAAAAAGAGTAGAACTAGACAGTCACGGTCGCGCAGGTGTCAACACTTCTCCATACAATATTCCCTCGGAATTCCACCAACAACCTAGAAAAACCTTCTTTCGTGCCCTTCTCCTTCCGTCTGTTTTGAAGATGTTTCGCCACACGGGAATCAACTTTTCTCTCGTGTATGGTTAGCATACCGCACCCAACTCTCATCTCCGGTTGCGGAGAACGTTTCTCGTGTGTGAACGCAGCAGCTAAGACTGGCACACACTCAGTCTTGCAAAGCACTCAGTTAGTGGGAAACCCAACCCGTCATCAGTTTTCTGTAACCCGGCGCTTCGAGATGTCTGGCGATTATTGTACGCCCGCCGCTAGGTGTATCCTACAATTCACATCCAGTGCCATTTTGATTCAAAGTCTATGGAATTCTAGATCCTAAAAGATATCTTGGTGCAAAACTTTCGGACCAGCCTAATCGTAAGCCGGCTCTTGGAAGCTGCCATCGCCGACAGCATCGACGAAGACTACGACCGGCTTGTTGAGTATCTCGGCGACAACACGAAAGAAGCAGAGGGGTTGAAAGCACCAAGCGGGATCGTCTTACGAAATCCCCGAGCTGATACGCAGCGTGGAAGCCGTGAAAGCCGCAGGTAATTATCAGCTAACTTCCGAGTTTGCAAAAAGCTGCAATGAAGTGATAAAAAAAGAGCCCCAAGGAGAGACAAGCAGCAGAGTTGGCCGAAGCCGCGGAGGCAGGGAAAGCATTCGCAACGCCTGCCGAGAATTCGCCAATCGCAAGTCGCAATCGCACACATATGTACATACATACATGATGACCTATAATAACGGCCTTACTCTGTACGTGTGTGTGCGTTTGTCAGCGTCAAACGGAGCTTGGCCTAGACCGAAGAAAATGCGCTACAATGGGTCCACTGTTACTGTAGGAGTGCGCAGGCGTCCAAAAGTGAGAAAACGCTTGGAGTCGGGTCCAACGGTGTGATAAGGGTGCGCCGGCGTCCGAAAGTGGGGAAACGCCTGGAGTCGGGTCCAAAGGTGCGATGGTGTACCTCCTCTAACAAGTAATAGGGATTCGCTAGGCGGGTCTATTTCTGCATGACGGGAACGCTTACCCTCTTGCGGCGGACTCTCCTACCTAGGTCACCTAAATGTACATTGTTATCTTTGGTATCCGTGTTCTCTCTCCATTCCGTTTGTGTCTGAATGAACTACTCCTTTCCGTTTATATACACTGGTGCACCCTTATCACTTGAATTACCACAACTACCAGTTGAACCTAAATCATTTCAAGATAACGCTTGCGCTGAATTGGTTCACTCACTGAATTCTTCACGGCCACTAACTTCGCTCATATGGGAGAGCATAACTTCGTTCATATGGGGGAAATCTACCACCAACTGGATCAAGGGCTTCTCAGGAGAGCGATAGAACTGCGTGGAAGGATACAGTTTTTATCAATCCACTTTTGTGTTTGCTTTCAACGTGCAGTATGCGAGCGAAGCGAGCATCAATAGAAGTCTGGGAGTCCGGCATTAGCCGGACGGCCAGACTGGTACATACATACATAATTGGCAGAAATCCCGAAAATCCAGAAATATCCGGGAAAAACCTCAAAATCTTCAACAATCCCGAATTTTTGCATTTTTCCGCTTTTTTTCGCAAATTTAGCCGGAAATTCCTCTAAGTCCACATACATACACACATACATACACAAAAGCACACATATGCACACACATTTTGTCCGAATATCCACAAAAATCCGCCAAAAATCCAAATTTTTTCGATTTTTTTTTGGAAATTTCAAGCATTTTTAGCCAGAATGTCTGCATTAAGGCGCCCAGACGAAAGAGTTTCTCTTCAAGAGGGGGATCATCTACGACTTCTACTCGGATCTCTTCGATAGCCACGTCCACTTCACTCAATGTCATCTTTGAGAGAACGCATATGTTGTCCCATCGGTTCTCCCTTCCGAAATCCGACATGCCATCAAGTCGGTGAAGAATCGTACAGCACTGGGCCCCGACAGGATTAGACCAGAACATCTGAAGAACCTTCCACCTGTTCTTATGAACACATTGGCTAGGCTTTTCATGCGATACCTGTCAGAATGCAAGATACCCAACTAATGGAAAACCAGCAGGACCGTGGTGCTTACAAGAATGGAGAGCCATAGAACCTCGGCACTTATCGGTCTATATGTAGTTATACTCCGTGCGAGACCAATCCGGTTGTATGATGAAGGATGCTTATCGATCCTCAGACAACGAAGATCAATACGTTTGTTATCCGACCGGATCTGACTCCGGTGCACTATAAATGCAGCTACTCTTCGTACTGTTCGTCTTCTGCAAACTTCTCACGCAAGGATTCAAAGGGCACAGGATGAAGGACAACCATGCGACCAAGCAGGCTTTTGAAAAGGATTCAGTCCAGATTCATCGATGTGTAGCTAAAGTATAAGATGCCCCCCCCTGCCTCATGCCCACTGATTTGAAGAAAAGCCTCCGACTCCGTTGAGACAAAGGTGGTCATGAAAGTCTTGGGGATGTTCCTACTCTTACACCAATATATTCGGTTGAGGAATTATAAACGTCGGTATGAGGACCAAATGAAGTTTGTTGTGAAAGCAAAGGTTCAACAACCCAATTCAGGAGGTACCTTTTCTCTTAATCAGCACCTGTCCGCCTTCCTCCACCCAAACAACCACTCTACTTAAAGTGTACACCTTGTTGTAGGTCAAAATTGCGGCCCATACAAATTTTGATTTCGTCAAACTTTTGGAACTACTTCGCCTCTAACGAATGATCAGCCCACGGAAACAAACAATATTCTGGTAGGGTCACGCCTTGGCTATGAGGCGATGACTTGGAAGGCATACAAATCCAAATTTGCAAATAGCTGCAGTAGAAAGATTGATTGGCACCCTCAATCTCGGTTCGATAACCAAGATCGAGGGTACATATTCTCGGAGGGCCAATTTTCGGAGGGTTTTATGGTCGAGTGCTGGTGGCAGAGCAAATTCTTTCTAAGGGCATTATATAGTTTAGCGCAATTCTACCTCCGATATCCTTTGTTTACGGTTGTATGACATGCAGAAGAAAATTCACAATTTTGATCTGTGACTTTGCAAATTTTTTTAAAATGCGACGTTGCGGGAAACCGATCGACTCATGATCCAATGGACGCGCTATGAAATGCTTTTCAAAATAAATATACTCACACCTCCAGAACTTTTGACATGGTCGACAAATATTATCACGAAGACAGCGGACATTTATAATTAATCAACCTAATATCTCGTGAGCTCTACTGCAACTTCACGACCAGGATTTCGCCATTCTGCACCGACACCACCATCGAAGTCGGGAGAGGGGTTCGCCAAGGCGACATCGTGTTGCCGAAACTTTAGTGTCACTCTTGAGGACGTCATAAGAAGGCCTGAATGAGCTAACATGGGAGTGCAAATTGATGACCAAAAACACAACTTAACCATCTTTGCTTCGCTGATGACATCGTCTCCTTACAAACCCAACCATCAGTGAAGCAGAACTGAAGCTCGCCCACTTCGACGACGTGTGTGAAAAGAATGGTTTCTAAGTGATTCTGACAAAGACGATATTCAAGAAAACATATGGGTCCAAGATCACTCTCGCTCAACGGAACGACCTCATCCGGATGCATCAGCTACGTAATCTAGGTCGGAAAGTCTATGCGACGAAGAATTTCGCTCCAAGAGCTGAGCAGGGGGAAACCAGCGACTTGGGGAGCTAGTAAGAGCATCGAGGACGTAGTGATGAAGGTGAAGAGTACCAGGCGCCTCGCCCGCCTCTTCAGCACAACGGTTTACCCTGCTTTGACCTACGTCTCAGAAACCTGGGCATTACATGAGCAGGCTGAGAATGCGGTAGTGTCGTCGAACGCTTCATCGAGTGATTAACGCTATGAATAATCTTTCTCACGTAAATGACGTTCAATACGGAGTTCCATTCTGCGTCACTAGTCGAAGATCAGGGACGCTGTAGCTTTCGCCAGGTGCTGGATCAAATGAGTCGGACACGTGATGCGGCTTAAAGGCAGTGTCTCACCTCAGGGACAAAGTTCGTCAGTCGAAAGAATGCGAGCCGCTGAGCACAACGATGTACTTTGTTTTTCCTAGAAACGTCGAAAACCGCATAAGTTACGGGTTTCTTTGGCCGAGAATTTCGAAATTCTCGGCTAGTGGACGAGAGAGTTCATTCCGCAGTAAGAGCTTGCTGAGGGTGCGGCATGGTTTTTCAACACGGAAACGTTTGTTTGTTTGATAATAGCTGTTGCTGAGAAGTTCATTTTAAGGTGCAATCTCAGCTCCTCAGCTCCGCTTTTGCTAGTTACGTCGCAAGAAAACTCGTCCGCTCCTGTATCCAATTTTGCCTTAAAAGTAGGGGTTTTTGAAGGTGTTTTCTGACATCAAGCACATCATTGGAATCAGCGCTCCGAGCTGGACCTAAATCTGTGAATATCTCGGCACCCAACATGAGTTGAGACACTGCCTTTAACAACAACCGTTGAACAAGAACTGTCACAAGCTAGATTCCACGAAATGTAAAGCGCACAGCAAGAAGACCACCGACTCTATATCAGACTTCTTCACGAAATCCTTCAAGAAAAATGCAATGCTCTTCGTGTCCCTCGAACAGGCAGTATCCATTAGACGACTCCGCTACGCAAGAGGGACAAATGGAAAGATTGTTTGCGCTTAGGTTGGTCCGAAAGTTTTGCACTAAGATATCTTTTAGGATCTAGAATTCCATAGAATTTGAATCAAAATGCCACTACATGTGAACTGTAGGATGCACCTTGCTGCAGCCGTACAATAACCGCCAGACATCTCGAAGCGCTGTGTTACAGAAAACTGATGACGGGTTGGGTTTCCCACTAACTGAGTGCTTTGCAAGACTGAGTGTGTGCCAGTCTTAGCTGCTGCGTTCACACACGAGAAACGTTCTCCGCAACCTGAGATGAGAGTTGGGTGCGGTATGCTAACCATACACGAGAGAAAAGTTGATTCCCGTGTGGCGAACCATCTTCAAAACAGACGGAAGGAGAAGGGCACGAAAGAAGGTTTTTCTAGGTTGTTGGTGGAATTCCGAGGGAATATTGTATGGAGAAGTGTTGACACCTGCGCGACCGTGACTGTCTAGTTCTACTCTTTTTCACCGATTGATGACCGCTTGGCTCACCGGTGAACCGTGCTTTTTTGGTCGCGTGGAACCGCGCGGTTCAGCGGTGAGACGCGCCCCTCTTCACAAGTACTGAACCTTACAGGGTGTTTTTCCGGGAGTAAAATCGGTGCAATTGCGGACCCAGTACAAAGGCTACGTGCGAATTGCTGGAACCTCCGCTTTCACGTGGTCTTTCGACTGAGAATTTGATCTATTGGAATGGATCAGATCGCGCGCGATGTTTACTCCCGGAAAAACACACTGTATTTTCGAACTATTTTGCGGCATTTCCATATAGAATGGCTACAGTCCTTCCTGAAAAGGTCTCCAACAAGTGTAGTTCAAGAAGGGGTTCTCCTTTTTTGCGCCAAACATCATGAAAAGGATGGGATTTTGAAGTCGAGGAAGATTGCTTTACATTTCTTTTGTAGTGGATGGAAATACTCTGTGCAAAAGCCATATTTCTTTCATAGAAACTGATGACGGCTTGAATCCTGAACGAATTGAGTGCCGTGCAACAGTGATTGTGTGTGTCGGTCCTTGCTACTACGTCCACACAGGGGAAGCTTTCCCAGTCAACTCATTACTGGAGATGGGAGTTGGATGTTGTATGTTAACCATACACGAGAGAAAGTTGACTCGCGCGTGGCGAACCATCTCCAATATAGCCGGAAAGAGAAGTGCATGAAAGAAGGTTTTTCTACGTTGTTGGTGAAATCTCGAGGGAATGCTCTATTAAGAATTGCTGACACCTGGGCCACCGCGACTGCCTAAATCCACTCTTTTTCGAGTACAAAAAATGACAAGACTCGCCTGGAGCGGAGAAAAATTGACCATGTTGCTCCACTTCATAACAACGCCCGACCTCATTTGGCAAAGCTTACCCCCTGAGAAATTGCTGAACTAGGTTGGGGAGTTCTACCCTTCCTATTCTACTGACCTATACCCTTCTGAATACCACTTGTTCGGAGCCCTGAAGCTGCATCTACGAGGAAAGAAATTCGATGATTGGGCCAAACTGAAAAGTGAGATTTCAAGCTTCTTAGACCTGTAGCTGCCAGAGTTCTTGGCTTCTGGAGCTGAAGCTCTAGTGAAGCGTTGGACATACCTTGTGAACCATGAAGGTAATTATTTCCTTGATTGATATCTATTCATAAAGAACTAACATTCTTCGAAAAAAATATGAAATTAGGTGCAACGCTTTCGGACCAACCGTATCTCTGGGCGGTCAGTGGACGTGAAAAGCGGCCCAATGCCTCACGCTCTTTATTTTCCCGGCCAAACCCCGATGGTCGTGCAGTAGCTCCAATAATTCTTCATTCAGCCCGCAATTCGCCTGGTAGCTCGTCCGGTCCGTAACCTGCGGTTCCGCCCGCAGTTTGCCTGCTATGTTCCTACCTTCAAATCTTTCGTCGGGGATTTGCCGGCGGATGGAAAGAGATTTGCCCGTACGATTGTCTGAGAGTATCCCCAGACTTCGCTAGCAGCTACTTCGCTAGCACGACAGCCGGTGGGCGCCACATGGATGATGCGAATGAGGAGACCCCAGACGTAAGAAGGATCATACTTCTCCTTAATTGGCAGTTCATGTGTGTGTGTGCACGAGAACCAGCCATCGAAAACGGAAAATATCTACACCATTGTGTTCAGCGCATCGAGTTATGTTCGAAAATGTGGTAAATTTCGATTTTTACCTTGAATTAGAGGTGTTTCGGGCCACGCCAGTCATGTTCAGACATGTTAATGTCCGACTGTTGTTTTCATCACAGTCCGAATGAATGAGATAGGCCTGTGATTACAGAACCGTATAAAAGGAGAGAGACGGATAGGTTGCCTTTATAACGAAGAGGAGGAACGAGGCGGACGATGAACGACGAGGATGAGGATTAGGCCTTAGTGTAGTCTTGGGCCCATGGCATACTTCACAGCGACACCGTCGCAGTGAAGAAAATGAATAGAAACGATGGGAACAAAATGTTACGAGTTCTCATATCTTATCACACAATTTGCATGGAATACCATGCTGGCATAGGAGCCACTGTGAGTAAAGTTGTGCTGGTGAACGGTCGCAGCGACAGCGTCGCCGTGTAGTATGCCCTAGGCCTTGGAGGTGGGCTGGGGGTGTGATAAGGATGCTCCGGCGTCCATAAGTGAGGAAACGTCTGAAGTCAAGTCCAACGGCGTGATAAGGGAGCGCCGCCATCCAAAAGCGGGAAGACACCTGGAGTCGGGTCCAACGGTGTGATAAGGGTGCGCCGGCGTCCAAAAGTGGGGAAACGCCTGGAGTCGGGTCCAACGGTGTGATAAGGGTGCGCCGGCGTCCAAAAGTGGGAAAACGCCTGGAGTCGGGTCCAACGGTGTGATAAGGGTGCGCCGGCGCCCAAAGTGGGGGGAGTCGGGTCCACGGTGTGATACGGGTGCGCCGGCGTCCAAAAGTGGGGAAACGCCTGGAGTCGGGTCCAACGGTGTGATAAGGGTGCGCCGGCGTCGAAAAGTGGAGAAACGCCTGGAGTCGGGTCCAACGGTGTGATAAGGGTGCGCCGGCGTCGAAAAGTGGAGAAACGCCTGGAGTCGGGTCCAACGGTGTGATAAGGGTGTGCCGGCGTCGAAAAGTGGGAAAACGCCCAGAGTCGGGTCCAACGGTGTGATAAGGGTGCGCCGGCGTCCAAAAGTGAGGAAACGCCTGGAGTCGGGTCCAACGATGTGATAAGGGTGCGCCGGCGTCCAAAAGTGGGGAAACGCCTGGAGTCGGGTCCAACGGTGTGATAAGGGTGCGCCGGCGTCGAAAAGTGGAGAAACGCCTGGAGTCGGGTCCAACGGTGTGATAAGGTTGCGCCGGCGTTGAAAAGTGGAGAAACGCCTGGAGTCGGGTCCAACGTTGTGATAAGGGTGCGCCGGCGTCGAAAAGTGGAGAAACGCCTGGAGTCGGGTCCAACGGTGTGATAGGGGTGCGCCGGCGACCAAAAGTGATGAAACGCCTGGAGTCGGGTCCAACGGCGTGGTAAGGGTGTGCCGGCGTCTAAAAGTGGGGAAACGCGTGGAGTCGGGTCCAACGGCGCGATAAGGGTGCGTCGGCGTCCAAAAGCGGGGAAACGCGTGGAGTCCAAAGGTGTGATAAGGGTGCGCCGGTTTCCGAAAGTGGGAAAACGCCTGGAGTCGGCTCCAACGGCGTGACAAGTGTGCGCCGGCGTCCAAAACGGGAAGAACCTTTGGAGGCAGGTTCCAACGGTGAGATAAGGGTGCACCGGTGTTCAGGTCCAATCCCAGTTTGCACTTACTCGGTCAATTTTTACTATTTACTTCAACCGAAATGCGGCACCACAAATTGTTGGAAAGGAGCTGTCCATAGTGGGTCAATGGTTCCATGAACCGCGGTAAAGAATGCTTCTCTGTGGATGGTGTCTGTTCATCCATCTGCATTAATCTTATCTGAGGACAATGAAAATATGCGAGCGAAGCGAGCACGAAAAGAAGCCTGAGAGTCCGGCGTTAGCCGGACGATCAGGCTGGTGATAATAAATCGGGTGTTGCAATAAGCATCATTTCCACTATCGCCATCCCTCGCATCGCCAGTTCATTTTGAGCACATCCTCAAAAAAAAAAACAGGCGATGAGTAGCGAAGATCTCCGTTTAGGCCCATAGCATACTTCACAGCGACATCTTCGCGCTGAAGAAAATGAATGGAAATGATGGGAACAATGTGTTACGAGTTCAAATATCCTATCACACAGTTTGTGTAAAATACCCTGCTAGTATAGGAACCATTGTGAAAAGACTTGTGGTGGTGAACGGTCGTAGCGACAGCGTTGCTGTATGCCTGCCATAAGGCCTGGGCATACTTGTAGCGACGGCGATTTGGTCGCCACTCGATTTGACTTGCAAATATCACAAAAACTGCTGGGGTCATTCCACGCGCCTTCATTTTCAAAAGCAATCCGTGGATGTGCGGCCCATTTTTATAAAATCTCACGAGGAATGGTGTGGCGACCAAATCGCTGGTCGGCCGCGGCCGGGCATACTTCATTTTGTGAGTCTTCAGCGATTTTCCTCATTTCTCATGCAATCGCATCGCTAGGTCTAGACGTTGCGACGCGACTGAATCGCTCAGTTTCTTCGTCTTTATCTTGGAATCATAGTTAATATTAATTGGCATTTTATGTCAGTGTGTGTGTGTGTACAAGAGAACCAGCCCCTAACGGAAAAATCTGATTGCATCACGACGTCAAGTTATGCAGGAAAAGTGTGCAAATTTTTATTTTCACCTCCTTAATTGACAGGTGTTTTGGTCCACTTTTCTTCGGTTGGAAGACCTACAGTTGTTTACATCCCAGTGAAAATGAATGAACCTCGGTATGTAGTTGTCTATGTTTATCAAGTCATGTGTAGGATAACATGCGGATGAGTATGGTTTAGGGAGAAAGGTTCGAGCCAGATAGATGTGAAACAGCAAGGACGGTGGGGAAATCAGGGAAAACGGCTACTGCTATGGAAGAGATGCACCGGCTTTCTGTAGTGGAAAATATGCCAGTGAACGGGTTCACGGACGTAGTTTGATGTACCGGGGTAAGATGTCACTGGACGGGTCCACAGCTGCGAGAGTGGTTAGCCGGTCAGTAGTGCAGGACGTATCACTCGAAAGCGTTTCGAGCGAAGCGAGCCTAAAAGAAGCCGGCGTTAGCCGGACGATCAGGCTGGTGTTGTATTATTTCGATTCATTTGTGTGGGTTTCTCACTATTACAGGCTTTTTGCTCGAGGCTTGATGAGAATATGTGTAAATGAGGCTTGATGAGAATATGTGTAAATCTTTTCCTTCTATGATTTCCTATTCCTTCTCCATAACCGGCTTCGCTTACCTTCAAATTGTGCATGTTTTACTGTAAATTCAGAAAAAAAATTATGCCCAGTAGGTCAAATAGGGAATTAGAACCAGTTCGAAACGCCGAAATATCTTTTCAAAACCAATCAGAAGCCTTAATTCAAACGCAGAAAGCTTTTTATATCGGCTTACTACCGCTAGGTACGACAAACAAATGTGAATGAAGCATAAATATCGAAATCTTAAGGGCTGGGCATACTTGCAGAGTCGGCGATTTGGTCGCCACGCGATTTAACTTGCAAACATCACAAAAGCTGCCGTAGTCATTCCACGCGCCTTCATTTTCAAAAGCAATCCGTAGACGTGCGGCCGACTTTTACAAAATCTCACGAGGAATGGTGTGGCGACCAAATCGCTGGTCAGCCGCGGCCGGGCATACTTCATTTTGTAAGTCTTCAGCGATTTCCCTCATTTCTCTTGCAGTCGCGTCGCTACGTCTAGACGTTGCGACGCGACTTAATTGCTCAGTTTTTTCGTCTTCTTCCTAGAAATTTCTATTATTTCGACTCTATTATCTAATTTCTATTATAATATGTGGAAGTTTTCCACTATCACGGACTTCTCGCTCGAGAATTGGTGGGAATATCTGTGAATTCTTTCTTTCTTCCAAATAGTATGCTCTTAATCTGTTCCCAAAGGGCAGTATTTTAGAGTGATTTCTTATTCCTTCTCTATAATCGAATTCGCATCCCTTCGAATTTCGAAAAATAGCACAATATTCGTGCTCAATAGGCCAAAGAGAGAATTAGAACCAGTTTCAAACGCTAAAATAGTCTTTCGAAACCAATTAGAAGCCACAGTTCCAACGTAGAAAGCTTGTCATCACAGCTTACTACTGCTAGCTCTGATAACTGTGCAGCACGAACGCAGCCCGAACGGAGTAATGGTTCGGTTAGAAACCCTAGCAGCAGCGGTTGCCAGTTGCTGCCATTCTCCCCTTGATTGCTGCCGTCCCTCAGCAATTGCTAAAGAGCTGACAGATTGAGCAGCAATCGAGGGGAAGATGGCAGCAACTGACAACCGTTGCTGCTAGGATTTCTAACCGAACCATTACGCCGTTCGGGCTGCGTTCGTCGTGCACAGTTATGAGAGAGGTAAAGGAAACAAGTGTGGATGAGGTTTAAATACCCAAATTTCAGTAGACCCAAATTTTTAGCCCCTTGGATGAACCAATGCCGTCGCCAATCTTTAAATAAAATATGCCCCAGCACGCGATCCAGTCGCCGCGACTGTATCGTTCGTGCAAAACCAAGTCACGGCGACCAAATCACGTCGCTGAAGTATGCCCAGGGCTATAGGCCTTAGGCCCAAGGCATACTACACAGCGACGCTGTCGCACCACAAGTTTCCTCACAATTGCTCCTACGCCAGCATGCTATTCCACGCCAACGGTGTGATAAGATATGAGAACTTGTAATATTTTGTTCTCATCATTTCCATCAATTTTCTTCAACGCGACCGTGTCTCTGTGAAATATGCCATGGGCCTTAGGGCTGGGCATACTTGCAGGGACGCCGATTTGGTCGCCACGCGATTTGACTTGCAAATATCACAAAAGCTGCTGGGGTCATTCCACGCGCCTTTATTTTCAAAAACAATGCGTGGACGCGCGGCCGATTTTTACAAAATCTCACGAGGAATGATATGGCGACCAAATCATACTTCTTCTTAATTGGCAGTTCATGTGTGTGTGTGTGCACGAGAACCAGCCATCGAAAACGGAAAATACCTACACCATTGTGTTCAGCGCATCGAGTTATGTACGAAAACGTGGTTAATTTTGATTTTTACCTTGATTTAAGGGTGTTTCGGGCCACTTTTGTCATGTTCAGACATGTTAATGGCCTGCAGTTGTTTTCACCACGGTCGGAATGAATGAGATAAGTTTATGATCACAGGACCGTATAAAAGGAAGGAGACCGGTAGTATGCCTTTATAACGAGGACGATGAACCAGACGGGTGAGGAGTGACAAGAATGAGGATTGCAGCATACAGTATGATAGAGGTGGGCTGATCGGCGTCCAAAATAAGGGGAACGCCTATGGACGGGTCTAACGATATGGTAGGGGTGCGCCGGCGTTCGAAAGTGGGGACACGCCTGGAGTCGGGTCCAACGGCGTGATAAGGGTGCGCCGGCGTCCAAAAGCGCGGAAAAGCGTGGAGTCGGGTCCAAAGGTGTGATAAGGGTGCGCTGGCGTCCAAAAGTGCGGAAACGCGTGGAGTCGGGTCCAACGGCGTGATAAAGGTGCACCGGCGTCCAAAAGTGCGGAAACGCGTGGAGTCGGGTCCAACGGCGTGATAAAGGTGCGCCGGCGTCCAAAAGCGCGGAAAAGCGTGGAGTCGGGTCCAAAGGTGTGATAAGGGTGCGCTGGCGTCCAAAAGTGCGGAAACGCGTGGAGTCGGGTCCAACGGCGTGATAAAGGTGCGCCGGCGTCCAAAAGTGCGGAAACGCGTGGAGTCGGGTCCAACGGCGTGATAAAGGTGCGCCGGCGTCCAAAAGTGGGGAAACGCCTGGAGTCGGGTCCAACGGTGTGATAAGGGTGCGCCGGCGTTCAAAAATGGAAAAACGCCTGGAGTTGGGTCCAACGGCGTGTTAAGAGTGCGCCGGCGTCCAAAAGTGGGGAAACGCGTGGAATCGGGTCCAACGGCGTGATAAGGGTGCGCTGGCGTCCAAAAGTGCGGAAACGCGTGGAGTCGGGTCCAACGGCGTGATAAAGGTGCACCGGCGTCCAAAAGTGCGGAAACGCCTGGAATCTGGTCCAACGGCGTGATAAAGGTGCACCGGCGTCCAAAAGTGCGGAAACGCCTGGAATCGGGTCCAACGGCGTGATAAAGGTGCGCCGGCGTCCAAAAGTGCGGAAACGCGTGGAGTCGGATCCAACGGCGTGATAAAGGTGCGCCGGCGTCCAAAAGTGGGGAAACGCCTGGAGTCGGGTCCAACGGTGTGATAAGGGTGCGCCGGCGTCCAAAAGTGGGGAAACGCCTGGAGTCGGGTCCGACGGTGTGATAAGGGTGCGCCGGCGTCCAAAAGTGGGGAAACGCCTGGAGTCGGGTCCAACGGTGTGATAAGAATGCGCCGGTGTATAAAAGTGGAAAAACGCCTGGAGTCGGGTCCAACGGTGTAATAAGGGTGCGCCGGCTTCCACAAGTAATAGGAATTTGCTTGGCGGGTCTTTTCCTGCATGTACGCTTATCCTGTTCCGGCGGACCCTCCTACCTAAATCGCCTGGATGTACATTGTTTCCTTTCGTATAGGTGTTCTCTTCCCATTCCTTCGGAGAAGAACCACTCCCTCCTTTCCATTTATATACACCGGTAGACCCTTATCCCTTGAATTACCACAACAACCAGTTGAGCCTAAATCATTTCAACATAACACTTGCACTGAATTGGTTACACTCAGTTCTTCATCAATAGAAGTCTGGAAGTCCGGCGTCAGCCGGACGGCCAGACTGGTCGCTGGTTATTCGCGACTTGGGCATACGCCGTTTTGTAAGTCTTCAGCGATTTCCCTTATTTTTCATGCGGTCGCGTCGATACGTCTAGACGTTGCGACGCGAATGAATCGCTCACTTTTTTGCTCCTTTTTCCTGGAAATTTCTTTTATTTCGATCAGTTTGTGCGGGTTTTCCACTGTAACAGACTCCTTGCTCAAGAATTATTTAGAATATAGGTAAAATTTTCCGTTTATCCGACTAGTATCCCCTTAATTTGCTTAACCACAGTATTTCAGGAAGATTTCCTATTATTTCTCCATAACCGACTTATCTTCAAATGCATACCTTCAAATTGTGACTGTTCCACCAAATTTCCGAGAAATTATGTCGTAAGTATGCTCACTAGTAGGTCAAAGAGAGAATCAGAACCAGTTTGAAACGTTAAAATAGTCCTTCGAAGTCAATCAAAAGTCATAATTCAAACTTAGAAAGCTCTTTACCACAGCTTATTACATATAGCGATGCGGAAAACGAATGTAAAGCTTAAATATCAGAATTTTAGTGCAATGAACCCAGTGAATGATCCAATGCCGTCGCCAATCAGTAAATGAAGTGTGCCCCAGTATGCCATCCAGTCGCCGCGACTGGATCGCTCTTGCAAAACCTAGTCGCGGGAATTGCGTCGCTTGAAGTATGCCCAGGCATTCGGAGGCCATCCAAGGCGATGTGATGTGACAATCGATATGTATTGTCTCTACCTTTGTTATTTCTCATATCGCCATTTAATTTTGATTCATTTTGAACTGGCGAAGTCTGGGAATACTCTGAGTAGGGCAGCTCGTTCGGCACCCGCTAGTCCCTTCGCCGGCGTGAGTATCTCGGTTATGTCTTCTCGTATTCCCTTCCTGAAGAATGTTCAAACGATCTCTTACCTCTCGCCATCATTGTGGCACTTGCTATAACGAGCAGCACACTGTTCAGCATTACAACCGGCTGACGTAGTGAAACTATGAAAACTGAGTGATAGAAGTAGCACCAAGTTGTTTATGCTATGCATACCCTAGTGATTAGATTCCTGATAACATCCATCCTTCCCACACCAAGCATTCCATGGATCGTCTCATAGGAACATCACAGCAAACATCTTAATTTTGTCTTATTCATAGACTAGGTGTCTGCCCGTAACAGGCGGATGTTTAGCGCGTCGTCTTAGAGCTTGTGTGGTTATCAGAACATTCCTCTTCAATCAAACTATTCAAATATTTTGTACTGTAATGGATACAAACGACTGGGCGCAATTTCGCTGCACCCTTCCCTTTCACTCTCATCTCTGCTTTCTTACCGTTCAAGACTAACCGCCAATTTTTGGCGGCTCTGCTTCGCAACACGGAACATAAACGATGTCGTAAACACTGAGGCGAGCCAAAGAGAGGTCAGTGCGAAGGGACCAAAATTTCGCTTATTTCGCCTTTCTTTTGCGGATCATATGGGAAAGCCATTTTTCCCCCAAAGCAGTACGAGCCATTCTGGCTTGTTAGCTCATAATATAGTTTTCCTTTATTGCCTCGTTCTCGCTAATTTGTAGGTCCATTCACTCATGATGGATTTGTCCATTAGGTCAGAACCGTTCTACGCCACAAAAAAAAAACTATGACCCTTTCATACATTTGTAACAGTCCTCAGAAGTAATGGAACTTAACTCGCTTCCGATTCTGAAGTACATGTGCATTAACACTTTCTGAACCTTCTAGGTGGAATAATTCCATTCGCATATGTCGAATGATCGTACAATGGATCAGGCTCTGGGGTTACGACATTTAATCATTAGGCAAAGGACTGTTTCTGATGTGATAAATTAATTTTTTGGTAGGTCTCAAAATTCGGCGGTATACAATTAAACTTATAAGATTAAAGTTTCTATATACTTGTGAAACATACATGTGTAATGAACATGTGAAACATTAGAATGGTCGATAGGCAATTTTATGGGAGCGCCATTTCTTTTGGGCAGTGATTATATCATCGTTTTCAGTAGACCACGAATAAAAAAAATTCTAACGAATAAAAAGTGCAATACGAATTCAAATTCTGATGTGCTTCATTAAAACACTTAAAATATGAGTCTCTGGCATAGAGGGAGGAATGTGAGTGTTAGAAAAAGTGCGGAAACATGAACTATGTACAACAACGTATTCATATGTTCCTATGCCAATATTGGACCGAAACATTTTTCAGACCGAATACATTCAAGTAGTCCGAGACGGGGTAAAGTTCTTGGTTTATTTCATAGATTGTGTGTCATCCTATAATTGTTCAGGAGTTTCACACTTTGAGAATGATCGAGCGACGCTCATCACACTGATGCACATAATCCCTTACAAAAGTCATGAAAAAACTTCTATTTGAGACTCTACTTCTAGGAAAAATTCTAGATGAATATCGAGACGCCTTGCACAAAGAATTGCACCCCCATAAAAAAAGCGACGTCGAAGCTATCTGCAATTAAAGGTCGTGGAATGAGGATCGACTGAGGTGCTCCCTCTTTTGGCGAATGCCTCCATGTCTCCAGGAAGTTCAAATACGTTTCCCAGGTGGGACAGTGCTTTTAAGAGTAGCTCTTGTTGGAATTTTGACTTTTGAGATAGCTGTATCCTGTATATACGATCGCTAGTGAGGTAGGACATAAAGAATCGTCGCTTATCTGCGGGATAATCCTGAAAGAAGTTATGACCACGTTTCCTGGTGCAGCATTTAGGCGTTGGATGGGGCGCCAGTTCACGTGCATACGCTCGGTCACTTCTTCACTTCTCACTTCAGGAGCGCACAGCGTTCAGGTGGCGGGATCCACAGAATTATGAGCTTACGTTCCAGCGTATTCAAAGGCACCGAGAAAGATATCCCGAGTTCACAGATTAATCGCCTTTTTAAGGGTGTTTCACCACTGGGTATGAGTCCTCCAAAACCCTTCAATACCTTAAGGATTATTATTTCCGCGAATGCTGTCTTTAACATGTGCAGTGAAGGCAATGTCGTGAGTGTGTATGTATGTGTGTATTTGTGACATATCTACATGCTGTGTTGCTGTTACGATTCTTGTATTCTTAGGGAAATTTCCAAGAAGTGTGGAAGTGTGCTTAGAACTTCCACTATTCGGTCAAGTACCATACTATGAGATGGAGCTGTTTGTATGGCTATTCAGCACTGTTCGAAACGATGTATTTTCTATACACGCGGTGGCAAGAGTGCGACGTCACCTCGCGACTTGAGAAAATATGTGTACATAGTGTCAACAGTTGTTACCTCAACATTTGGGACATTACAAAGTTCACGGTTTTCCAGCCGTCCGTTACAATGTTTAGAGTTTTACCTGCATTAATTTATCAATCAGACGCGAAGTGCATGAAAAATCACCGTCTCACTCGTGGTGTTGACCTGATCTACGAATCTATCTTTCATACAACAGGGATCTACGGCAGGTGTTCGGTGTCGACGAACTTTTTTCTACGTCACAAATTCCTCGACAGCGCATCATCAAACAACCAGGGCTAATCGGCCCCCGGGGTGTACTGATACATGAGATCAATAGCTCTAGTTTCGCATTCCTCGGATTCTTTCGTCTGAACGTGTTGATCCATCTCATCACACACTCTCGAAAGGTCTTCCTGTCGTACTATTATCTTTATTCCCATATGAGTTAAGACAGCAACTTTTCCATGTAATAGCACAACAGCTCATAGTCGTCCATTATGACATGTTCCCCCTTTTTATTTCGCTCTCATCAACTCTTCATTTCCTGTTGCATGACACGAGGATAGTGTTTTTCCATTTCTTCTACGTTTGATTTCTTTTTCTTCAACAATGCTAAAAAAGCATATGCGAATAAACGTGAGATCGCAAGAAACTCATTTTTTGTTACTTCATGATTGCCAGGTCATTAAGTTCATGTTCTTCCACGGTAATGTTGTTTCCATTGATCCTCGTTTAACACACAGACAACTTCGTTTTTTGCATGTTCCACATTACCTCATGTTCCCCTTGCTCCTTTTCTTCTCAAATTCTATGATTTTCTCTTTCAAATACTTAAAGGTATGATTGCGTTGGGCCACAAATCCTTGTAGATTCATAGAGCGATAGATCGGTCTTCACTAATTTAATATTATATTTAGAACCGTTTGGAAAAGTGAGATAATCGTCCTTTACGAAGAGAAGTAGGGACACATTTCCTTCGTCACATGTGCATGTGTATTATTTGTATTACTATCTGCTTATGTTACTTATTTTTATTATTTACTGTGCGCCATGTCTGACTTCGCTTCGGTGTTTTAATTCTTCCTGAAATTTCACACTGATGCGTTGGAACTGCTGGAACCGATAAATTTGTTCAACATGTTCATCATTTTGGTAATCATAAAAGGTGGAATACCCTTAATATTGTGCTCAACCAACTTTCACTTCTAGATGAGCCTGGAGGGAGAGGGGACCTCACTTTGGAGGTGAGTACGGAGGGGGGAAGCCCTCCCCCTACTCCGCACAGGTGTAAAAGCACATTTAATTTCTCTTAACCTCAGGGCCAAGCCAGGGCTTTGCCGCTGGGGAAGGAATTCCCAGAGGAATGTGGCGAGAACAATGCAAATTGTGTTTTGACCTATGTTGTTACAATGGTTCAGTTGAAAGATGTGGCTTACCGATCAGCCAACATCAAACGCTTTAATGTTTTGAGTTTAAAAGAAGCAAACTTAGACGTAAGCACAATGATAAAATTTTGGACTCTAATTCTCCGCTTCTTTTTTGCATCCACTACCAGTTTTGCATGTTATACATACTACCCTCTCTCCTCTACCCTACCTTAGTCGAGCTTCGACTCATCTATTATGGAAATATGATGTGCGATATCGAGAGAATCTCCAATTTTCGGGACGACGTTTAGCAGTGCCTTTTCTGATCAGGAATCACTCTTGAATTTTGTCACGTAGTACTCTTTTTCCTGTGTCTTACAATACGCAACGTTCATCTCAGCTTTTCTGGATCCTGGTGATTCGGTGCGGGATAAAGAGGGAATCTTGAATCTTCAAGACAGATCCTTTCAGTAAACTTTGTATTCAGGCAATAATTATGAACATTCACTCTACTATTCTTCCTCTCTTGTATTGCTGTATTCACGCTCAGAGCCACCTTTCTTGGAACTTGATAAATCTGCACTCTTACTTTGGAAAGTTACCTATCTATTTATCGACCTAATCTCCATTCCACCTCTATTCCTACATTTGTCTGTATCCTAAGCTTTCTCCAGATTTCCAGTGTAGCCTTGTTCTGTTCATACTTCATCCTTCTTCACTCGCCCATAAACGAAAAATTTTATAAAGTCAATAAATCGACACTCGTTTAAAATTGTCGTAATTTCGGTGTTCAGTGCATTTGGTGCGCGACCATGCTCTCTCATTTGGAACGCGACCACGGTCTTCGTTTTTTAATGAGTGATCAGGTTTGCTGGCACCAAGAGTAGTTATTTAGCAGACTTCCAAGAAGTAATCTAGGACAAAATGCTAATAAAACGTAAGGAACCAGTCGGGCACGTTTACTGCCTTCACGACGCCCCTCAGATTTCGATCTTGTACTTGTTGCATAGTAGTGCACATTATAAACATAGCTGTGGTTCTATCCCTTTTTGCTAGTATTTTGGTGGCATAAGATTGGTTCAGACTTCAAAGTCCACACCTTCACTTTTTTCGTTCTACAGCATCACTTACTTCCTCTAAACCATGCAAATAGTTGTGTGTTAAGAGAAGCAGTTGTCTTTTACAACATATGTGCTTCGAAAGAAATTCGATTCTATCCATCTTATTAGTGTAGCTAAGAGGTCAATCATGATATACTATGTGCAATGCTCAACATTACGAGGGTTATCGCTTCCGCGGTGACATTGCTGACTGCAAAGAACTGCCAACCAGAGACGATCGCAGGTGGCTAGGGGTGAGGGTGCGCGGATTGGAAGGCGGGAGAGGGGGGGGGGGAGTATGAACAGGGATTCCTGCCAAAGAAGGCCCCCACAGCGAGAATCGCAGAAATAAAAAAAGTCAAAACCAGTCATGAAATTGAATTTTAAAAAATACTCGAAACATAACGTGCGAAAGGGGAAAAAACAAAAAAAAATAGAAAATTTAATTATTGATATGACCCACACTCATGAGATTGAGGAGGATAGGTGCATTTGCACGTTGAGTTTTTGCAGGATTCCTTTTAGTGAAGACACTGCTGCCATTTAGAAAAAGGTCGCAATATTCCTACAAAATACTTTATTCTGTCAGAAAGATATGAAGTGAATTCCATGTGAAACCTAAATGTTCTTTTTTTCGCGATGAAAATAATGAGAGTTCTAAAAACTTAAGCCAAAAATTCATCAAAATTAGCACATTTTTAGTTTAGGTGTAACATTTTTAGATGCTACTTTATCATTCGTGACGTAAGGAAAAATACAACACTGAGGTTTCATCCTACTTCGTCTGTATAAAAAAGATTAGCTCATTATGTCCCGAAAATTGAAGCCATTTGGCACATCGAGTCCAAATGCGCTGTCAACGCTTAGCTGGCTAATTTCAAACTTTGAACACATTGGGATTTAGAATGTGCGGAAGCAGATGTTTAGCTCTCCGCCTAAGAAATGCGTTTGTAGTGAGTGGCGAGGCTACGTAGATGTTTCGAACGTTAGCTCTGGTGGGAGTGAATACTTGATAACCATGGGTGTGGTCTCTGCCTTTTAACAGTAGTTGTAGAACGGTCTGGGACGTAGCAGTTGATGTTTTGAAATTAGAAGATTAGACGAGTGCTTTGGGGTCCAGGTTTTGGTGAGGTCACAGAAAATTCCTCCCTCGAAAAAGACCGATGGTCACTAGTCATTCCATAACAATTACACTTAATGCTGAAAAAGAAATGGCAAGGCATCTCTGTTTAGCGCTGGAATCGAAGAACTCACCAGACACCTTGCTCATCGGCTCCACCTGGTTGTACTTTTGATAATTGCTGATTTTTTTTATAAAGGATGAGAGATGGCACAGTTAAAAGAAAAAGACGAATTTCTGCCATGATGGGACATGTTGAGCGAGAATTTTAGAAATAGATTGTTCATTTTCCGAAGCGTTCCCTACACATCTGCTTATTCGTTCTGATTCCGCGTTTTCCTTTATATCCTCGTGTTTATAATTCTACTCTTTCTTTTTACTACTGTTTCTCAGTTTTCTCCACGTCTTCCTTCCACTATTCTCCTATTCCTTCCTTTCTTTCTCTGTTCTACCATCCCCTGAGGATTTGTGACGTATCGTTCTGCTTTCACTAAATTCTTTGCCCATTTTTCAAACTCGCACCTCTCAGCTGCTTCATTTCTCACGACAGATTTTCGGTGAACAATTCTCCAGTTGTTTAGCTCCTAATAAATCTGCTCTCACGAACAGCTGCTACTTGCAGGTGTTCGAAAAAAAAAAAGAAAAACGTAGTGTATTTGCTTTTCATTGTTGTGTACGTCTAGTCGTTGTGGCCAGGCAAGTTTTACGCCTGTCAATAACGTTATTTTTCAAGAATTTTTCTTGAGATTGTTTACCATTCCATAATTTTGGTTATGCGGAAGCGCTAAACCCTGCTCTGTCTCATCCATTTCTGAAAATTTCCTTTAAAACGCTTTTGATGACTTCGCCTGGATTACTTCGTTTCAACTTCTTTCTTCTTATTTGCTGTCAAAATTAACACTTTCGGATAGTGAATCACTAGAGTTTTCCTTTGAATGAGAATTGAAACCAAAATCGGAAGTGAATGGCCCATTGACAACGAAATATTTGTTTATCCAAACGGTTAACCGTTTCAGAGTTTACATGCTCTTTTTTGAAGACTTTCTGTTGTTCTTCTTGTTCGGTGGTACAGATTTATCAGGTAAGTTGTCCGTAAAGGATGATTTTCTGGAAGGGGTTTTGCTCCTCACCTTTATTTCGGAAGTTAAGTTTTAGCTGGAGCCCTGAAATCGTAAGCGGAAACAAACCGATTCTAATTTCTTAGTCCAACTTACCCAGCCTACCAGAATTTTTTGGATCTGAATTGATTTCAGGAGGTAGGGACAGATCTCTCAACAGAATGAGCCTCAACAAACAAATATAGTGTTTATGGACAAATCGGAGGTCAGCTTTGGAAGATCTCAACACTTCATTACTATAGCTTTTAATCGAAGGAATCGTGGATATCTACTATCACGCGAGAGGTGCCTGAAAACTGAGACCACCTCTGGCATGTAATCGATGCTTTGCGAGATTTCATGCGAGTGGGATCATGTGCTTCCTCCATCGATCACATGAGGCTCTCCAGAAAAGTCTGATATTTCAATGCACTCCCACTGAAAAACATTATTCTTTCCTAGGAACAACTGTAAAGCAACGATATGAGTGAAATTTGATTCCTAGCTTCCCGAAATTTACGTAAGATTTACGACTCACGATGAAGACATGTAGCTTGAGCAATCACAATCTATCGACCATGTTACTGCTTTTCTTCATTTCTCTCAATAGGGAGTTATCGTTTTCTCAAGTATTCCTGACCTTCATTAGATTTTCTTTTAAATTCCCTTCACTCGAGTAAGACTCTTTGCATTCTATCTGTTCTTGTACTGCCTAAAGAGAAATAAAATTCAGTAGAGATCCTAGCTTTTTCAGAAGAGAAAGCTTCGGAATTTTTCCTTCTCTCTATTATAATTCCTGCTCTGGTAGCTAAGAAATTAATAAAGGAGGATTTGCCAATATCTATGCCATTGTCTTCCTCAAGAATTTATCGTGATAATTCTCTCAAACCATTAGTAGAGCAATCATTCTACTCACTAGTTCTCCTGCTTAAATGCTAAATTCTTCAGGACGTTTCTATGCCTACAAGTAGTCAACTTCTGTAAAATTCTTTGCCATCAATCCTTCTTCAGCATTTGCTCTGCAATTCGACCTCGTATTTAATAGTATGAAGAGCGGAATATTGCACGCTTTTCTGCTTCATTCGCTCAAAACCTTTCTACACAACACCTTCCATGTAGACTCAACCGACCGTGATCTCCTAAAAAATTGTGACATCATTGAGGATATCAAGTGTGGCTCGTCCCAATTAGCTCCTCATTTCCCAATCCGCATGTCACAAGGCTCAATAGCATTATTAATGTGGGTCTGAAGAAATGCGAGTTTGGTGGAGTTTGACGTCATTTCATAACATTTCTCATCCCATTTTTGAAATTTCGCACTCGCAGTCCTAGCAGTGTTGGTGGGGGTAAAATTGGAAGAATAATATGATTTTTACTTTATTCGACAAGTTCCTTAGTACAGGATTTTGTTGGCTCTAATCTATCTCCATTCTGTTTTTTTTTCTCCTCTGAACTGTACATATGCTAAAACGAAGGTTTCGGTAAAACCGCATTTTAGCGCAGTTTGTGTTAGATTCGTCAATAAAAATAGATTGGCGCTGTTACATACTAACCTACACTCTATAAAATCATGTAGAATGATCTGTAGAGAAAGAGACCACAGACTGAATTCGATGCTCTTTTTCAAGCACTTATTGGTGGTTCTCTCGTTGCCTCTGAGGCATTCTCCCAGTCTATGCCTTAATGTCATCATCAGAGGTGAAAAATGTCCCTACATCAAGCGCTCATCGAAATTAAATTATAATCAAGACATAGAAACTTTCTTTTTTTAGCCACACTCTGGATTCCAAACCCCGCTCTGCTCTCCCTCCTGTTGTGAAACGATGTGAGCCAGTAAAAATAACTGGATCCTGCGAACAAAGCGGACTGACTAGTTCTGGCTGCAGTTTCTTCTGGTTCACTGGAGTTGCCGGAAGTGGTTCTTCCACTGAGTCAGCTGAAACTTACTGACGTCTTCCCTCCTTCGTCAGCGCTGAATTCGTAAGTGAATCAACGCTCAGCTGCCGGAGACAACACCGGATTCGCCCGTTCTCCCGAAGAATGTCAAATCGCAGAAATCCGGCATCGACTTTGACGCAATCCTGTAAAAGAGAACCTGCTCGACGCCTGGAGCACAGCTACTCTGGAAAGCGCAGCTGAATTCTTATTGCGGGGGAATTTTCCGCCGAGACCTGGTGGAAACTGAGGAATGAGCTGCTTTGAACAGCTTTTTATCGCTCCTTCCTATGCGCTGCCCTTTCGAATGCAGAAAGGAAGGTTTTTCTTGTTTGCGCTGGGTCGGCGGCAGCTTTCCAGCTCCTTTTTTCGCTTCTCGAATATGGCTCACTTGTCCGTTCACTGAACTAGCCCCTCGAGAAAACAAGCAGCAACTTCCTCTACCAAGTGTGCGCTTAGATTTTGCGTGTAATTCCCGAATCCTCTCATCTGTGCGGGATTTCGTTGGATTATTCGCTGCGTCGCAAATGCTAAGCTGCACAATTGCCTTGAGTGTTGAATCCTTGAATCCTCTTCAATCTAATAGAGTCGTCTGTCACTAGTCGTCTGAACACAAGCGGCAGTCCTTCAGACATCTCAGCTGTCTGCGAGTAAGCTTGAAGTTTCGAAGCTTCCCAGCTAAATTCAATGTACATAGACGTATTCACTACCGTTTTTTTTTTTCACTTTATTGTCATTCCCTCGTGGTGGCCATGCTCATTTCTGTCATGAATTCATCAGCTGTCCGAAATTACTTGAAGGCAGCCTGAGTTTAGGCAATATCTTGTCTCTTGCTGAAGTTTTGCAAAGCAGAAAAGAACTCATCGACAAAGCATTGATTCTATCAAGTGTTTCACGAGAGAAAGCTACTATTCATTATCTTTGCTGATTCACCCATAATTTGCCATTGTTCCATTGTCTTTCAGTTGAGGCGCTTTCCACTTACCAGAAAATTTTCTAAAGCTGTTAGAATCTTGACCTATTTGGAAGGAGAGGGTTATGTAAAAAAATTAGATATGTATATATAAAAAAGTATATATATATATCAGAAAGTGGGCGGGAGGGGGGGGGGGCGTGGGAAAAAAGTGGGGGCTCCACCGTTTTGGGGACCCAGACGGGAAATAAAATTAATAAAAATATTAATTATAATAGTAAACAATTAATAAAAATTGTATTAAAAATTAACAAGTAAAAATAATCTAGTACAAGATTTTTATATGTACTGTAAAGTAATTTCAAAAATTTGCCGACCCATTCTCGGGGGGGGGGGCGCCCCCCGCCCACTCCCTGCGTCCGCCACTGATATATATATATGTAATGAAAAGAAATCGCGAAGGATTAACCGTTCGGGACCAAACTTTTCATTCATACTCTACGAGGGTCGATGGAGGTTTTAGGCTACTTTCCACCAGACATTATCGATTGGTTCATCGATTATATCAATTTTATTGATATTTTTCTATTTTTCGCTATTTCCGCACACGGGTGGGTGGAGAAATGTGTGCTGAGGTACCTGAATGCACTGTATAGTCCTTCGGCGCAATCGGTAGAAAGTTTCCTAGCGCATGGAGCCTGCGGCGCGTGCGCAGCGCGGCTCAGTGGTAACAACGGTCCGGTGTCCTCGATCAGCTGTTCGGGGACGCCTTTCATCAGGTATTGGCCAAGATAGGCGCTTTTCGTCGATTTTCTCTAATAATGAAGTACTTTGGACTGTTGAGGCCTGTGGCTGACCGATATTGATCCGACGGTACACACTTCTCTTTTTTGCACGTATTATTTTTCTTTACTTTTCAATGTATTTTTCATTTGTTTTTGGCACTTTAGAAAGCTGCCTGTACCAGGTAGCCTGTTCTTTGTAGGAAAGAGGATCCTGGGACGTGGTGGCTGGTAACGGGGCCTTTTATTTTATTGGGAATCGTTCGCGTTCCGTCTCTCTTCGCATCGTCATCTTTTTTTTTTGTTTTCATTGCATGTTTTCTCCTTCGATAAAAGGCCCCGTTATCAGCCGCCACGTCCCATAGTCCTCTTTCTTACAAAGAAGAGGCTACCTGGGACAACCAACTTTGTACGGGGCCAAAAACAAATGAAAAATACATCGAAAAGGAAAGAAAAATGATACGGGCAAAAAACGAGGTATGCGTGGCAGTCCGATCAATATCGGTCAGCCACAGTCCTCAGCAGTCCAGAGTCCTTCAACAAATAGAGAAAATCGACGAAAAGCGTCTTGGGCCAATACCTTACGAAAGACGTCCCGAATAGCTAGCTGATCGAGGACGCCGGACCATTCCCACCAGCGGGCCGCGCCGCAGGCTCGGCCCGCTCGGAAATTTTCTACCGATTGCGCAGAAGGACTGTACACAAATCTGATAACCGTTTTGAACGGAATATCGATTCATGGATTTTATTAGTTTTTCGCTATTTTCGCTCACGGGTGTGTGCAGACATACGCATCAGGGTATCTCAATGCGCTGATGACGAATATGAGAAGCACTTTGGTAGAATTTAGCAACCGAACGGCTTTTCGTACTTCTTGGCAAGGGTGGGTGAGGAAGGGTCACTTGCCTGATGACCGAATAGTGAGCCTTTTGAAAGGATTTATTAGGTCCGACAATAGATGTCATCAGCTTTAAATGGGGGGAATAAAACGCCCGAGCGAAGCCGGGCACCCCGTCTAGTACTTGATAGATCTCAGCTTCCCTTCCGTCACCAATGGGAACGTTGCGACTCGAAATAGACATCAACTCCTCATCTAGTGTAAGAACGATCTGAGGTGTACGAAGAGATGCTGGTCGGAGAACGACAAGCCAGGAAAGCAGGGCAAGTAGGGGACAGCGGCAATCAGTAACCAGCTAGTGGGTTGATGCAGGTCCAAAAAATCTACGTAGCCCGAAGTATTCAGGGGAAGAGAAAGGAAATTGGTATAAACACTTGGTCTCGAGTGATTAAAGTGGTAGAGAAGGCGAGTTTTTTTTTCTCTTTTGGAAGCTGTACTTCCTCTTATTGTCCTGCTAGCCTTCCATGAAAATATCAGATTTACCCTGGACTATTCTTGCTGTAATGCTTACCCGTTTTCAATATAATTACGAAAATTTCTCGTTGTTTCCCGACATGATATGGGGTGAGTTAACGACTCCAAAGCGATTAACATCGTCCGACGCGACGGCACGCCCCGGCCCTGCTCTTGTCGATCACGGTTCCCACACTTGGCTTGCATGTGCCGTTAGCCCATTGCTTCGGGCTTGTACCATGGGAACGAGGTTCGAACTGTTGTTTCTTTTTCCATTCCTAGGATTTCACCTAGCTGGAGTACTTCGTGTTTCGATTATGCGTGCTTGTCACTTCAGCTTATCCCGAAAATAGCGCATGTTTCATAATTCAGAGCTGTAGAATTGGTTGGTTGCCACAATATCGACGTTCTTTTTGCAACATAAACAAGAGTTTTTCCCTCTCGAGTTCATTGCCTCATAATCGGTGGCACAACGCCTCACAGGCAATGGGGCCACTCTTGGCGCTCCTGTGCAACCCTTCTTTAGCGCTATAGATAGAAATAATCTGCTGAGATCAAGACTTTCGCTACACTCAATCACCCAATAAAAATTGCATTACCACAATCTGAACGCCTGTACAGCTATGCCGCTGCTCGGGTACAAGGAAGACGCGATCATCATTGATGTCACAGTATGGCGGGCGCATAAACGAGCGGCCAAGAAGGTGGGGGGGGGGGGGGTGTGGGAAAAACCAGGGTTTCCGTCACTTCGGGGAACTGGATGAATTTTCAGATAAACTGATAGAATGTAAATTTTAATGCTGAGTGATTGAAAACAAACCTTTTGAAAGTAACAATAAAAGTAAGCGAACATCATTCGTTTTTACGGCGAACAACTAGCAGTGTCTTTTAGCAACGGGGTGGTGCGGTTTGCATCAGTTTGCTTGCTGCGGCTTTCCTGCAACTTACGTCACTTCGTACGAATCACTATGTTCTAATGGTATCCCCCAACATAATCATTCTTGGATTTCTGGTGACGTGGTATCCAACCAACACATACCACACTATCCGTGGGTTCTTACCAAACTGTAAGGTTGCCGCTATACTACAAGTGGCATGAAATGTGCAACCGTTAATGCCGCCTTTGATATATGTAGGTACATACGTATCGATCACTGTTGGGTCGTACAGCAGTGACGACGACGATGCTCCCCACGAAATCCGCGGGTATAGGAGTCAGCGTCGCTCAGGCGACGCAGAGGACCACACTACTCTTGAACCATTGCGCTAGTCTGAAGCCGAAAAAACTCCATGTTAATTTAGTACCACTCCAGTGGTATCACATATCAGAATTTCGGCCAAAAGTCGTTCGATATCGTTTTTCAGGTATGGTACAGCTCCGGCAAGATCAATAGAGTGAACATCGGAACCACTTCTTTAGGTAAAACGCCTACGTTCTATTGCTCCAAATTCATCACTGCCTTTCCAAATAGGCTGACTGGTGCACACAAACCACCTCAGAATGCTTTCATCCATCACTTCAAGAATTCGCTTAACGTGACCGGTAATTCGCACCAGCACAATTTCCGTTTCCGGCGTCCTACGATTTCCTTATTATTTCGGTGTTCCAGCGGCTCATCTGTTCTTCTCACGTCCGCCCAAACTGCTGCATTCCGCTCCCGCTTCCCCGTAGCGCCCCCCCCCCCCCCTCCCCAGATGCTAGTTTTGGATTGCTATGTAGACATGACGCATTTTGCGATGACATAATTGCCTGGTTACAAAAGACAACCTCTGTATTTAGGAGGTTAGAATTTCTTAACGGGGCGACGTTCGCTGGTTTCGTGGCTCTATGCCTTTTATCCCTCGTTACAGTTGTCGAATTTTTTTTGTTGCAAAGTTGACGCCCTCAAAGGAAGTGCATAATCATTCATTCTCCTATGGATACATTTCTTCCATTTAACCACGCAATCAATGTAACATTGAATGTAATGCCGATTTGAATTTTCTAATGAGAGAGTACATTGCAAGTCCGGCGCATTTATGCGCATGCGAATCCAATTTTTCCAATTACCCCAGCAATAAACAACTCCAAATGTATACGCCGAATGGTGTGCATACTTGTAGATCAATTTAATGATCTACAAGACCCACGCGAGCAGGGAATCTCCTTCGATGATTTGAAAACAAGCGAAGACTGCATGAAATGATGCTGAGATTGAGAAAGTGCAATTGCAAACGACTTTGTTCCATTCATTTTGCCTTCCTAAGCTGTGATAGGATCAACGTAGGCTTTCTGTCAGCCATATCGGATTTTTTTCTTCTTCGTGCAGAAATTGCTCCATTCAGCTAAGATGGGATTCCAGCGCGGGGCCCGGTTAGAGTATATGCTGAAGTCCGCGAATTCGTCAGTGCCACTGTGTGAATCGTTCTTCTCCGCAGAAACAGTACTCGATTCGAATCACAAATTTACATTGATGACATAATACGAGATAGTTTCCCCTGATATTATCCCGCCAGCTGAATATTCTGACGTATTGAGTTCATTACCCATTGGGTTTCATTGGATGTCGTTAACGTAGCGTAAAAAAGATATTCTTCTTTGGTCGTTCTCATTATAATGAATTTCATATACTGACTAGTTTGTATTATTCTTCGGCGAGATTCGAACCGCCAAGTCCGTGACTGAAGAACGAGAGGTTTATCTTAGCGCTATGAACCAACCTTGTACGCGAGCATAAAAAAAGATATAACATATCATACTGAGCAGACTGGAAAATTCTCAAGATGGATTTGAGATCAGCGTGGCACGCTGCATAACGCCATATGTAACACAGTATGAATGATCGTAGATAGTGGCCAAATACTTTTCCCTTGTTAGTTACGTTTACTTAGACAGCTAGTTCCAATCACATTTTATGATAAGCACGTTGCAGTAAAGTAGATCTCTCTTGCAACACTTTGATTATTTCTGGAAACACCGTGAAAAGGGCTCCGCTGTGATAGAATGCGATTTCACTTTCATGCAAATGGACAGTCTTTTTGCATTCAAATCGGCCTCACTGGATGGCACTTTCCTCAGCAGCGATTTCCGACGCTTCGCCCATCTTATTCGTCTGGCATGTAAGCTCTCGTTTCAATCCGAAGCACCCAGCATTCTTTCGTGCCGATTGCAGCATTATGCTGCGAGAATGGTTCCTCTCATAGCCAATCCATCGCAGTGGATTAGATGTCATAACGCTTGTTCTGCCGACAAGTGGGGTATTTCTGTTGGTACTCAGCACTAGCCACCACACCATAGTTTGTGCGGGGACTTATCCATGTGTAAAGGGAGCTCTCTTCGTGCCAAATTCAGTTATTGTAATTTCTGGACTATTTGATCATCTGATTAGTTCCACGCTAGGATACTCGCTATTACTACGGATTACGCAGAAAGACTTGATCATCGATTTCGAATAGATTCTGCACACCATCAGGTTTTCGTAAGAATGATTGCTCAACCGACTGGACTTAAAGGCAGCACTCACGCTGAAAAAAGTTTTCCTGCATTTGTGCTTGTTTTAAAGCTGCCATCAACTGGAGTGTTACTGGAAAAGGAATCACTCCGAATCATGCAGTTACTCGAGTAACAAAACTCGTACGTATGTACAAATGCGCCCGCCATGCTCAACCCCGCCCCACTCTCTTTGATCGTGTGCGGCTGTGTTTCTCAGCTGATAAAGGATCGATCAGCATTTTCGGATAGCGGTGATCCGTTCCGCACCTCGGAGGTCGCAGCCATCTCACGCGATAGATCTCGTACGAATGGGCATGTATTGGCGAATTACAACATAGTATTTCTTGCAAACGTAGCCTTTTTTGATGGTCTTTCCTCTACTACGGGCACAAGAGTGGCCTCCAGAGTAGAATTTCATGAAAAAATCGACGACGTTTTTTTATCGTGAGTGCTCTCTTTAACAATGTGATATTATCTCTAGGGGAGGACCGCTTCTGTCGTTAGCGACGAAAACGACGTAACGTAAACAGTGGCTTCGTGACATTTCATGAACTTTGAACATCTTTTCCAATAGATATGAATTGCGAGTAACGTTCAGAGTCCTTCAAACCCGTAAAATATTAGCGGTAAACGAGATGATCCTCTTAAAAGAGCTGCGTCGCTACTCCACATTTCAATTAATTGTCCAGAATTGACTGGCGTGAATGCTCAGTTCTCTGAGTAACTCACCTGACTGATTAGGGAAATTTTTCAACGCTGCTTTGTGGAATAAAGAAAAGTTTCGGCTTGACTTATTTCTGTGTTTCATTTCGCCAATTGTTTTTTTAAAGCGTTTTTGATCACATAGACTTGAAATTGAATTCTTCAATCAAGCTCTATTCTTTTTTGAAGTGACGGTCATCTAGTTTCCTTTGTGTCGGACCCCAAATTCCCTCTTCCACCAAACCCATGTATCCCCACCGCTTCCCCTTCCCTTCTTGGCCGTCCTAGGCAAAAAAATGAGAACATTCTCTGAATTAGAGTAAAAAGCGGAGGTATTCACGACTGCTTACCACCAACCGAATAAGTAAAACGAAACGAAAAGTACTTTATTTCACCTTCCGTGCAAAGAAAAAAAACTGAAAGAAAAATTATTTCGACGGCATCTCTGAGTGGGCTTTAGCGCAAAAACTCAGCTTTCATCTGAACCAATAATAAGAATGTTCCGATGGAGAAAAGATAATCTTTTGAATTTTTTGTGCATGAATTCCTTCCTTGCAGTCATGTCGATCATGGGAAACATTTTATCTCATTCAGAAGTCGCAGGAGCTGAGAATTGCAGCACAGTTCAGTTATTAATGGAAGGATATTTGGTTAACTCGATCTTTTATTGCCACCATTCAAAATTTAAAAACTTCAACCCTCCGTCTAATTTCCTGAAAATTTTCGTTTTCGCAATCATTTCAGACGTAGAACATGATGGGGGTTCTCACTAGGAGCCATGTATTTGAGAATGTAAAATGGAAAGTTCTGGCTAGCCCTGATCACATCCGATAGAGTCAGTGAACCGTTTGGATAAAGGAGGCGTTCTATCGTTGCTTTTCAGGGAGAAGGGGAAGGAACTCCTTCTGTTGTTACCGTTTTCTCTTTCTCCTCAATGATTTTTGTCGACTGTCCCAGCATCTGAAGAAGCTAACAATAAGTTTGGATTGGTAAACACAGAACCTTTTTGGTGGTGCTTCTCATTTTTATGATATTTCTGATTTTTCAATACTAATTCTCGCAATGCTAATAGTAAGTAAGTGGCTGTGAGACATGAGACTATGCTGGGGAACAAGAGGAGTGTTGTTGGAATGCGACACTGCTAGTGTATCCCCAGGGACGATGAGGTGGTGAGAGCTATGGGACGAAGTCTGTCTCCTCGCCACCGAGTGTGACATTTCTTTCTAAGAAGTTCTTCAAGGATTTGTGTTTGGCTCCATTATTTCAATTTCGCTTTACTTTTATGGGTATTGTTTTTGGTCCTTTCTTATCCAAACAAGCTTCTTTCTTTGTTGCTCGTTTTTTTTTGCGCCAAACCCACTTTCGCGGCTGACACCGCCTCACTGCTTCGATGACAGACTAGTCAAAAACAAATAAATTTCGTCGTACCTATAAAAAGTGAATTCTCTGGCCCTAAACTGGCAAAGAGTACAAAACTACGTACATATCTTCGCTTTCAACTCGAGTGTAGTGGACAAGCTCGCACAAGTCTTATTATCTGTAACGTGTCGGTCTGGAGTGAGATTCGTGGAACGATGGCCAAGCATAGCAAGAGCCGCATGCATCATTGAGACCACCCAGGGTAAACGTGTAAAAACCACACGAATTTGCTCATCTTTAACACCGGTGGCAGGGCGAGTACCCTGGGTAAAATAAGTGATGCATCCGGACTCAAGGATGGTTAGAGTGATTGTTTATCGTTCAGTGACGCTAGGAATTGGCCACTCCTGTAATTCTTTGCCGAGCAAGAAGTAAGAAGAGTTCGCTTGCTCATGCGCTCATGAATCTTATACAGGTGTTGACGCCCCTCTTAACTATAGGTAAATTTACGTGCTGTTAACACGTACATCCTGGGTAATCTCAAAGATGCTAGCCTAGCCCTCCTGATTGTCTGCGCATCGACCTACTCCAATATTCTACTGATGTCAAGGTCGATTCTTCCGTGTGTATTCTTCTGCCTCCAGATATGTTCAAACGGGAGCATAAGGATGGGTTCACCCTACTGACCTTTACTTTACAGTTTTACATGCTATCTTTGGGTGGTTAAAACATGTAATCACTTTATAGTAGTAGCAAATACGGTTCATGGTCGCAATAGTCGTTCAATCAGTCTTTCCGAACATCATTGCTGCGGATACGATGCACGAAATGGCTCATCTTCATCTTGCTTAGTGGCGCAAACTAGTGTCTTCACTACTTTCTTGCTCTTTTCGTAATTTAATAGGCCCGCGATGGAATTTCATACAGCTGTGACATCGCCAAAACATCCGTGGTGTATCAAAACAGGCGGTGAAAAACTGGTTCTGCAATACATATTCTAGCAATTTCGATTTTATTTTCCCTTTTATGCAAGTAGATTAGCACTGGAGGTGCGACAGCGTGTTTCCCATGGTTAAAATGTTCGAAAGAATAAAGAACAGGCTTTTTGTATTAGTTCTGTTTCATTTCTTCGCATTTTACTTAAGCTAAGTGCTTGCGGCTTAGGTTAGAGATGTTGTTCCGTCTACGTCTACGTGAACTACGTAAATCCTTGCTAATTTATCCTATACTCACGTATTTGGCCCATGTGGTGGTGTTGACCCGACAAAGTGCGACGCGTTATGTGGGCGACGCGGCAACTGCTGCAGCCATTCGGTTGCCGAAATAAGTAAGTGGTCACAAAATCTCATTCAGGCATTCACTATAGCAGATCAACGGCTTTGCTCGAACGTGAATAGCTCTTACCGGGAGTGGAGAACCCTCAATACGCAAGCATTTTCGCCGCTGTGTTGCATTAAGAGGAAATCTGGGGCGGCGCCACTGTTGTGTGATTGGTGCATCCAAGCAACTCTTCCCCTCTTTCATTTTCAGGTTTGTCAGCATGTATTGTAGTTGCATGTGAGTGGAAGGCGAATTGACCGTAGAGGATGGGAATGAGTATTTGGATGTGCTGATCGTATGACAGCTGCATTTTCTTTTCTTCCTCTCCATGGGACCGAACCCTTCTTGCATGAACAGAAGATTTTACCCATTCCACGCCGAAGACACCAGAGCTCGGATCACTGAAATTACCCATGGTAAACGTGGTAACGTACCCAAGTAATCCCCTTCGCAGGCATCCGCCAGCATGCTTACCCATGCGTGACGTTGTCTATACCGAGCTGCTACCCATGAGCAGTCAGACCACCGCCCAGAGCAAGAAGTTTCGCTATGAGCATCCAACGGAAACGCTTGCCCAGATTAACAACCCGTCCAGGGTTATTCATGCTTGTCGTTCGGAAAATTTGATGCGTCAATATACAACGCAAAACAAGTAGGGAGTAGAGAATTCCTGGTGAGTACGGAATATCCTGTTTTTTTTTTCCGTCGCGACTGCCACTCGAACGAAGTGTGTTTAGACCTTTGCCACGTCGAAACAGCGCGGCAACTATTGCTACAGTCTGTTTCAAATAGGCGATAGTTAAGCAATCGTGCGTAATGCCTGCTTTCCTCGTCACCCTCTCCAACTTCCCCGTGCTCTTTCTCTCTCCGCCGCTACTCCGAATTAGGGTTGGCTACACTTCGCAGATTTTTGAGATCTCAAGAACAGCTCTCAGACGTTCATTATATTACAGGAAATCTCAGCTGTCCAGACGCATCATAAGTACAACCAGGCTCGTATGCTGCTCCAGCCTATAGATGCTCACTCTGTTGCATTCTGACGAAAGCTAACCGCGTCGCGGAGGAGTGTATATACTGCGTCATGTGGGCCTCGACAGCTAGAGTTCGCCGTAGTTTTGTTGCGATCAGCGGTTGGGTAATTTATTGTGGTCAGCCTGTCTGTGAAAACTAGTCTTATGACGATAACGACTATAAATTATTATTAATTGACGCAGTGGTATGAGTTATGACGATGGACGATCACTTTTTTTTGCAATCTCACAACAAATTTCAACGAAGTGCTCGTCACCTGGTTGCGGAAGGCGTGACTTCCTGCTACCTGGCCTACGAAGTGTAATGCCGTGACGATTTTTGCGATATTCATTCCGGAATAGTGCCCTTTTTTATTCTTGTTGAAGCAACTCACATCTGTCAAAGCAAATCTAGCCATCAAAGAAAGTATCCATGAAGCATGAATGCGCTTGTTCTGTGGGAGAGAGGGGGGGGGAGGTGGAGGGGGAAACTGTATTTGTCCCTTTCAACGGGGCTGGTACCGAAGAGGAGGCAAAAAACGCTGGAAAGTGTGTGGTGTTTTGAGAGATAATCGAGAAAGGCTTGCAGTAGACATGATTTCTCAACTATCGTCGAACATAGTACATACTCCTTCTATTTATACTCTTCTATTGATGTCAGGATAGTCCGTGTCACCAGAGATGAGCGTTAGAGAAGAGTCGAAGAAGCAAAGAATCATGAAATATGCTGGACCTGATGAAGCAACAAAGCCGAACTACGCTGCTTGCTTTTCGGAGTAGAAACTCCATGTTTATGCGTACATAAATAATTAACTGTCGTCGTTTTGGAACCCACTATGAATACCTGAACTCGAACTTGGTTCCTGTGAAAACAAGTTCGAAAATAGATCCAGACATCTGTTATCACGTGTGTTGTCGTCTGCAGCAGTTATCTCGCCACTAAGCTCATCTATCAGTGATCAGACTGCTGCGTTTAACGTGATCGAAAGTGATCAATCGATAAGGAATCGGTGTCCGCTTTATCAATATTTCCGCAGAAAATCCGTGAGAAAGGAACGCTAGCGCGCGAATCCCAGGCCTTCGGCTGGAAAATCGATACCGGCACTCGCCGCTCTCGCAACAGTTGAATGAGAGGGTGGAGAGCGGAATGGACATCCATGGACACTTATCTTTCTCACTATTTTGCTCGTGTTCTTCTCTTCTTCTTTAATCAGTTCACACTCCTTTCAACTTCAATTTTGTCATGCAAGTCGCATTTTCATCCTTCACTTGTCTGCTAGTGGAGTTTCCCGGTTTTTTCTCGGCCACTCATCTTTTAACATTTATTTTTTGCAGATACTAAGATATCTCCATAAGTCGCCAATCTGTTTGCGGGTGCCACATCAACACTCAGGAACAAAGTGAGTGTTTTTTTTTTGAATATTTGTTGAATTATTGACATGCACTTGTTCTGGTCCTTCTTTATCATGGTGTTCTCGCTTTTATTGCACCGCTCTCGTTAGCACATATTTTTACGAGATATCGCCTGCCTGTCGATCATGTGCTGTAGTTCACTTTTTCTTTATCTTCGTGCCATTCGCTCATCAAAGGCGCCAGAATAATGGTGGTGTTATTACTGTTCGCCCTGTTACTGTATTGCGCTATATTTCCGGTTCGTTTTCTTTTTGTTCCACACTTAAGCTTTCTATAATTAGTTCAGAACACTCACAGGAAGTATGGAATAATGCTTTAACTGATAATTTGATGATTATATTGCTTTGAAGTCGATGCCACTACATTACTGCGTAGAGGTTAGAAGTTAGAGTAATGGCTTCTCAAATTTCTTCTTGAAGTTGGCGAAAGTACATACGTAGGCGAGCTTACACAAAATTATTTCTAGCTTTTATACCCAATCTCGTTCCTACTTCTGGAGTTATCTCCATCTCCGATCTACAGCCCAAATTCAGATAGAACACGAATTCTGATTGAGCAGTTACCATTACTAAGAAAATGTATGGTAGTCATATTGATCTATGCTACACATATCTTGGACGTAACAGCTCGTTTGAACGAAGCGCTGGAACATCTGGTGGGGATTCTGTTGCTTATTTTGATGTATACAGTTCCTGCCCTGACAGTAAAGCTAGTTGCCCTTATTGCACGCTTAGGTTTGCAAACGCAGTTTTAAAAGGGCCACCCCTAGTTATTGAGGGTGTAATGCTGAAAAAATCAAGAGCATTAATGTTAGTTACAGTGTCAAACAGTTTATGCCCATGCAAATATCAAGCGTTGTGCGTCTGAATTCTAGGGTTGCTAGGCCAAGACGTGTTTTGCCTATCTAGCAGATGAGTTTGCTAACTACGTATTCAAAGTTAGCGGAATGTATTGCAATAGGGTAACCCACGCCAAATGTACTGCCAAGCAAAAAGGATATCAAGTGCGCAAAGATTTTGATACCACTGGAAATCGTGCTATGATGCTATTCTTAGCACTCTGCTGCCTTAGCGACTACGCCACCCATGTCGATACTTTCCACGTCTGAACGTCCACCTAAGAATAAAATACAGTGTGTTCAACATTTCATTCCTTATAATCTATAGGTGAACACACTTTCAGGCGTTTGCTTTGCCAAACAGCAGAAAATATCTCGGCAACTATATTCATCCGCATTTTATATGTATTATATATAGGAGGATATCCGCACAAATTTCGCTATATCTCTAGGAAGTTGAATTACCAAGCAAAATTTTCTCTCGAAAATGTGTAGGCCATTACATTCTTCGACCAAATGGATTATCCCTGAACTTCACACTGGGTTCTTGCATGTTCATAAGAGTTGCTTCTTTTTCGGACCTTTCTTGCTTCGTGAGTGATGGATGATGTTTGTGTTATCATATCAGGGCCGCTGTCATCAGCAGGTTTTGCAATTGCGACACGGTTCTAGAATCGCTTCAAAGCCAGTACCTAATGAAAATTTCCGTAATTCAATCATTTCTGAGAATCAATAGTCGATCAGTCATCGGAGTCGGAGAGGTGTAGAAATCTAGTCTCCTCATAGGAAGCGCGGGATCTTCTCAATTCAGTGCGCAGGGCCGATTGCAGGAAATAGATCTCACCGGGATACGACCCAAGATCCTCCTATATGAATCATGGTAGTGCAACAAAATTCTCTAGAGCGCAGGCGGTAGGGGATCAGCACGTGACCGCATGCTTCCATCATGGGCCTCAGTTATAGACAGTGCTCGCGAGGATGCGAAGCTGACGGGGCATTCGGCCGATGTTTCGCCATAAGTGTGGAAGTCGGGTGCACTCAGGATTTCGCGGTGGGACCAGCGGCTAGCAGTCTCGAGCCCTCCGGACGAGACAGCCAGTGTTTACAACGATTTGACGTTGCATAGCAGCAATGTACGGAGCAGAGTCGCTCCTCTTTATTATTAGCTTCATCAAATTTTGGAACACTGGACGATGAACCACCTGCAGATGCCGATGAGGCGAAAGTGAGCTTTGGAGACCGTAGCGATAGGATTCACTCGGTTTCCTTGCTTAGGATTTGCTCATTGCGCATCTCTCATTGAGGTTCGATAGGTATTATGCAGCCTGAGGATCCGTCTGTTATAACAAGGGCAGTACAATCAAATACACACGATGAACGAACGAAGAACGCGTCATCATGAGCGACATTTCTGTTGTGATATTTTTGGTAACTTTCTAAATTTTTAATAAGTTTCTTCCATTACTCTCGAGATTTACAAAGAGTGTGGGTGCACTGATGACGGACAGACATTCCGGGGCCCCGTAGTTCAAGAAAACATCTGGATAGGTGTCCACCGATCGAGAAAAGGTCCGCCGTGGCCCAGTGATGGGGAAAATGCCAGGGTACCGGTCAATCGATGGGGGATGGGTCCGCAGGGGCCCATTAGTGGGGAAATGCTAGAGAGCGAGTCCACAGATGGCGAAAGGGTCTACCCTGGCCTAGTAGTGGGCAAAACGCCACGATGCGGGTCCATCGCTGGAAATTGGTTCCACAGGGGCCCAGTAGTGGGGAAAGCGAAAGGATACGGGTCCACGCACAGAGAATGGGTCCGCTGTGGCCCAATAGTGAGGAAAACGTCAAAATATGTCGTCATATATGCCGGTAAAGTAGGGGTGCGCCATGCGCTCATTCTGTTTCAGTCAGTCAATCAACTCTACTTCCTCCCATGGTAAGAAAGCTAAAGCTCATCAGTTGGACTATCTCAGTAACGTGAATCTTGAATCATTTCAGGTGATTATTCGCACGGCATTGCTTACACTGTATTGTTCACAAGTTCTAAAGCCATGTGAAAGATACTCCAGTACAGGGTTGGGAGTGGCTGTTCATAACGGGTCCATAGGCATATAAAAAATGTGACAAAAAAGAATAGTATCATTGCATCGGAAATAAGCTATACATATAGGTGCGTGACTAAGAATTTGCAAGCAAGGCTAGGAGCAAACCGAAAAGACTCCAAGCCCGACGCTGGAGAGGCGGCCAGACCCGTAGAATGTACGCAATTTATAGGGAGGATTTTGTATTTGAGCTCAGCTAATGATTTGTTCTGCTTATTTGCTAGTTTTCGAAATATTTCGCATGTGTGAAACTTTCGCACATACTTCAAGTGGCTGCCCCACCCCACTTTCTAGCGTCCGGAAGGGGCGGTAGCATGTAAATCTGTTGGAAATTTTCATTTCTTTCGTGTTGAATAATTTCAGCGGCACAGTTTACTGGTATAGTTCGATAGAGCAAAATCACCTGGACATAATAGCTTCTCCTTTAGGTGTGACCTTGATGAAAGAGGGTGGTAGTCACGCAAACAGTTTGAGGTGTTGGAGTATGGAATAAGTTCATGCATTTTTCCATGGGTTCAAAACAACTTTCTGACAAACAACGTCTATCGCAATTAATGAGTTAGATTGCAAATCTCCTGTTTTACCAATGCTGCCAAAGGCTGGGCAGCGTCTCAGTTCCGTAGGTATGAAAGACCACATTGTTTGAAGCGACTTATTTTGTGGTCCTCAACTGGAACCCTTGAGTGGAACTGCATGAAATGTGCACGAAAAGCTAGCAATACAGTTTGGCTGCTCCAAGCATGTGGAGTTTTTTGTTTGATGAGAGTAGAAACCCCTGCTATCGGCTCTTCGGGGTAATGCAGGTGAAATTTGTGCAGAGGAGCCGTGCATATCCAGTGTGAAGGATCACCCCCATATTGGGCAGTTGAAGGGTTTGCAGAGTTTATTGCCTAAGCTCACTTTTCGTTGAGAGTTAATTCAGCAATGGTTCTTCTTTAGATCTAGAGCAAACCAGAGCAAACCTTAGGGGATAATCGTCTCTATGTCTTATAAATCGGTTTGGCGAAGGGGTGGCATCCTGTAGTCCTGTAGGTGAAAATTGCTTGCTTTAAAGTGGACAAACCAGTCATATTTCATGCGATAGAAAAGTACTGGTAGGAAGCTAAGCAAGACTAGTCAAATGGTTGATGATGGGCAGCAAAACAAGATTTCAAAGTCCAAATCACAGTTTAAAAACATGAAAAAAAACACCGCAACTTTAATCCCCACATCAATAAGTACATCTAATGTTCCTGTCATCAAGAGGATTTTCTTCTCTTCAAACCAAAGGTTACCGTTCTCCTGAGCCTAGGGAATATTTTGCTTTAAAGAATGAAAGCTACTGAACTTTTTTTTCTACTGCTTTTTCAAGTTGAGGTCATTGGGATCAAAATGAGTTTGCTTCTACAGTTCTTCCTCATGTAATAAATTCACTGGAAGCAACTTAGCCATCATATCAGGGAATGGTATCGTATTGCTCAGAGTTCTTTCCATTGTTTTTTTTTGTGATTTTTTTCTGAAACGAAATTCTTTTTATTTTTGCTCATGAACGTTCCTGTACGATCAGTATTTTGTTCTGGCAACGTTCTTTTTCCAAAAAGTGTCTTTGCAAGTAGAAACGTTTGATTCACAGGAGGAATAACTTGAACAAAAATCATGGATTCGGCTGCTGGCAACCAAGCGTTTCCAGATGAACCGCGGAGGGTTCTTCCGGGCAAGGTCTGAATTAATGTCGTTCTTTTAAACGAGGATTCTCTAATCAACATGCCGGACAAAACTCACAAACCGAGCTTTCCTGTAATAATAAAGAAATGTGCTTTGACTTTTGGACTTCGGCCATTATGTGCAGTTCGGAATGCATCGTAGTTGCAGCGGAAAATTGGTTTTACAATCACAGTTTGTTTCTTTGTTTTCCTCTTCTTTCCTCACTTTTTTCTGTGGACATTTCATTCTTTTGTAATCCTCTCTTTCTGTGCCTCTCCCATGAGATTCGTTCGCTTTGTGATATATGCCGTTTTCTTTGTACATGTGCCTTTCAATTTTCCGAACATGCGGAGAATGCATGTGAACCACAGTTTCAAAGGTGATTATCATCATTCGTCGTAGTCTACAACCCCCCCCCCCCCCACCCAAGATTTTTTGTATTTCTTTACGCTCGTGTGAAAGGTGAAGTTTCGCCTTCTGTACGAAATAGTCACTGATCGCATGAGGGAACTCTTCAAATGATTGAAATTTTTCCCCACAGTCAATTGTTAAATCAGGAATGAAACTAGTTTTGGCTTCACATCGTGATACCTTGTAGTTCCAGTATGTTAGCTTTTTTTGGCCACCGAAAAATTCTTGTTTTGAGCAGGCTTATGTGCAACTTTACTATAATCAGAACGCTAAATTGCACACCGCGTTCCGCTCTTCCGCTTTCGTTTTCCTGTGTATGTTTTGTTATGTAGATGATACCAGTTGGGAGAAGTTTCTAAAGGCTGTTCATTTTTTTTTCAAATCTAGTTTCTTGTTCTTTGCTCAGCCCACTACTTCGGTTAGTGTTATAAACCTGCTCAAACCAAGGAATGTATCGGTGTGCATTGGATCAGCGTCGGAAATCCATTGAAGCAGCAAAGACATGTTTTGGCACGAAGGTATGCATATTGGTGTTCCTGCCTCATTTTTTTTCTGGTTACGTCAGTGTGACGAAAGAGCTTCCAAAGTTTTACCATTGTGCCAACTTGACTTGTTGGTGTTATCGTCACAAAATCCTTCGTGCATATATCTTGGTTCTTAACCGATCTTTTTGTAATCGTTATTCATTCTGCAAGTGTAATGAATAGATCTCATTTGCCACTTCCTCACAAGGGAGCAATATTTTATGCCCATGTTTCTGCGTGACTCGGCCATGCGTTTATCGTGCTTTCAGCGACGGGCAATGCCACGAACAACGAACAATCGAAGGCTCGCTCTTCCTTGTGCTTATATTTTCAGGATGTTCTCGCCGAATCAGAAGCATTTTTTCATGAATTAGACTTTTTGTTTCTTCTATAACACAATACTTCTCTTGCCCCTTAAGAACTCCCTGCGCTTATTTTCCTTCCATTGAAGAGATAGAAAGGAGCAGCTGCTCATATTAAGGTACACTAGCTCATCACCCACTGACGACCGCGCGGCTCACCGGTGAGCCGCTCCCTTCTCACAAACTACTACACCTTATTTTTGGAGTATTTTACGGTATTTCCATATGAAGTAAGTGCTACACTTCCTAGCAATGTCACATATAAGTGTGGTTCAAAAAAGATTTCTTTTTGATTGTAATACAATGAAAAGATGGGATTTGAAATCAAGGAGGATTGCGTTACATTTCTTGTGTAGTGGATTTGAATAATCTGTATATGTCATATTTCCTACATAGAAACTCGTTCACTATGTCCTGCATTTTCTTATTGGGCAGGATAGAACAATGTGAATGTGTATACTATTGGGACACTTCTTTATGGCACTCAAAATCTTGTTTATGACACTCAAAATACCTTTTACAAACTTCGTTCGACCGTGATGCAAGTAAGAAGCGTTTAGGTTCACCTTCTTCTCGTATTCGATGATACTAATAATCTTCTATAACTAGATTTTAAATTATTTCTTCAAAACTATCCATTCTAGCCCCGATTCATTTAATGCAACGGTGTGAAACTATGCGGACGCCACGCTTTTGAAAGGAGCCTCGGTCCCACGCGCCAGACAGGCGAAAATGCGCGCGGTTATGAATGGGTTAAAGTAATATTTTTTGTGTGGTTTTGGTTTTCTGAGCGCTTGTCATCCATTTGGAAAGGTTAAAGTTTGTAAGCAGAGGGCAGACTTCAGGGTTTCCAGCAAGTGTTATCGCTACAAGAGTACCACGTTAGTAAGACCAGCTGCTGGCACATATAATCAGATTTATACAGGCGCTGATAGGAGCCCTCATTCCGCTGCAGAAAGACACAAAACTTTTTTACCGGCTTTCGTTTTGCTGCTTCTGAAAACAATAAGAAACTTTGCTGGGCGCAGGTAGTAGCGTAAGTAGTTGTTGAAGAGATTGTGAGTACTCGCGAAATGTACTGCTGTTTTCAACTAATATTAAAACCATGTTGTGATTTGTGCTATTTTTGGTACCTCAGTTTCGCCCCCGCTCACCTCATCTAGTAATTACAAATGTGAATATATAATTTCTCGACATCTGCGGAAATTTCAATCTGTCGAATGAGTTGCAGTTTTCTGTGGCATTTCGCGTTAGATATTTCCAACAATTCATCCACGAGCTTCCCCACTTTTCAACTACATTCTAGCAACGAATTTCGTGAGCAACTGAATAATGCCTTTGTTTGGTATTGTTCACGTGAACAACGAATGCGTCTTCAAGGTTTTTCTCAAAGATTTATGTCGGAGCATTTCGTCAGCGGCAAAATTTTCCGGCGTTTCAGCATTATTCGGTACAGATGCTTTCTTTTTCTTTTTGATAAAATCAGAAAAAAATACATGCAACGTGCAAGAACCATTTTTTTCATCACGTAAACGTGTATATTTGGGAGAACATTCCTCAAAGACGAAAGTCATTAGTGTGTGCCTGTTCATGAGGAAAAAAGGCAAGCGCCTTGTTCGTAGCTTTCTTTTCCTACTTCATCAAATCTCTGAGATAGCTTGCATGCGTCCTAAATATCAACTTGCTTGATTTTTTAAAGCATAGGTGCACTCACGTAATGACTATATAGAAACATCGAAACTTTACAAAGACCCGTTGTGCGAAATGGAAAGTATTGGAGGAAAGTAAGGAAAGTAACGCGGCCATCTGGCAACCTATTCGACATGGGTCTCCGGACTTTCATAAAATTTCTGATGTTTTGTCCGTCCTTTCGTTTCTATTGCTGAAATAGCAGAATTTCTTGCGAAAACCACGAGCATTGACACTGATCTACGTCGTTTTCTTTTCATTTATCTTTATAGGCGTAGATGAATCCTCGCAATATAATAGAACAAGTGCCAAATATAGCTAAGAGTTAGTTGTGGGGTACGACTATCTTTACATAGCGTTCCTATCGAGCAAATGGTGTAGTTCATAGGAGTGAAGCGAATATAGCTCAAATCGTGTGATTTCGCACACGGCTGGACCACAGAGCGTGAGAAAACCAGATGCGAAAGGAAATTTGCGGCGAAGGCGCGTGCCTTGGCTTCGCCGCAATTGATTGGGGGATGATTTTCATCTGCTGTTGTGCTCGCCGCTAATCCGTGATCTATGCCCGCGCCCTCTTAGTGATTTCTTATTATTTCTTCTGCACGCGAATTATATAATTTCGAAGGTAAATAAGGCAAGCGCTCGATCGGCTTTTCTGACTATGCGGTATAGTTGTTGAGTCACGAGTTGCTTGCTTCTTGTCTGTTGACGTTACACACTTGTTTTCTTCTTTCACGAATGCTTATGCTAGTGTATTCCTCATTTTTTTCTGTGAACGTAACTAGCCAAAATAAATTAACTCAAATACAGCTTATTTATGCTGAATCGATGAATAGCAGCCATGTGGTGACAAGAATAACGTCTACCATTTCGGAACGCATAGACATTACAATTTCTTCATTTGATAGCTAACTCATTTCTTATTTTCATCTTGTTCGTTAGCTGACAAGACCTTTATCTTTCTTTGGATATGCACAGCACATGTCTATTTTCTTTTTACTAGAACACTACTCCGAGATACTAGCACAATCCCTGAAATATGAAAGTCCTCGGTTTCTTGGGTTTGGCTTCTTCACGAAGATGCTTGTTATGAATTCCTGGATGAACTTCCCTTGGGTTTTTGTGATGCGCAATAAAAATAGTGTAGAAATTGTCTATCACCACTATTATCTGTCTAGCTTATTTTCACACTAGATGTTCCTCGTCTTGTGTGTTTATCTGGTGACAATGGACGCCGATTTTAAATACGTTAGCTCACATTTGCTCCTAGATGTTGGCATATATTCTAGCCTTTTTAAAAGTTCTCTTCTCTCAAGTCTACTCCATTGTTGTGCGATTTTGCTTTTCACGAGATGTCATTTATCAGTGTATTTTTTTGCTTCTTGTCCATTCTACCAGAAACTCATTGAATTCTTGGGCTTCTTATGCGCTTGCCATGTTTTTTTTCTCAGCAGCTGTCATTCTTTTATATGTATGCCTGACTTTCTCGCTGACTCGTCGCCGATAACGATTTCCTGTGTACGCGAAACCACTATCGTGGAGTAAGCGTGTTGACAACAAGCTAAGAGGCGGATGAGATGAGCGCTGCAGTGATCTTTTTCCTCTTATGGTTATCGAAGAAGTATCCATTGCTGCGCACTAAATGAGGTGGAAATGTGCCTATTGGTGTGAGGAACAACGATCTGATCTGACAATTTTTGTCGAGTAACCTTCGGCGGGAACATTTCTCTTCTAACCATTCCACCATATTTGCATATACTAAATCGAATATATGAGCGACGTAGATGTGAATGCTATGTTCAGCAGCAATTGGTTTCACTGGCGAAACTGATCGCCTTTCCAAATAACCGTGACCAAATATTTGTGTCCAAGCGCGTACAAGCTTGAAGAACTGCCGCTTTCAGAATAATGCATTATATTGGTCTTACAATCGGTTTCTCTCATCGCAAAGTTGGTTCTAACGTACTCGGTTCACCCCCCACTGCTTCTAGTTCGGTGGAAATGTTTTTATGTCGATAAGACCACATAAGAAATGACTGCAAAATTTATTCAGTTTGAGGTATGTTGACAATCAATAACTGCCGAAATCAAAAGACCGCGTAAAAAATAAAAAACGACCCTGTGCAAAAGAAAGAGCAAATCTTCCTCTATTGTAACGTGTTGAAGCCGTTCCCTCATACAGAGCAACTGTGAAGTCATTCGCCTCAGACTAACACCACATTCTTGAACTTGCCAAAAATTAGATTTTTCATCTCATGGCTTTTTTCGGTGTATAAGCGAAAGCTGACGAAAGCTTAGACATGATTCTGAAAGAGGAGGTCACGCTCCACATGCCTGTAAAATTTCACCTTTCAAGGTTTCCTGGGACCCGTTTCATTCCGTTAGTAAACCGATGGTAAACCGTTGGCAAAAATGGCAATTTCTCCATCTTTTTACCAACAAATTTTCACCCAATTTTAACCCTAATAAACCAAATTCCTTCAAATGGGAAGATGTGCCTCAGAAAGCGCAAATCTTCCTCATAGCGGAACAACAAGTCATTTTCCAAGGTCACATGCCAACCCTTTTTAAATTCGTTATAAACAACCATACATCTGCACGTGTACGATTCTAATAAACGAAATGTTAACAAAGTTATTTCAATGACATTGAATCGATGTATTCGTGCAAAATTGTTGTCATATTCATATTCAGCGCATCGAAAAGCATCAGGAGACATGTCTTCACCACCCCATGGGGTATATGAGCAAAAATCAATAAAATCGATATTTTTGTGAAATGGTTGCCATATTCGTGTTCAGCGTATTGAGGAATTGAGGAACCCCAGTGGACATGTCCTTGTCCGTTTCCAAGCGAAAATTTAAAAAAAAATCAATAAATCGATGTTTCGTGCAAAATGGTCGTCATATTCCTGTTCAGCGTATTTAGGAATCCCAGTAGACATGTCTCCACCGACCCCTGGGCAAAAATAACGTAGAATCAGTAAAATCGATGTAATCAATAAATCAATCTATAATCGGTTCGATCTGGGATGGCCTGCATCCGCACCGCTAATCCATCCTCTTCTATCGCTGTCTTCTAGACTGATAGCTAGAGGTAGTGGTTGGCTATAATATTGCTATGACACCCAGATATGGACGAAGAGTGAGCGACGGATGGTTTGGCACTCCACCGCAGATCGAAAACACTACATAATTTCCGGCAAAAAGTCTATTACCTCCGCCGACCCGCGGGGGGTGTGCATTAGAGTTTTACATTCGAAAATATTTTTCGAATATTCGAACATTCGAATTTTCGAATTTTTGGGGACCACCGAATTTTCGAATATTCGAATTTCCGAATTTTTGTGAACCATCGAATTTTCGAATATTCGAGCTTTCGAATTTTTGGGACCCCGAATTTTCGAATATTCGGACATTCGAATAAATATTCGAATTTTATTCGATTCGGTCAAAACTCTAGTGTGCATGCAAAAATTGGTCCAGGTCGGTTAATCCCCCCGCGATTTCTACTCATTATACATACAAGCACACACATACTTAAACAACACAAACTTTCACTTTTATATATACAGATACGTGCGTTTGATGCGCATGCGTCTTGACGATGAAGGACAGGACGAGTCGCATAGCTGAAACGGCTCAGACGAACACTTTTGCGGCCTAGCGGAGGTAGCACGTTCTTTTTTTTTGAGGTTGCACATGCCGCGTTGACCGGTCTTCATAGAAAATCCTTCACAAATGGATGCCTGTGTCTGACGGACGCATTCTAGCATAAATTGCCTTATATGTAGAAGGATTTAAACAGAGTTTGGTTATACCTATTTTTCGCTTGCTTTCCGTGCATTACATGATCGGTTGGTCACGTTCACAAAATAAATTCATTGAAACGAAATTGTGAGGTGCTTGCAATCAAAAGTATAGGTGGATTACCCTGAGGAGGAGTTCCATCTAACCTTCACTTTTTGTCGACACTAGGGAGAACCATCACTTTTGGCGGCGGGGAGGAGCAGAGTGGAGGGGGACATGAGGTGGAGGCCTGACTGTCTTCAAAGAAGAACGTACTCATTCCACCGGTTGTGAAGAAAGCTCAGAATTAGGTGCTAAATTTGTGGAAAAAAATTCAGGCGGGGTGCGTTGCACTAGGCGACAACGAGAGGCGTGTCTCGGACGAGATCTGCAAAACTCTGTCATCTCTGCACTCTGCAGGGTGGCAGTAAGCGCTCGCTCGGATGGCGCTCGCACCTCTCTCGCACCTTTAATTACTGGTACATTGGAGCTGTCTAGGTCGACGTCAGGGATGTTGAGGTTAAACGCTCGTATATCGATCATCTCCTTGCGCAATTTTTTAGCAAAAGAAAAAGGGGGAAAATGCTCGTCAGGGAACTGGATACAGTAACGAAGTGGGTGATTAGGGAAAAGCCAATATGGAGGATAATCATCTACCCACTAGGTTATTTGCTTTTCCTCTCTTTTCGAACCCGTGAGGGAATAGTTCTATTATGTGAGCAGCGTTTCTACCGATGTTAGCCTAAAACAGGATTGGTAACAACACGCGTTTTGCTTCTGGAAGAGCATGTTCTGCCTTGAAGTCTGATACAATGGGAAGATAGTTTCCGAACGTGTTTACAGTACAGTGCTCAAGCGCTTAGCTTTTGGCAGGTTCAGAGCGGGGGAACATTGAGTTCCAGGACCTACTGGCTGCTTCAAGTGGACACGGCAGTGGTTTTAGAGAAGGGCAATAAACAAGGAACGATGAAGAAAGGTTGGATATAAATGAAAAGAAAAGCTTTAGAAATAAATGAAAACAAAAATAGAAGTTATTGTTAGAAAGGTTGAAAAGTCTCCATTTCTTCATCTTGTACCTGACCTTAGTATAAAAGAACAGTGCAGGACAGTGCTCTTCCAAAAGCAAAACGCGTATTGCTACCCTTCCTGTATTAGAAACATCGGTAGAAACCTCAAACGTTAGCATTTTTAAACAAGTTTTTACATCCCGGACTTTCGGGATGATGCGTAATGCATACAGAGAGTGTAGTATGCTTTGCGACTCCGCTAAATCCGTACGTAAAGTGACTTTTTGAAAATTCCGTGGATAACTGAAACGAAATTGATGTTGCCAATAAATCCATCGGTCGTATTCATTTCCTAGTTTGGATGAGAGGTCCTGCATGTGATCACTATATAGCCTAGACTTGACACTCTTCGTTCCTATCGATGACACATTTTTTGGAAGAGGAAAAGCTTCAAAACATTAGGAAAGCCAAAATTTGTGCGGCCGCTATTCCGACACACTGCGTACCGAAAAGAGCATCTGCTCCTCGAATGAGGGATGGAGAAAGACCATCGAATGAGGAAAAGTACCTTTCTAACTAAGCTGCTGGTTTAATTTTACTTTTGTAGAGGTTTGGTTCATCGAAACGGTCATTTATACTTTCTAAACCCTTCATAAAATCAAAGTTTGGACTTAGTTCTGGAATTTCTTCGTAGAGATAAGTGATGAAATATCCGCACAGTCATTTGCATGATTGCTAAATTTAATGTTGACTTATTTTTCCCTGCTCCTCACATAATTGAGATATTTCCACTACTTTTTAATAACACTATTCTGGCAAGGTAGCCATAGAACTAATACGAATACGCTGACTTTGTTATTCTCAATACGACCTGGTCGATGGTGGCAACACCTGGGGACCTATCACATTCCCAGGGCCAGGTTGGTATGCATCGACGCTGGAGCTGGCAGGATGCCAGCAATGCCTACGTCTATGCTGCTGCCATCGAGGTATCTCGTACGGGAACGCCCCCCTTTGTCGCCTAGTGCTTGCCGTCCATTCAGGCGCGGACAAGTTAAGTACGCGTTGCGCCGCGTCACGGGCATGATATTGTAGCTTTTTCACAGGTTCCTAGAGATAAGAGGAACATTTGCCTTTTTACAACGTGTGCAACCTATAGGTGCGATAGTCGGAGCCAAGGCTCTCGCCCCCTTCACTTCAGGCAGGAGTCCGGCAGATCCCCTTCACTTAGACGAAGGGAAGGACAAAACCCCGGTGAAAAAAATTAATAAAATTATTTTTTGGGGTGATGGAAACGATGAAGGAAATGAGAAGAAGAAGGATGCAAATGAGGGGAAGACGAAGTAACAGAAGGCAATATCAGGAAGTTAGACGAAAACATCCTTATTAGGAAATGTTAATAAACATTTAATGAAGGATTATAATAAATGTGTGTGCGGTGTGAGTCGGCCGGAACGAATGTCTCACAGGTTACGAAAATCGAGTTAGAGTACTGAATTGAACGGATTGCAAGGGGTTGAAGGAACTAGGAATAACACGGCTGTGAATGAAAATTTCCGTAGGGTGAAGGGTATCCTTGGATAGTTGAAACCTAGGAGATGAAGAAGGCACCCTGTTTGCCTAGAATAAGTCAAAACTTGCGGAACCGTTTGCATTTTTCGAAAGCAATACTTTTCGTAGCACTTTCAGTTCTATGGCTAATAAAAGTATTAATAGGAAGTGAATCAAAAACGGGACAGTCCTGGTAAGAAGAGGAGGAAAAACTGTATAATGTGAAATCAATTGCAAATCCTCTAGTGAATATCTTACGGGAACCAAGATGAGATTTTTGAGACCGACGAAAATAGCGAGAAACAGTAGGTTTTTCGCAAATTTCTCTTCAACCACGAAACCAAATGAGACGATCAGGACATGATAGTGAAGTAGAAGAAATTCTCTATCGATCCGTATACGATATGATGGGTAAAAGTCTGTCCTGCGCTGTGCAGGAGGGGATGGAGCCAAAACCAGTACATTGGCTCTGGTCAAAAGCGAGACAGTGCAATGAGGGAGGAGGGCGCAGAGCGAGAACCGGAGCCATCCTCAGGAGGCCGACTCCGGTACCCTTCACCTTTAGCGGGAACGACTTACAACGACTTTCCAGAAGAAGTCACGAGTGATTCTGGTGGGTGGTGTAATTTCACAAAAAGTGGTCACTATGTACCCTTCACTAACATGTCCACGTTTCAAATAAGGAAGTTATAAGGGAAAAATGGCCGTTTTTTGGCACTTCTCAGTATGATCAAAAGGGGAAGGGTTGCCGTGAGTGAATTATAGGGTATTGAGCACCGGGAGGTAGGATATAAAGTGCTGATATCCCTCGGACCCTCTCATTTTGAAAATAATAGCAATTTGAGTGTTTTTTATGTTGAAATTAGTGCCAGATTTTCCTCAACGAGGAGATGACTCATCGCGCCACCGCCGTCACTTCGCTGCAGATGGAAGGGGTACCTAATATCTGAGCTTGCATAAATACCTACGTCTGTAATGTGACGACCCCCCCCCCCCCCCCGGTCGTCGCCTTTTTGTGACAGCCAGCGCTAAGAAAGCTGCCGCTACCCCCTCCCCCACCTCGGGGTCCATGACCCCTTCACTTTTGGCATCTCTGACAGGCCTCAGACCCCTCAAACCCCCTTCACTTCGCAGACTCCCGGGCTCCCCCCTATCGCACCTATGGTGCAACCTCTCCAAACTGTTTTTGGAACAAAGCCAAATTTCCTCCTAAAATTTGACAATTCTCGATTTTGGAGACAATCTGCAACCTTCACTTTTACGGACCCGTTCTCACAACTATTCCACCTATAGAAAGTTGTGTAATCTCATATCTCTCGAGGGCATTTGCGTGAAAGTTACTCTTATTTCTCACCTAGTCTCCTGTTCATGATCTTGGAAGTAGCTACGGAAAAAAAAGTTGTTGGGTGCACAAGTGAATGACTATCGTTCAAACACCTCTGTGAAGTCACAAAAGTAATTGTGTCACTAAAGAATTCTCCTTCTTGAAAAACCTACGATTTACTTCGCACTTTCTCATTTGAATCGACCAATTCCGTATTGCTGCAAAATATTGTAGAAAACAGTTTGCGCTCCCCAAGAACTGTGGGAGTAACAAAAGTGTTTCGTGATGTGCAGAGCCATATATAATGCGATAGTGGTTGAAGCTTGGTCGTTTTGACATGTTGTGTTTTCAACTTTGCATACCGAAAGTTCCTTCCTCGTTTCAGCAATGTCTTTGCGCTTCCTAGAGTTCTCGTTTTCACTCTATGTATCCAGTTGTTATGCCGAGCAAATGAAATTTTATGTAGTTAGTGGTATTTTTGCTTATTTCTAGAACACTGCTAGTTAATATTGCGTGTTATTGTTTTCGTAATGACATGGTTATTCATCTTTGTGCTATGCTCCAAAAATTTTGGTTGGTAGCTGTCTTTTTTCTTCTACTTCGTTTACTTCTTGCTTTTCCCTTAAAGGCAGTGTGTCACCTCGTTTCGTGAGCTGAAAATACCAGCAGACTCTAGACCCCCTCGTCACACAAATTGCGAAGATGTACGTCAAAACTCATAAAAATGACGAAAACCCCGTTTTTGGAGGGTCCGAACGTGTAGTTCACGGACCACCTGGGCGGAGCGGTCCGTGGATGTGCTGGCTGCCCGCCATGTCTGCAGTTTTGGCCAACACGTCTAGACATGTCCGATCGATGAGATCAACGGCTTCACGCGTCCACTCGGTTCGACAAACTGTTACAAATCCCGTCCCGAAAAACGTTTAAAATTAGGGTTCAAAGACCTTTTCGTAACACTTTAGGTATACCGTTGGATTCAGCGTGTCGTGGAGATTCAGAATCCTCTTATATAAATCGTGGTAGTGCAACAAAATTTTCTAGAGCTAAGACGTAGGGGGACTAGCACGTGATCGCGTGCGCTTGCCGTGAGACTCAGTTACATACTGTGCCTCGCGAGGATGCGAAGCTGATGGGGCATTCGGCCGATGTTTCGTCATAGGTGCATAGACGTAGTGGAAGTCGGTGCATTCGGGATTTCGCGGCGGGACCAGCGGCTAGCGGTCTCGAGCCCTCCAGGCGAGACAGTGTTTACAACGATTTGACGATGCCTAGCAGCAATGTACGGAGCAGAGTCGCCCTCTGCTGGAGCTTTGATGTTGACTTCGCTCAGCTTTGGAACAGTGGACGATAACCACTTCGAAAAAGTGTGCATACCATGGAGGATGTATCGAAGGATTCACTCGGTGACCTCACTTGGGATGTGATTCTTGGGCATCTCTCTTTGAAGTTCCTTGGGGATTATGCAGCTTGAGGATCCGTCTGTTTTTAAGAAGTACAATCAAATACACGGGATGAAGAACGCGTCATAATAAGCTGTTGTGACATTTTCTGAAACCATTCGTGCTACTTGTGCAGATGATCAAACTTTCTAAATATTTCCTAACTTTGTTCCATCACTTTCGAGATTTGCAAAGAGTGCGGCTGGGTCCGCAAGGGGCCGATTCGTGGGGAAAGCGCCGGGATACGAGTCCCGCCGATGGATCGGGTCTGCGCTGGCCCAGTAGTGGGAAGAACGCCAGGATACAGATCCACAAATGGAGGATGGGTCTGCTCTGGCCCAACAGTGGGATAAGCGCCAGGATACGGGTGCACTGATGGAGAATGGCTCATTGTGGTCTAATAGTGGGGAAAACGCCAAGATGCACATCTGCCGGTGGAGTAGGGGCACGCTACGCGCTCATTCGTGTCTTAGTCGACCATCTCTTCTTCCTCTCTGTTGGCTGTTCATAAGGGGTCCATAAGCATGTAAGAAAAGTTACAAAAAAGAGTAGGTATTATCAGTGTATTGGAAATTAGCTTTACATGCAGGTGTGGGATTAAGAATTTGCAAGCAAGGCTAGGATGGGGAGAAGACTCGAAGGCCGACGTTGGCGAGGCGGCCAGACCGGTAGAGTATACGCAACTCATGAGGAGAATTTTGTATCTGAGCTCAGCTAATGATTAGTTTTGCTTTTTTTGCTGATTTCCAAGCATTTCACTTTTGTGAAGCTTTTGCACATACCTCGAGTGGCTGCCCCACCCCACTTTCTAGCGTCCCGAAGAAGCGCTAGTCTGGTAAAAGCTCAGATACGAAAACGAGGTGACACACTGGCTTTAAAGGCAGCACTCACGGAAATTTTCACTTCTGAAATGAGTCACTTACCATGTAGCCGGCCGCTGGACAATCGCAACAGTAAGTTGAACACCTTGAATGGCCGCCTACCTGCGAAGATACTGCCGTGGGCACATCTGCCGTTCTGGACATTAGGGTTCCGTCGCCCCAACTAACGCAGTTGACAGGATGTGCGCATGTGGTTCAGCGGGGGTGTGTCTATGAAATTCGTACCATTTGCAGGGTTCCGTGGCGGGACCCATCACGGAACACTCGTCCACGCTGTGGACACACATGAAATATCGCTATCATTTTCCGTCTTTTTCGCGTGTTTCACGTTACTTCATCGTTGTCAATGAGTTCATCGTCCCTAAAAACCCCGATATACCGCGAAATCTTCAAACCAAAAATTTCCGTGAGTGCTGCCTTTAAGCCATATTTTCAACATTGAACAGTAGGCAACGAAAGTGTACGTAATTACTACTAGGTTGTCGGAAAAGTTCCCCGCCACTCTCTTTCTCTTTTCGCCAATATTTTCGCAGTTGTTTACGAACTTTCGTTCCAAAACATATATAAGGGCTAGGCAATAGTATTCTCACACCAAATTTCCCTCCGCATTCTTTCACGGTTATTGCCGAAAAAAACGTCATTGACAAGTTCGGAGATGGCTACATCGGCTTGAGATGAATTAGGGATCCGTCGACTGGTTGAGGTGGTTGGAGAGCACCTCCTGGAGCTGTTCAAAGAGAGTCCGGGCGTGATGCCTGTGAGCTAGTGAAGGAACTTCAGTACTATCGTAATGCAGTCAGTAGCTGTTCATCTACACCGTTTCAGAGAGACAAGGGAATAAGACTCTTGTGTTCACCCTGATCTGGTCTGCCACAGCCTCAAGTGCTGAGAGATGTGTGCCTAAACTTTTTGACTTTTCCACAGATTTCCGCTTCGCTCGACAACTTGGTTACTAGTGACGAGAAGTGGGCTTCCTAGCTAACTCACATGAGAAAGTGCTAGTGGCTTGATCGCTAGTAAGCTGGGATTCTATTTTTTGGCAAAATGAGAACTCTTTCTACAGAAGGCAGTCATCAGTGTTTGGTGTAATTAAAATGGAAAGACTCACTCGCAGCTGCTGCCAATAAACACCAGTGCTACCGCCGGAGTTCCTGTCAACAATGATGCTACCTATGTATATCCTGTAATTATTGGATATGTTGAAGAAGAGTGGTAAATTTGAAAAGACTGCTCAAAAATGGCGGGAGTCTTTTCCGACAACCTAATAATTTGGATGTTTGACGACGTATTTCATGGGTAAATCTGTAATTTTGGGCTATCATAGTGCTAACCCAAAAAATAGGATATTTTTAATTTTTGTTGCTGGACGAGGGTGCAGATTTGGTTTTGACTTACTTCCAAAATCTCTTCCTGTTTTTAATGAGATTTCAAACTGATGGATGGATTCGTGGAAATTTTGTCTAACTCCCTTGAGTATAGCCATGTCAAGTAGCTTATTTTCTTCCTCGCATCTTGTGATTCGCACGGATTCGCATGTGGAGAATTTAATTGAAACTTATGATTGCGAACGTCATTTTATAAACCAGATTCAATCCTTCTCCAAAAAAAAATCATTGAACACAAAAACGTTATGCTACGAACCTCCCAAAAACCAGGTGTCGCGGTTTTTTTTTCCATAATTTTCACAGTTCTCAGCTTCTCGGAATTCTTGTGTTTTTGGCGCGAACCATTATTGTCTCACTAAGTGAGCAGAGCGCTGAAGTACTAGATCCTCGCACTCTCAGAACATTTCCTCGAAGTCTTGTTCATTTTCCTTGAAAATTAGTTTTAAACTGTTCATGATGTAAACTTCTCAGCATATTATTCTTTTCCTTCGATATAAACGCCTGATTAAGGTCGTCGCTTCGTCGACAATGCTCAAGGGCAAGAAGAAGGATAAGGAGGGAAAGGAGAAAGTAAACCCTCTATAGTGAATGAATGTCTCCATTCATTTTCAGAATGATATGTTTCAGGCGGAAAAGGATAAAGACAAGGATAAGGACAGTAAGAAAGATAAGAGGAAGGAGGAGAAAGAACAGAAAGAGATACCCACGATACAAACTGAGGATACGAGCGGTTGGCACTTTTTTTGCAACTCGGCTGAAACTGTTTTTTTTTTTTGTATATTCTTTTCATATATGTTGAATTATTTGAATATGTCCAGTTTTAGCGCATGACAATGGTGCACCTCCGCCAGACGCACCCCCTCCTACTTCGCTGAAGAAGAGCAATTATGGTGGAGGTAACGCTAAAATTATTCTCTTATTGTAGGTAAACTTCTTTTCAGAATTGTCTTTCTTCTTGTAATTCTTTGTTTCTACTTTTTCTTCTCTTTCGCGCATTTCCTTCCCTGTTGAAATGGGCTTAATTAATTTGGGATTGGAAGCAAAGACGTCGGAATGCTATCTATTTTGACATAGTAGTGACACGGAAAACGATTTCTATTTTCTTAGCCATCTCCAACAACTTACTCGGGCTAATTTCGAAATTTCAGTCCCTGATAAGCTTGATGTCCGTAATTTTTTTTTTTGCAAATTTCCAGTGGTTCAAGAACTGTTTTATGCTTTACATGGTTTGTTCATTACCAAGGATTTGATTTCTCACTCATTTTATTTATTTGCTCTTCACTGCGGATTGGCTTAGCGTTGCCTTTCTGTTCCTTTCCGTGATTGGGGTGGGTGTCATGATTGGCACAATGTGAATCTATTATTTTTATTGCACTTCTTTCTTTCATTTTATTTCTGCTGTACCATTAGAAGTGATTTAAGAAGTGATCTACTCTCTAAAATGTGACTTAACAGGTTTTCCATTCGTAAGATGCGAGTTTGGTATGTTTGTTTGTTGCTAGAACACTAAAAGTGTGCCGATTAACTACTTGTTGCTAATCATGCATTCTAGACTAAATATAGGCATCGCATTGTAGCAATTGATGTATTTTGTGTTTGGATCGCGATTTCGATTGCTCATTTTCAGGCCCTGTTATCCCCCGCCGAGATCGTCGGCAGTCAAGTAGTCTGTTCAATGTTTCGTCAAATAGAGAGCTTGTCAAGCTACCTGCGATAAAAGGTGAGGACCCTACATGGAAAACTCAGATTATTTGAAAAGGTTTACTCCCTATTTCCTTTTGCATTATGTCGAATGGTTCATTTCCTGTGTTTGATTCTTCAATGTCTCGACGTTTCCTACTGGTATTTCTAGAATGACCGAAGTGCGGCTTTGCAGATTTTCTCTGCTTTAATGCGTTCTTAATAACTAGCTTAATTCAACTACTTAGTTAAATTATCAAAGTTTATGCTTTGTGTATTTGTGATCCGCACACGTATTTGTTATAATTTCACTTTGTTGGCTGATGTTTCGGCGTCCTCGCCTTCGTCGGAGCCTGAAAGAGTCAAACCAATTCATGAAAATACCCGGGCAAACAAGAATATTGGTTCATTCTCCTGGGAAATGCATTGCTATGCAGAATTTTATCCCATAAACGGCGTTTGTCCGGCGGCGGCGTTTGTCCGGGTATTTTCATGAATTGGTTTGACTCTTTCAGGCTCCGACGAAGGCGAGGACGCCGAAATGTCAGCTAATAATGTGAAATTATAACAACCTCGTGTGTGGCTCACAAGTACACAAAGCATAATCTGTCATAATGCCGAGGTTCAAAGACAGTCGGCCATGGGAATTTATCGATGTTCATTTGGAACTGGTTATGTCTTGGTAGGTAGGAATATGGTCATATATCGAGCAATTAGTTTGGTAATTCGATCAATCCGAAAATACCGGCTCAAGTCACGTGGTTGGAATTTCAGGAGAAAGGTTCTGTCCATTGTTTTGTCATCAGGAACTTTCTGTTGGGTTTGACATGTGCATATCACTGGCTAAAACTTCCGCGAGAAAAGTGCTCAGTGAAAGCGTTGTTGAGCCGTCTCCTTCGAATTTTGCACGCAGTGAGGGAAGCATTTCACTCCTCACATACACCAACTGCATACAAAATTACCATACGACGAACGTCTCCTGGAAACGTTGGATGAGTTCGAATGTTTGTCGGGGAAGTGGTATAGATTCCCCAAGATCAACGAACTAACATCATGGGATGATGAACATACTGGACTTGTGTTTTGTTGCGAAGCATACGTGAGAATGTGGTTGGCAATACATTTTACGGGATAAAATTCTGCATAGCAATGCATTTCCCAGGAGAATGAACCAATATTCTGTTTGGCAATACAAAACGGGACGGGTCCGACGATGTGATCAGGTTGCTCCGGCGTCCATAACTGGGGAAACGCATGGGAACGCTCATATACAAGGTGGGAAAACGTCACTTGAGTATTGATCAGATATAGAAGGGAGCATCGGAGCCGGAAAGCACGAAAGTACAGAAAAAACGGGACTTCTGATAAAGGTGGAGTGGCCGGCGTGGTGTGAGGAAGACTTCCCGAGGCAACGCGAGCGAAGCGAGATCAGGCTGTTTTCATCACTATTTGGATGTTTATCAGTCAATCCAGATGGCTGAGCTGGTAAGGCTCCGAAGACTCCGAAGATTGGTTCGCTTCCTGATGATATCGAAATTTTTGCGCGCTTCATAACCCTTTTGTTTGGCGATATGATTGGCAAGGTGCGTGCGGCAATACAATTGGAGAGGTTTGTTTGGCAATACATTTTTTCGGGACTTCTTTTGGCAATACATTTGACAGACTTCGTTTGCCTGGTTAGTTGGCAAGCCCGTCTGCGAGGTTGCCAAGCGAACCTCGCCAATCATATCACCAAAGAACATCAGAGTTATTGCTTAATGAGCAACCACTCATCTAGGTATTGGTGGTATATTTTCACTTATTGCGTTCTGCCTTTGAATAGAACTCCTATGATGTCAACATAGTAGTGTAATTCTTGACGTTATACGTAGTACACATGTGTGATCTAATGCAACTCTTTAATGAACCCTTGGGTTAGTGACGCTCTGCGGCTGCATGTAAGGCGGCCGCATATTGGATAGCGTGTGCTTGACGAGAATTTACGGCAGGAGAGGGTGTAAGAGCTAAACACCACAGATACGAATCAGTGTATAGTGAGGAAGCAGCTTCACGTTACAGCTATTAGAAATGAGAAAGTGAAAACTTACTGATAAGCTCCGAAAAGTCCCTGAGGCGCTAGGCGTTGAAACTTTCTTGTTATGCGCGCAGAATCGCAGAATTGTGTTGCTATTTCCTAACGTTATTGTTCTTATCTTTTTTTGGAACGTAAAACAATTCTTTCGTTATCGACTTATTTTCCACTAGTCATTACCTAGGATCGGATTTTCTCCTCGAGACTAGTGTAACACATCTATTCTTTTTGCCCTATAATGTAAAACATAATTTCTGCTAGTTTTTCACGAGGTATCGCAACCTCTTCCTCTTAAGTTGTTTTGTGAAGAAATTTTATTCAGTGTTCCGAACCACAGTAATGAACGATGTGTTTAGCGCAGCGGCAAAAGGGCTGCTGTTGTTGGTTTATGGTTGATGGTTCTATTCCCACTACTGGCAAACCAAGCCATCGCGTCGGTAAATTGCTACCAGGGGAGTTTTCCTTGAAGCGCTGACAGAATCATTTGAGTGACTCTTTTTGCAATTCTGTGAGATCGTATACGTGGCGCATCCCAGAACGGTTAACTAACGTCAGTCACTCTACCCCTTATCCTTTCATCAGAGACACCATCTTATCTTAGCAGATATTTTCTTCGATGTGTATGGTATCTGGAATGAGTCCAAGCCTTTGTTTCTAGTGTCACGCTTATTACCTATGCTGTGAAAGTGAATGTTATATGATGAAATATACAACGAAGAATTCTATCTAGCCGTTTCTTCCTAATATCCCATTCTTTTCAGAGTCGGATCCTTCTGAACGTGAAGATCTGTTCATCCAAAAGATACGACAATGTTGCGTGGTGTTTGAATTTGCGCAGGATCCGTTGAGTGATATGAAGTACAAGGAGGTGCGTTTTGACTTGTTCATTTTTAATAATGTGTTCCCTTTGTTATCATCTGGTCGTAGTTTTCTACTGCACTGTGGTAATATTGTGAAGTGAGCTAATCGGTGGTACCAACTATGTACTGAGTGCCCTAGATTATGGGTACTACTCGGGCGGACTGAGTTTGCCCAACTATTGTCAAGCTTCAAGTTTTTCCCAGGATTCTTGATTTTTTCCTATAGACAAAATCTTCTGCTTTCTGTTTACGTCAATTCATTCGTTGATTTCAACAGTGGTCCAATTCTAGACCCACCGTTTAACCGCTATCACAGCACCACAAAATTGTTTTGACATGCAAGATTTGTCGCCGTTTGAAAGTATGCAATAACTTTACCTGCAGGCTGATCCAATGTGTCGAAGCCCTCGTAACAAAAGACATTAGTTTCGCCGCGGAAAATGCCATTCCTCAAAAACTTCGGCCGAAATCGAGAAGAAACTGGGTGTGGTCGACGCATGTCGATGAGACGTTTCTGTCCAATCTTGCGTGAAACGAACATTATGGAGCCGTCAACGAGAGCAACCGTAAGGAAACAATTGAAGAGGAGCTTCTCAAATGAGAGCAAGCGTCATCCAGTTGTGGAGCTCGCGAGAAGGCCCGAAAATGATTGTAGCAAAACTTTTTCAAATCGTCATCTTGAATCGGTGGCCTACCAACTCATTCGGCATCCGCTCACTGGATCACTGTATAATCACTGTGATTCCAAGATCACATGCATGCTAGGAACCACATATTGGCCTGATGATCATGAAGCAGCTTTTCACAATAACTAGGGAGTGATAATGACCACTGATTGCATGCTGCACACAACACCGTCTCGGCAAGGCTCAAGGTATATCGGCACTGATAGATCAAGATTCGAAATCAAAAGCAGATTACTGTTGCTGCAAGAGTGATTGACATTCATTGTCAAAGATCTCCGCGAAATTATAGCTTCTTCGTCTAGGCTTTTAATCTGTTGTGCATGCTCCTATATGGTTCTATGTCTGAAAAAGTCCCAGAACTTGAAAAAGAAGACTTCAGGAGATGTCTCGGAGAATACCAAATGCAGTGAATTTGAAATTCAAAAGTGGACACAATACAAGCATTAGCTATGCTGCTCATAGTGTGCTAGCCCGGCTCTACTTCGAAGCTGCGTATTTGTATATAGACTGTATAGTGGTATAGTGTGATGTAAAATAAGGTGAATGGATGAAGGAGCGATAGGTAAAGCCAATTTTGAATGATTCTAAATGAACTTTAGGTGAAAAGAGCGGCCCTGAATGAGCTAATCGACTACGTTTCGACTTGTAGAGATGTCATCACGGAGAATGTCTATCCTGAGGCCATCAATATGGTAAGAATTCATAAGTTCATTACTACCAGTTTAATTCACAAGATTTGTTGTGAATTTGGCGATACCAGAAGTTTTGAGTTTGCGAGGTCCTTGCTAACCTCATATTAACCAACATCACCGTTATGGTGGTTCTTTATTTGTATCATTTCATTGAGAGCTGAAACATTTGCAGTTTGCGCTGAACCTCTTCCGACCTCTTTCACCACCAACGAATCCAGTTGGTGCCGAATTTGACCCCGATGAAGATGAACCCACTCTCGAGGCAGCTTGGCCACATTTGCAGGTTAGAATATCAATGCTGAAAGGGCCCATCATGCAGACAGCTCGCCACCCATGCTGGGTGTTCTGTTACTAGTTTCACATTTGTTGTAATTAACTAGACGTTTTTAGCTCGTCTACGAATTCTTCCTCCGTTTCCTTGAATCACCTGATTTCCAGTCTAGCGTTGCGAAGAAATACATCGATCATCAGTTCATGCTAAGGGTAAGGGATTGAGTTTTGATGTGCTTTTTTTATTGCTTCAGAGTGGCGATGAATATTCTCTGCTTTCTGCGAGTTCCAAATCCGCCGATTTTCCTTTTTTTTAGCTTCTGATGATCATGGACTCTGAAGATCCCCGAGAACGAGACTTTCTCAAGACGACGTTACATAGGATATATGGGAAATTTTTAGGCATGAGAGCATATATCCGGTGCGTCAGTCTTACATCGAGGCTTTCCACTCTAGATGTTCTATTATAGAAGTTCTGCGTCATTGAGACTCTTTGATTGTAACTTTTGGTTGAAATTTATCCATTTTTTAAGAAAACAAATCAACAACATTTTCTACTGTTTCATCTATGAAACGGAACGTCATAACGGGATTGCAGAATTGCTAGAAATATTAGGTGAGGTTTACACCTGGTACATTTTCTATTTTTTTCTTCAAAGTTATTAAACTCCTTTTAGGAAGTATTATAAATGGTTTTGCTCTTCCTTTGAAAGAGGAGCATAGGACATTTTTGCTTCGTGTTTTATTGCCGTTGCACAAGGTTTGTCCTGTTATGTACTTGCTTTGTTCTTTTATACCTCTTTTATCCATTTTGCTAATGTTTTTGTCGAATCATTCATGAGATATTTTTGAGCACCTAACGATTTTATTCAATTTGTCTATGGAGGTGTACGTGAACACATTAGTTAAAGTACCTCAAAAATTGCTACCTTCTCTTTTTGTTAGTTGGGGCCTCGGCAGATTAGTAGAAGCTGTACAAAACTACTTTCGAACTAGCTGCTCATTGCTGTGAGCTTTTAATTGATTTATTTCGTATTACAGGTGAAATCATTGTCAACTTACCATCCGCAATTAGCGTATTGTGTGGTCCAGTTTCTTGAGAAGGACCCATCTCTGACTGAGCCTGTTATACTGGGATTGCTCAAGTTTTGGCCTAAAATTCACAGTCCAAAGGAGGTACGAACTTTTCAGGAAACCTCCTACGCCAACGAAATAAATATGAGTTATAAACGTGATGGGTCTTTTTAGGTGATGTTCCTGAATGAACTGGAAGAAGTTTTAGACGTCATCGAGCCGGTGGAATTCCAGAAAGTGATGGTCCCTTTGTTTACACAACTAGCGCGTTGCGTCAGTAGTCCTCACTTCCAAGTTAGTGTTCTTTCTATTTGTTAGTTGCTTATGAGTTGTCTACGCAGTTTTTATTTTGTGATTGCGCTCTGCTAATTTGTTCTCCTATGCAGGTGGCTGAGCGAGCGTTATACTATTGGAATAACGAATACGTTATGTCGTTAATTGGAGAGAACGCCACGGTTATTTTGCCAATAATGTTTCCAGCACTGTACAAGAACAGCAAGTCACACTGGAATAAGTATGTTATGGCTTCTACTGTTTTTCTTTCATATATTGATGAGGGTTTTTTTTTTATAAAAAGTGGTTTAGGACCATTCATGGTTTGATATACAATGCGTTGAAGTTGCTAATGGAGATCAATCAGAAGCTGTTCGATGAGTGCTCGCAGAATTATGCGAAGGTAATTGATCTGGTCACTTTGTCCTCTTGGGAATTCTTTTTTTATTTGGGACTCTTGCTATAAGAAAAGTGAAGGATTCATATTCCAATGGTTTGGTATTTTCATTTTTGGTTTGACGGTATGTCGGTTTGACCTGAAATGGATGAGATTGCATTTTAGCGAATTTCTATGATTTTGCGAATCCAGTATTTTTCGTTTGAATCTTGTTTCTCTTTTGGTTTTCAGAGACCTTAATTGATTTCGTTCTTAAGCAATGCTTTCCCATCATTCAATACACAATTTTTTATGTTTGCGTGTGATTTCCCTAATAATTGTTTATTCATATGTTAAAGGAGAGGTCGATGGAGAAGATTCGGCAAGAAGAAAAGGAGAGGAAATGGGAATTGATAGAGCAAACTGCGCGAAAGAATCCGAAAGTACGTTATTTACCACAAGGTTTTTCTGTATTTCGGTAGTTCATTATACTTTTTATGCTTATCTCTAGTACTGCGAAGTAAGAGCGGTATTCGGGGATGTTAACGGTATTACCTGCGGCATGGATGCACTTTCTATTTCTAAAGCTCCCACTGAAGAAGAGACTGTACAATTGAGTAAAGAGGAGATCATGCGAAACACGTTGAACCGAGTGAGTGAAATGTGGTGTGAAGAACATTAGACTGTTTCCACTTCAAAAGCACTACTATGTTCAGGAGAACGTCGAAAAAGTCAACCAACGTGATGTTGGATTTACCCAGAAACTAAGCGAGTTGCCTCCAGATCGACAAACAGAGAAGGCTTTGGAAGAGTATAAACGACACGACGCGTATTTGCGAAAGTTGGGTAACACAGAGTGACATTATTCGATCGATTAGTATGTATAGCTTATAGTGATTAGTGCATTTCGATCGAATGTCATACGTCGCTCGTGTAGTCGATAATCTCCTGATTATTTTTGTACGCCGTTTTCTTGCGGTAATGTGTTCGGATTTTGCTATTTCAAGGAACGCTGGCACTTACCGATTGAGATAGACCTATCCAGCAAACTAATTAGTTCGTAAGCGTCTTGGAGAGTAAAACCGTAGCACTACATACTTACTTAATCTACGTGTTTGGCTTCTTTCTACTATACGATGAAATATCCGTGGAAGATCTTACAATTACATGACTAAACATTGTTTTTTCTTTTGTGTTCATACAATCAGTGATATTCGTGTTACTCGAGATGGGTCTTTTCATAATGATTATATATTGTATATTAATTGAAAATGATTACATAGAGTAAGGCACGTACCTACGAGAACTCCTCGACTCGCAATGCCGGTTATGAGTTTTTCTTCTTCTTTTGTTGTTTTCTCTTCTAAAATCTCATTCTTCTTCTTTGAGAGGATCGCTCTACGTACATGTAAAATGCATTTTTTTAATGTGAGATTGATGTATTCCTTTCTGCGGTTCTTGTTTTTGCCCATTTTGCGTCATTCTTCTATACTAGATTGTCCTGATTGTGTTAATGAACCCTAATAGTAGTTTGATCTGGCTATCTGATGCGTTTTTTTTTCTGTGAATAACAAAGTTCTTATTAGATTCTGTCTGAAAGTGCACGCTCTTCAACGGCACGGAAGGACGGTAAGCACTAGACGGCAAGGAGGGCGTGTCCCGTACGAGATACAATGACTGCAGAGGCATACGCAGACGATGCTGGCATCCTGCCAGCTCCACTGCCAATGCATAACAAGGGCTGTGCGTTACTAACGTAACGAATTAACGCACTAACGCGTAACGGCCATTTTTGGCCTAACATAACGAATTAACGAAAAAAATAACCCAAAAATCTGTTACACTCCATTTCGTTAATAGGCCAAATAATATTTGAAATGCGGTACTTTTCTAGCTCCATACAACTTTTGCGTGCGTAATATACAGCGGATGATACTCATAATCGCGAGACTGTGTAAAATGATCTGCAGTAGTTACTCAGTCACTTTCACCGGGTTGGCCGCATTCAAAGGCCCTAGCACCTTAGTCGGCCTGCCCGGTGTTATGAATGCGGCCTGCCAGTGGTGGGGGAGATGCCACTGGAGGCATTAATTTCCCCTCCAGTGGCATCTCCCCCACCACTGGCATCTCCCCCACTACTGGACGCCGGCGCGCCACTCTCGCACCTTTGGACCCATCCTGTGGCATCTTCAGCACTAATGAACACCGGCGCACCCGACTCACATCCGTTGAACTGTCCAGCAACACCTTCACTGTTGGTAAGCACCAGTTCCGCAGCTGTAGACCCGTCCAGTAGCGTCCTCCCAACTATTGGACGCCAGCGCACCGCTCCTGTACGCGTGGACCGTCGAGTGGCATTTCCCCCACTACTTGACGCCGGAGCATCTCTACCATAGCAATACCCCGTTGCCTATAATCCCCCCAACATCCATCTGCGTAACCCTCGTGCGTGTCACTCCTCGTGGTTCATCCTCTTCCTTCTAGCGGCATCGTACACGCTGCTTCGTTTTTATAGAGTCTTGTAATCAAAACTCGGTATCACATTTCATCATTCCAGCTGGAATGTGAACGAATATGAGTTATTAAAAGAACTTGACATTTCTGAACACGACTGAAGTGGACAGAAACCCCTTTAAGTCAAGGTAAAACAAGGTCAAGAAGGTAGAACACGACGGTATCGGTAGTTTTTGACGAGACCGACAGCGGCTGGTTCCACACACACACACACACACACACACACACACACACACACACACACACACACACACACACACACACACACACACACACACACACACACACACACACACACACACACACACACACACACACACACACACACACACACACACACACACACACACACACACACACACACACACACACACACACACACACACACACACACACACACACACACACACACACACACACACACACACACACACACACACACACACACACACACACACACACACACACACACACACACACACACACACACACACACACACACACACACACACACACACACACACACACACACACACACACACACACACACACACACACACACACACACACACACACACACACACACACACACACACACACACACACACACACACACACACACACACACACACACACACACACACACACACACACACACACACACACACACACACACACACACACACACACACACACACACACACACACACACACACACACACACACACACACACACACACACACACACACACACACACACACACACACACACACACACACACACACACACACACACACACACACACACACACACACACACACACACACACACACACACACACACACACACACACACACACACACACACACACACACACACACACACACACACACACACACACACACACACACACACACACACACACACACACACACACACACACACACACAATGCCCACTAATATCAACTATCATCTCCCTAACAGTAAATCCCTGGTAAGAATAATTTCCTTGATTAGAGTTTATTCTCAGACAAAGTGTCGCGCACATGTGTCAGGAGACCCGGTAGTCATCCTCAAGTCCCGGTACCCTCCTCCGCATGTCCCGAAATGAAGGTTTTTGAACAAAAGTTATCACTCCCACCGCCGCTTGGAGATTTCGAACTGACCCTCCAATCATTTTCCATTGCTGTTCGATTGCTTCCCAGTCCGCCGCTTTACCTCTGCTCCATCGCGCAACCGTAGGGCTAGCCGAGACATCCACTAATGTTCTTATTGCAGTGCACTTCTAATAGAAAGGAGTGTTATAGTGCCCGATCTACACCGATCAGGGCCAAACGTTGAAAAGGTAACCCGTATGGGGCTATGGAGGTTTCAGCACTTTCCGCCGAAAGCTATCGATTGCTCATCAACTGATTGATTCTTTATAATTTTTGCCCGGGCGCCGCTGACGCCGTCTCTGTTGGATTGCTTAATTCGGCGAGCACAAGTTTCACAGCAGTTTGGTCCTAAATTATCTATCCGTGAATTTTGCTGATTTTCTAATTTTGATCGCAAGACGGTGAGTACGGGGATTACATGCGCTTTTCTAACGTGCTGAACACAAATATGACGACTATATTGATTGTTCATTGATTCTTTGATTTTACTAACTTTGTTCTAGGATGGGTCAGTGTGGACGAGGGTGAAGGATTCTCAATAGATTGGCAACGCATACGTCATTCAACTTTGCCCGAAAATATCGAGTGCTTTCTTTTACCAATCATTCATGCTCTTGTTCAAGGATGGTCCACTAGAATTCTCCAAAACTTTGAGCGCGAACATGGCAAACATGTTCCATTCATTGAGTCACCGTCCGACCCACTTTTACCAACTCTCCGTTCAGAGCGTTGTGGAGGAAAAATGGATTCATGACAACTATGCTAGGCATTTTGAGTAAATTAATCAGCATTAGAAATTGTGCTCTCTGGTGTTGAATAACTGCGGGAAATGAAACGCCCGAACGAGGCCGGGTACGTGTTCTATAGCAAGAAATTGTCGTAGAAGGCTAGCCCATCGGGACTTCTATTTTGCGAAGAAAAAGTGGGCAAAGATGTCTTCTTTCAGAGCAAAGGTCTCATGGCTTATAAGAATCATGTTGTGTTTTGCTGTGTGACGTTCGACAGGCAGCTACGAACAACCGGGAAATTTCCTGTCCAGTGAACACCCAAAAACTGTTCAGACCTCACACCGGACGTTCACTCAATAGTCAGACAGCATGGTCTCAAACAATGTTATGTCCCATGAAACCCATGGAAATCTATCTTTAAAATCGCAGAGACGAACAATTTCACGTTGGATTCATGGTCACTATCCACATTATGCTACAGCCTTTGTCTTGAAAACAGGACAACAGTCCAGCTACGAGTGTTCTCTCACCGTGTTCGGTACTTGCGGCATGTCTTGACTCGTATGTTATTGTAGAGAAAATCCAGAGCAAAACTGCCCATTTTCCGACGTTATAGGAGGAACCTGAAGAACACATCCATCTGACATGAGCTGCAGCTCTAAATCTCTTCGGACTACGGAAAATTACGCGATGCGACAACGAAAATTCCCCAGCGTTAGCCTTGAATAGGCCAAGCATCTGAGTAGGGAATACCCGTTTCATGGTTAGATTACAGTTTGCATCCGTAATCCGATCAAGCATCATCCATAGCATGGTCAGTGAACGAAGAGCCCAGGAAACTGTTCAGTTCCAAAGTTTGAGTCAGATCCGGTGCTGGCCCGTAATTCGTGCATGCAACCCAAGAAACATACACTGTTCAAAAACGGAGTTGTTGGTCTTGGTTTTGAGGTTTTCCGGCCCACAATATCTTATCAAAGTTATCTTCATTGTTTGGTCTGACGAACATGAAGCGTTGTAGTCACATTCATTCATAGGATGCAAGTCTCCCGATTGGCGAAAGTCGGCGCGGTGCTTGGTCTTTCGGCTGCCACGATCCATATACTCGATGTTGCAAACGAAAAGCGTTTTAAACTACAAATGGTAAGCATTGTAACTTACGCGGAGCCTGATTTACTATTGGAGCCCTATTTTCGGAAAATCCGCGGGAATACGACCTCATTCGTCAATTTTTTCGGAAGCTTCGCGGAAGTTCCGAATGGAGACGCAGAGAAAAAAGTAGGTTCAGAACTTCCTTGGAGCTCGACACTTTTCGAAAGTTCCGTGGATCATAATTTCTTATCGAAAACGCATGGCGCGCGCAATTATCGACGTCATTCTGAAGCTCCACGGAAGTTCCGAAAGATAACACGATAAGGATTGTTTCGGAAATTCCCCGTAGCTTCGGGATAGATAGAATGATCCAGGAAACTAACATATCAAATTGCATGTTTTAGTCCCGTCCTGCAGTTTTTCCCGAAATTCACTTGGGAATCTCCCAACAATGACATCTGTAATGTTGCATTTCGGGTAAAGCTCGTGTCATATAAATGTACCCTTGGGACTACTCTGATAAATACGAAAATTCGACAGATTTTTACCCGAACAGAAATTTTTCCATGTTATCATTAAAGTTGAAAACTGGCGTAGCACAGTCAGAGGGGCTCATCTTGAGAAAACTAAACCACCAGTGGTGTACCTTTGGTGGGGATCATGATCACATATTTTTGGTATTGTGGCGCGTGGAGGTGTTCATTCATCCATGTTGGTCGACTTTATCTTATTATTCGAGTTATCGTTGACTCAATAATGCGCGAATCACGTCACTCTTGTTCAATTTCGGAAGTTCCACGGAGCTTGTTCAGAACTTCCGCGAAACCAGTTCGGAAATTCCGCGGAGCTTATTCGAAACTTCCATCGGGCCACCCACAGAAGTTCCGAACAAGCTTCGCAGAATTTCCAAAACTTTGTCTGGGAACGTCGCCTTCAACTGCAGTTATAGTCCTTCGGAATACGATCCGTTCGGATAAGAAAAGAACAAGAGATAAGCATCGATCCTTGACGGATAGATACGAATAAGGACCGATACAGTCTATCCGAAACGACGAGTCCCCTCAGCCGGCGGGAAGACTCGTGGCAGCGCTACTGCGGCGCAGCCGTCTTGGCAGCGTACGTCGAATTGATCAGCTGTTGAAATCAACGCCGCCACTCTTAATCGACAGGAAGGTGGGTTTTCTTTGTTTTTATGCATAGGTGTAGTTTCTTTTCTGAACATATCAACATAGTATATCAGGCCGTTGCCTGTTTGAAGCTGTTTTGCACGTTTATTTTTCTATTTGAATGTGTTTTTTCGTCGTTTTTCCTTGGCCATAGTAGAAACTACAAAAAAAAACACATTCAAATAAAAAAGAAACGTTCAAAACAGCCTCAGACAAGCAAGGGCCTTATATGTGATGATATCTTCGTAAAAAAAGCACAACAATGGATAAAAATAAAGAGAAACTCACCTTTTTGCCGATTGAGCGAGGCTACTCTGATCTCTACAGCTGATCAATTCGATGTAAGCTGCCAAGACGGCCTCGCCGCCGCGAGGTTTCCCGCCGGCTGAGGGGACTCGTCGTTTCGGATAGACTGTACGCATCTTTCTTTATCCGACCGGATCGGACTACGATGCACTATAAATTTAGCTTGAAGGCAGTGCCACCTCGTTTTCGTGTTCGAGGTTTTAGCGGATTCTGAATCTCCTCGATGCGCTGTTTGCAGCGGTATACATAAAATGTTAAAAAACCGCTTCTGAACCCGCTTTCTAATCGTTTTTCGGAACGGGGTTGGGAACAGTTTGCCCAGCCGTGTAGACGCGTGAAGCCGTTGGTCTTATCGATCGGACACGTCAAGACTTGCTGCCATTGCTGCAGTCGTGGCGGGCAGCCAGCACACTCACAGACCGCTCCGCTCAAGTGGTCCGTGAACGGCACTTCCAGACCCTTCGAAAACAGGTATCCTTTCACGCATTATGACGTACATCATTGGAATCAGAATGACGAGATGGTCTAGAGTGTGCTGATATAAACAGCTCATGGAACGAGGTGACACACTGCCTTTAAAGGCCTGTGTCAGTGTCTCACCTCATCAACGAAATCTGGTCCTTCTCGACGTGCTGATTACAACAAACAATTTGCTAGGAATGTGAAGAAATGGTCAGAACACCTACTTTGAGGGCCAAATTCAATATTGCAGCGGACGAGTTTCCTTGCTAGGAAGCTAGCAAAAGCGGCGCTGAGGAGTTAAGGTTGCACATAAAAATGAACTCCTCAGCAAGGATTTCAAAATTCTCGGCCAAAGAAACCCGTAACTTATGGGGTTTTCAACGTTTTCACGGAACGTAAAGTACATCTTTGTGCCCAGCGGCCCGCATATGTTCGATCGACGTGGAAACCTCGGGCGTGGTCAATGAGCTGCGACACTACCTTTAAGTGAAGACGAATATTTTGATATGTCTTATTTAATTACATAATTCTACCACAGTGAACATGAGATGATATGATGATAAGGTGTAACCTCTCCGGTCCTCTCTAGCTCTTCTTTTTCCTGATTGTTAGCAATATTGAATGAACTTAAAGGCAGTCTCTCAGATCATGGACCGTATTCGAGATTTCCACATCGGTCGAACATATGCGAGCCGCTCAGCACAAAGATGTGGTTTGAGTTTTGTGGAAATTTCGAAAACCCCATAAGTTGCGGGTTTCTTTGGACTAGAGGCTTCATTCCGCAGCAACTCTGAAGTTTTTTCCCAAGTCACATGCGATTTTATTCCTAGCTTACATGAAGGCTTCACGCAAGTTAGCGATAAAACCGCATGTAAGTTGTTTCTGCTTCCAAAAGATTACATGTAAGCTTACGAAAAGATTACATGTAAGCTTACAAAAAGCTTACATACAAGCTTACAAAAAGATTACATACAAACTTACAAAAAGCTTACATACAAGCTTACAAAAGGATTACATACAAACTTACAAAAAGCTTACATGTAAGCTTACGAAGAGATTACATACAAACTTACAAAATGCTTACATGTAAGCTTACGAAGAGATTACATACAAACTTACAAAAAGCTTACATGTAAGCTTACGCAAAGATTACATGTAAGCTTACAAAAAGCTTACATACAAACTTACAAAAAGCTTACATGTAAACAAGAGGAATAGCGAAAGTTAAATCTATCCAGAGCAAATTTTGTCCTACGAAGACCAGCAGAGCTTATAGGTTGCTTTGTATTTCAGAAAAAATATTGGCATACTCATATAAATTATATAGAATTTCCGGCGCTCTTTGATCTGGTACGAATCGGCAGCTAAGCATCCCAGCTTGAAAACCTGGCTCTTAGCAGTGTTAACCTCTATCCGTCATTTCTCGGCCCACTTCAACATTTCTTGAATCGAAAATTTCAACTTTTCTTGAACTACCTTCTGTTCACTAGAATCATAGCAAGCATAGATTTTAGTATCGTCTGCATAGGCTGCTACATGGATACGGGGGTCTGTTTTCAAGATATCAGGAAGATCCATGGCGTAAATATTGAACAAAATTGGTGAGAGAATGCTCCCTGGGGGCACACCCGAAAAGAACGGCTTAACTGAGGATACTTCATCTTGAAAATGAACTGAAAATTCCCGGAAATTCAGTTAAGATACGAACCAGGACAGGATTTTACCTCTTATGCCAATGCTTTCCAGTTTAGAAATGAGACTGAGGTGGTCAACAGAGTCGAAGGCTTTGCTGAGGTCGAAATAAACAACCTCCACACATTTCCCATTACTCAAAGCCATTATCCAATCATGCGAGCATTGAATCAGCTGAGTGGAAGTGGATCGTCCAGAGAGAAACCCAAACTGTTCTTTAGGAATGCATTTGAGTTTCTTTATCCATTCGAGAATGGTTTTAGCCACAAATTTCTCTAAAATTTTACATGTGGTTGGCAGGATACTGATTGGTCTGAAGTCAGTTAGTTTGGCCGCAGACGGTATTTTTGGAATTGGGGTAAACATTGCCTTTTTCCATAACGAAGGAAGTTGCCCTGTTAGTAATGAAATATTAAAGACATGAGCGAGCGGTTGACAGAGATAATCTGCAAACGTTCCAAAAAAGAAGGGCGGTATTTCGTCGGAGAACGATGCCTTAGTCCGTTTCAAGTAGCTCAGAACCTCACTGTAAGTTATGGTTGGAAGAGGGCATCCAGAATCACAATACGAATCCAAAACTGGACAAGAAGAACTCCCCATGTGGAAAACACTCGCAAAATATTCTGATAAAGCATTTGCTTTATCCGATGCTGTGAAAAATCTACGTCCGCTTTCGTCTTGGAGTGTAAGAGCACATTTTTTCATCGAAATTCGTCGTTTAATAGAAGCAAATAATTTTCTCATGTTTTTCTGTCGTGACATTTTGTGTTCTCTGTAGCTATGAAAACAGCGTAAATGACGGCTTAATTTATGGCATAAAATTTTGGAAGCAATACACTGAATTGGGTCTGAAATCTCGAGAAACATTCTTCTCTTCTGGCTCATTAGGTTATTTATGTGGGTTGGGTATCTACGACATGGAACCTGTGGTGTTTTTGAAGGTACAAAACGCGCAATGAGGTTCTGAATAACATTGATGAAACGGCTATAAACATCGTCGACGTCATTGTAATCGGAGAATAGTTCGAACTAGTTGAGGGAGGTACTGATTGCAGCGACATTAGCTAATTTGAAGTCACGACGTTTAGGCATGCTAGGGTTGGAGTTTTTAATCCGAATAGTGAAGAACACTATACTGTGATCCGAACTACCCAAGGGAGGAAGAGTTTCATTGATCGTGACAAGATCAATGGCCGAAAACACAACATCTAAAATAGAAGACCCTCGAGTGGGATACTGAACTAGTTGCTCCATACCCATCAAATCAGACATGTCGAGGAATTTCTTGGACGAGGAAGATGCAGCGTTTTTGAGCTTCCAGTCAATATCATTAAGGTTGAGATCTCCAAGGATAGTGGTTTCATCGGAAGATGAAAACATGTCCGTTAAAAGTGATATGAGGTGATCATCGTCCTCGGATCTAGAGTTAGGCGGACGATAGACTAGCACAAATCGATGGTGATTCATTGATTCAGAGTAGATGTCAAAAACGATGTGGTCAAAGGAAGCATTAGAAGTTGTTTCAATCTTTTCAAAAGTGATGTCGTCGCGAATCAGTACACAAGTTCCCCCTCCTCTTTTGCCCAAGCGGTCTTTCCGGAGGAGGAAATATGGCAGATCACTAGTTATTTCAGAGTCAGAGAATTTGGGACAAAGCCATGACTCGGTTACAAAAACAAAAACGGGCTTGTGTAAAGAGATCAAGTAGTGAAGTTCAGAAAGTTTGTTGGTAAGGCTTCTGCTGTTCAAAGGTAAGCAGGGTAGACCTTGCAAGCTTAATGGTTTTTTGAGCCAGAAGCTTTGATCTTAGGGATGTCAGAAACTTTCACAACTTGTTCCCTATAAACTACATAAACTTTGCTACCATTATGTTCTTTCATATTTAGTTCGCGTGCTTGCCTTCTAAGTTTCTTCTCCTTATCACGCTCCTCACGGGTTAATGACCGCCGCACATAGATGTGGTCAAACCCGTGTTTATGGCGCAAAGTTGGTGCATTGCGTAGCGCTTTGCGGACAAAGCTCTTAGAAGGTAGTAAACATTTGATAAGTCTGGCCTTACCCTCGGTGAAGTCGCCCATCCTGTATACTTCGGTCGAACGGGCTTCTACACCGAGCGCGCTCAGTACTTTGCAGATCTCTGCTTCAGTATGAGCAAGCCGTTGAAACGGATCAGAAGTTCCTTTGGCTTCATCAACACCAGCTATGACAAGGGACCTTCTCCTCTTCTCGGACTCAATTATTACCCTAGGATTGGGCTTGAGTAGTTGTATTGATTGGCCCAAGAACGGAAGAACTTCCGGAGCCTTAACAGCTAGTATTGACTGAAGCCTTATAATTACCTCATTCTTATCGGATCCTGTAGTGAAGGTGTTGGCAGTAGGTGGAACCTCGGGTTGGGAATCCGTCTTAGAGAAATTAGCATTAGCAGCAGCTTTGCGGGTGATGGCCATGATCAGAGAGAACGGATTATCAACTGCTCAGGGGCGCAGACGAGACGAGAATGAAACATATAAGTTGTTTTGATTCCAAAAAGATTACATGTAAGTTGTGGCGGCTCCATAAGATTACATGTAACTTGTTTTCACTCCAAAAAGGATACATGTAAGTTGCAAATCTGCGAAAACTTACATGTAGGTTGTTCTGACCTTGAATTGACTGCATGTAAGTTGTTTTGACTCGGAAAACCCTAGAAGTAAGTTGTTTTGACTCGAATAAGATCACATGTAAGTTATTTCGACTCGAAAACATCGCATGTAAATTGTTTTGGCTCGAAAAAGATCGCATGTAAGTTGGAATGGAAAAGAAATGTTACATGTAAGTTGTTTCCGCCTTAAAAGCTTACATGTAACTTGGGAAAAAACTTCAGAGAAGAGCTAGCTGGAGGTGCGGCATATTTTTTCTACACGGCAGTACCTGATCAGTTGATAATAACCACCGCTTAGAAGTTCATTTTTATGTGCAACCTTAACTTCCAAGCTTTGCCTTTGCTAGCTTCCTAACAAGGAAACTCGTCCACTCCAGTATTGAATTTGTCCTTCAATAATAGGGGTTTTTGACCGTTTTCTCCTATTTCAAGCACATCTTTCAGATTCCGTTGATAACTCGACACCCGATACACTGCCTTTAAGATGAAAGAAGGCGATACACTGCCTTTAAGATGAAAGAAGAAAGCAGTGTTAAATGATTGGAGATTAGGCAAATCTTCAAACTTTTAACGCTGCTCTCTCCTTGCGCCATAGTGTATATTAGAGGTGGATCGGTGGTGTATGCATAACAGCCGATCCCCGCTGGAGAGGGGATCGGCTGTTAAGCATCGCAGCAATCCCCTGCGGAGTTCGCGCACATTCCCTCCCTCGATCCAGGTATGCATGAAGCGAGAGAATCCCCTGAGAGGAGGGGATGTACATCCCCTACGAAGAGTACGGGTTCGAGAAGGATCACGCTCAGCAATCAACTGTTTCCATTCAGGAATTTCTTCATGAATTGCAAGTTTTCGACGGTTCTTCGACCCGATCATCAATGATTTCCAATTCTTAATTTGTTTCATACAATTTTTAGCTCCTACTATGTCTGATGGTGTGAAAAAGGTGACCTAAGTGCAGCGAAGGAAGGAATAGTAGAAAAATATCAAAACGATGATTTCTCATCACTTATAATTCGAATTATTCTCTTTACAGCCGCATTTTCAGCTGCCTTTTTATGCTAGCCTTTTATGTGTATGTACCTCTACGAGGGGAAAGTACGAGGAGATAACGTAATAGACTCAGAACTATCGTGACTTATAATAACGCGCTTATGTTAGTCCGTTTGTGACGTGTCTGTGAGTGCACGTGTGTGTCAGAGCGTTGCCGAAATTCTATGATTGACCGGTGATGGTGATTACGAGATCATAGTCAATATTAATTGGCATTTCATGTGTGTGTGTGTGTGTGTGTGTGTGTGTGTGTGTGTGTGTGTGTGTGTGTGTGTGTGTGTGTGTGTGTGTGTGTGTGTGTGTGTGTGTGTGTGTGTGTGTGTGTGTGTGTGTGTGTGTGTGTGTGTGTGTGTGTGTGTGTGTGTGTGTGTGTGTGTGTGTGTGTGTGTGTGTGTGTGTGTGTGTGTGTGTGTGTGTGTGTGTGTGTGTGTGTGTGTGTGTGTGTGTGTGTGTGCGCGCGCAAGAGAACCAGAAACAGTCCTTAAAAACTATCGACACCATCGTGTTCAGCGCATCGAGTTATGTAAAAAAAAGTTGCAAATTTTGTTTTTTACCTTGATTTAAAGGTGTTTTGGGCCGGGTTTGTCATGTTCAGATATGTTAATGGCCGACGATTGTTTTCAACATGGTCGGAATTAGTGATATATGCTTATGATCACATGACCGTATAAAAGGAAAGAGACGGGCGGGTCAGTTTTATAACGAAGAGGAGGAACCAGGCGGAGGAGCGATGACACGGATGGGGGTTGCGCCCGCATAGATGGTGGAGAAGGTGACATGAAACGAGCCTAGGGCTATGTCAGAGGTGCGTCGGGGAAGAGTTGCTAGGGGAAGAGTTGCTGTTGAAGGGAGAACAACAGTGAGAGTGATGCGCCGGCGCCCATAGGTGGGGGAAACGGGTCCAAAGGTGTGATAAGGATGCGCCGGCGTCCAAAACTGGGGAGACGCCTGGGATCGGGTCCAAAGGTATGATAAGGGTGCGCCGGCGTCCAAAAGTGGGGAAACGCCTGGAGTCGGGTCCAAAGGTGTGATAAGGATGCGCCGGTGTCTGGAGTCGGGTCCAACGGCGTGATAAAGGTGTACAGGCGTTCAAAAGTGCACCACAGCAAACCGAATTGTGTTACCACAAATTGTTGGAAAGGAGCTGTCCATAGTGGGTCAATGGTTCCATGAACCGCAGTAAAGAATACTTCTCTGTGGATAGTGTCTGTTCATCCACCTGCACTAATCTTATCTGACAATGAGAGTATGCGAGCGAAGCGAGCACGAAAAGAAGCCTGAGAGTCCGGCGTTAGCCGGACGATCAGGCTGGTCATTATAAAAAGGTAAGAGACGGGTATGGTGTTGAAAGAATGGAGAGAAGCTCAAATAGAAAGGTAAGAGCAGAGCGTGTCCACCGTTGTGTAGAGGGTGCGTCGGCATCCAAAAACGGCGGAACGGGTCCACGGTCATGATAAGGGTGCGCCAAAAATGGGGGAGAGGGGCCACGTTGGTGACAAAGGTGCGCAAAGTGGGGGAGACGGGTCAACGGTAGTGATGACGCCGGCGGTGATATGGGATAGACCTCGATCGCTTTGCTACCGTCTAACCACACATAACTGCGCCAAATCCCGAAGTACAGCAGTGAATGTATTCACACTGATTCAATTCTGTCTTCTTTTCGGCCATATCACTATATCTTTCAGTATCAGTAGCGCGAGCTCATGCAAGAGCAGATGCGTAGCACTGCCGCCCGATAACTGCCTCATTCATTCTCTGGATGAAACCATTGCAGGCCAGTAACAGTTCCATACACACTCAGAACCCCAAAAACAACTTGTCGACAAGCATTTGGTGAGCAAGTATCTAATTACATCTGAAACTGGCTTTTCCGAAAACTCATCGACAACTTGTTTTTTGTCTTCCTTGCCGACAGGTGGTCGACCGTATGACCTTGTTCTTGACCCGTTCTTCACTGACAATCTGTCAGCTCTACACTACAAAATTGCCCAAGGTCTGACCTTTGCTTGTTCAGGCTTGCAAAACTTTCCTTCATTAGAAAGCAAACGCTTTCCTAGAATCATGACTTATAATAACGGGCTTAATCTGTCTGTCACGTGTGTGTGTCAGTGTGTGTGTGAAACGAAATTCGAGGGCGTGGCCTAGAGTGAAGAAAATGTCCTACACCGGATCCACTGTTGATGTAGGAGTACGCCGGCGTCCAAATGTGGGGAAACGCCTGGAGCCGGGTCCAACGGAGTGATAAGGGTGCGCCGGCGTCCAAAAGTGGGGAAACGCCTGGAGCCGAGTCCAGCGGAGTGATAAGGGTGCGCCGGTGTCCTAATGTGGAGAAACGCCTGGAGTCGGGTCCAACGGAGTGATAAGGGTGCGCCGGCGTCCAAAAGTGGGGAAACGCCTGGAGTCGGGTCCAACGGTGTGGTAAGGGTGCGCCGGCGTCCAAATGTGTGGAAACGCCTGGAGCCGGATCCAGCGGAGTGATAAGGGTGCGCCGGTGTCCTAAAGTGGAGAAACGCCTGGAGTCGGGTCCAACGGAGTGATAAGGGTGCGCCGGCGTCCAAAAGTGGGGAAACGCCTGCAGTCGGGTCCAGCGGTGTGATAAGGGTGCGCCGGCGTCCAAAAGTGGGGAAACGCCTGGAGTCGGGTCCAACGGTGTGGTAAGGGTGCGCCGGCGTCCACATGTAATAGGAATTCGCTAGGCGGATCTATTTCTGCATCAGGGGTAAGCTTACCCTGTTTCAGCAGACCCTCCTACCTAAGCCACCTAGATGTACATTGTTTCTTTTCGTATCCGTGTTCTTTTCCCATTCCGTTTGTGTCTGAGTGAATCTCTCCTTCCCTTCCTTTTATATACACCGGTGGACCCTTATCACTTGAATTACCACAACAACCAGTTGAGCCTAAATCATTTGAAGATAACATTTGCACTGAATTGGTTACACTCAATTCTTTGCGGCCTCTAACTTCGCTCATATGGGAGAGCATAACTTCGTTCATATGGGGGAAAGCTACCACCTACGAGATCAGGGGCTTTTCAGGAGAGCGATAGAACTGCGTGGAAGGATACAGATTTTATCAATCCATTTACACTTTTGTGTTTGTTTTCAGTATGCGAGCGAAGGGAGCATCAGTAGAACTCTGGAAGTCCGGCCTTAGCCGGACTTCCAGAGTTCTACTGATGCTAGCCGGACGGCCAGACTGGTTGTACTATAACAACCGTTGCCTTGGTGTCCTCAATGGTTGCATCGTATGTTACGGGGTTATGGGAACATGACTCTCTATCGTCGATTGTTCAGCTAAAAGGTTGTCAACAACTTTTTCCGCCAGAGGCCTGTTCGCAAGTTGCTTTTTGGAAAAGCTTGTCGACAACTTGTTTTTGGGTGGCATGATGATACTAAACTTGTCGACAACCATTTGCTAGTTAAAAGCTTGCTTGCAAGTTGTTTTTGGGCAAAGCTAGGCCGACAACTTGTTTTTGGAGTTCTGAACAGGTGAATGAAACCATTCCAGGCTTACACCGTTACGCTCCCGCCATTGCGCTCCCGCCATGACAGCAAAGAAACAACACTGAATCAGGATGACCATAACAATAAACTCTTACTTAACATCCATGTAATTCTATCCCCATCATATCCCTTCCGCGTTGTGCTCACCTTAATATCACCCATTTCTGTGATCAGCCACAACAGATGAAAGAGATGAACCACTTCCTGTGGTCGTTACATGTTGGATCGGTGATACATAGCTACGCTTGGCTATTCCTATCAAGAGAAAGACTGCCGCTATATTCCTCGAGGAGTATAGCGGTTGCGGTCGCCGCCGTCGCCGCTGTCGTCGACAACAGCGACCCACGGTCGCCGCTGTGGACGACACGCCATCGACGATCCCGATCGACGACAGCGGCAACCGTCGCGGCGACAGACGTGAGTTTTTCGTTTTTGAACTGTTTTTCATAATTTTCTGTAGTTGTTAGTTGTTCTTAATTAAATCTGTTTTAGGTAAGGCATACATTGCAGAACGGAACAGTCGACTAGAGTGGGTTACCTGCAAAAAATGGGGATATCTATCAGAAATTGTGAAAGGAAAGTATGAGTGCGGTTTATTATTAGTCTTTCGAACTGTGTTTGTGTTTCAATTTGCCATGTTCGGTTTTTTTTCACTTTTTGCGTTTGAATTCATTTTTTCTTTGATAGACCCTCCCTACCCTGCTGATGAGCCTTGGGGAGGGTCCTTCATGTTCCCGTCGAAAAAAAAAAACAAAACAAAACGGTGTAGATTTCAATTGCTGTTGTGCCAACTAGGTTGTTAGGTGGTCACGTTTATTGCTGGCCTGACGTTTCGACAGGATCGTCTTCTTCAGAGGCCTAAAAGTAGCTCGCGGTTCGTTATTTGTGATCGAGACCGTCAAACGTCTCCACCAACCCGGCTAGTTTTCGACGTTACCCCAAGCGTGCTACTCAAAGGACCCGAAGACGAAGGATAAACCAACCCGTTTCCCACCGTTATTGCGGAAAGTCCGCAGTTGACTGTCGATACGGACAAGTGAGCAATAGTTGGGTGTCCGCATCTCATATTATATACAGTTTTGCATTCTCTATCATAGAGTCGATTGCGAACCAACTGCTTTCTGATGTTATCGTTAGGAATTCTCACTCACAGGACATCCTTTTGCGGCTGAGCTCGATGCAGACACTGTCGGATACTGCCGCGACGCTGATGCAGACACTGCCGCGCTAAATTTGTCTGGAATGAAAGCAAGGAAAAGTGGGAGGTTGTGTTCGCGTTGGGGTATGGTCGCGCATCTCGGTGGATGTTCTGGACTTGCGCTGCGGCACTGAGTAACCATTTCTGCGAGCAACTTGAAAAGCAACACTTCGCGATTCAGAGCGCTCAACCTTGCCTGTGCATACCTCGGCGGCAGTTTGAACATGTTCCTTATTACCGCACGTTCCATAGCAGCAGGATGGCGGAGTTGGCATGGATGAGAATATTCTTAGAAGTCTCCTTGCACTACCATTTAACATTAACAATGCTTTTGGAAAGCTTTATTTGTGTGTTGAGATAAGGCAGCCATCCATTATGCGGGGGTTTCTCGCGTAAGTCTGATGTACTGCGACTACTGGTTCAAAATTTTGGAGCACTTGTCCATTTCGGACTGCGTCGATGACAGCCGTCGTCGATGTATCGGCAATACATCAGCGGCATTCTCGCTAGCACTGGCTGTTCTATTCAGCACCTCGCATAATGGTTGTCTGCCTTATCTCAACACAGGCTTCTTTTAGGCTCACTTCGCTCGCCACGCTCTCGAGTGATACGTCCTCCACTACTGGCCGGCGCACCACTCTCGCATGCGTGGACCCTTACAGTAGTACCTCTCCCATTTCTCGACGCCGGCGCACCACTCTCGCAGCTGTGGACCCATCCAGTGGCATCTTACCCACTGCTGGACCCCAGTACATCAAACTCGCATCCGTGGACCTGTACAGGGGCATCCTTTCCGCTACAGGAAGCCAGCACAGCTCTTCCATAGCAGTACCTCGTTTCCCCTGATTTCCCCACCGTCCTTGCTGTTTCACGTCTATCTGGCTCGACTTCTTCTCTCTAAACCATACTCATCCGCATATTATCCTTCACATGACTTGATAAACATAGACAAATAAACACCGAGGTTCATTTATTTTCACTGTGATGTAAACAACTGTGGGTCTTCCATACGACGAAAAGTGGACCAAAACACCTGTCAATTAAGGTAAAAATGAAAATTTGCACACTTTTCCTGCATAACTTGACATGCTGAACGTCGTGATGTAATCAGATTTCTCCGGTAGAGCTGGATCTCTTGTACACACACACACACACACACACACACACACACACACACACACACACACACACACACACACACACACACACACACACACACACACACACACACACACACACACACACACACACACACACACACACACACACACACACACACACACACACACACACACACACACACACACACACACACACACATAAAATGCCAATTAATATTAACTATGATGTTCAGAACTGCCGCCAAGGTATGCACAGGCGAGCTTGAGCGCTCTGAATCGCGAAGTGTTGCTTCTCAAATTGCTTGCAGCAATGGTTACTCAGTGCCGCAGCGCAAGTCCAGAACATCCACTGAAATCCGCGACCACTCCGAACGCGAACACAAACTCCCACTTTTCTTACTTTCATTTCAGACAAATTTAGCGCAGCTATCCGACAGTGTCTGCATCGAGCTCAACTGCAAAAGATGTCCTGTTAGTGAGCATTCCTAAAGATAACATCAGAAAGCAGTTTGTTCGCAATCGACTCTATGATAGAGAAGGCAAAACAGAACACTGTGTGATATGCCCATAGGGAAAGGTAGGCGATTGCACAAAAGTGGGAGTAGTGTATCGAATCCAGTGTCTAGAGTGTAACGCGTTATACATTGGCGAGAATGGCAGGGCGCTCAATATACGCGTCAAGGAGCATTCGGCTAGCAAGAGGCGTAGAAGCTTAACATCACTGCTTGGTAAGCACAGAGCCGAAGCGCACGACGGGAGAGATCTCTGTGTCAAATGCAACATTTTGACATGCGAAACAGAGGTTTCCGCTATAAAAGTCCTCGAAGCCTTCTGGATTGCGACTAAGAACCCAAGCATGAACAATAGAAATGAGTGCTTATCAATAACCAGTAATTTCTTGCCTCACATATCGTTATGTGAGCTGTAGACTGTATATAATATGATATGCGGACACCCAAGTATTGTTCACTTGTCCGCAAGACAGTCAGCTGCGGGCTTTCCGCAATAACGGTGGGGAGCGGGTTGGTTTATCCTTCGTCTTCGGGTCCTTTTGAGTAGCAAGCTTGGGGTAACGTCGAAAACTAGCCGGGTTGGTGGAGACGTGTGACGGTCACGATCACAAATGCGCGAGCCACTTTTAGGCCTCTGAAGAAGACGATCCTGTCGAAACGTCAGGCCAGCAATAAACGTTATCACCTAACAACCTGGTTGGCACAGCAGCAATAGAAATCTTTAACAAGTCATGCCCAGGTTCAGAGAAGAAGATACATGGAAATTACAAAACGGTGTGTTTCGCCTGCTAACCCTAGACACAACGAAAACAAGTTGAAAAGGAACCTCTCCGAGGCTCATCGGTAGGGCAAGGAGGGTCTAAAAAAGAAAAAAAAATGAATCAAAACGCAAAAAAAGAAAAAAGCGAACATGGTGAATTGAAATACAACACACCGCTTGACAAATTAATAAAGAAGCATTACTCCTAAACACTCATACCTTCCCTTCACGATTCCTGGTAGATATCCCCATTTTTTTTTAGAGGTAGCCCACTCTAGTCGAATGCTCCGTTCTGCACTGTAGGCCTACCTGAAACATAGATTTAATTGAGAACAACTAAGAACTACAGAAAATTATAAAAACAGTTCAAAAACGAAAAACTCACGTCTGTCGCCACGACAGTCGATGCTGTCGTCGATCGGGATCGCTAATAATGAAGTGGACAACGAAAAAGTTCAAAAACAAGGGAAAAGTTAACTCTCATACTTCAAAAACCAAATTATTCCCACCTCAGCGGCATTCTCACACGATGTCGTTCCAACAGCACGCGCGGGGATCTATCCCCTCCCCTCGAAAAGTTTCATGCATAGCAGGGAACCCCAGGGATCGCTCCCCAGGGGATGCGCAGCGGCGAATTTCATGCATTCGGCCCAAAAGTGGAGGGAAGCTTGGAGACGGGCCCAACGGCGTGATAAGGGTGCACCAGTGTCTAGAAACGGGGAAACGCCTGGAATGGGGTCCCAACGCTGTGATAGAGGTGCACCGGTGTTCAAGTCCAACCACAGTTTGCACTTATTCGGTTACTTTCTACTATTTACGTCCACCACGAACTGTGCTACCACAAATGTTTGGAAAGGAGGTGTCCATAATAGGTCAATGGTTCCGTGAGCCGCTGTAAAGTCTACTTTTCTGTGAATAGTGTCTGTTCATCCACCTGCATCAATCATATCTGTGGACACTGAAAATTTGCGTGCGAAGCGAGCACGAAAAGAAGCCTGAGAGTCCGGCGTTAGCCGGACGACCAGGCTGGTGAGAATCATATGGTGCTCTCATCCTGTGTTCTTGATAGATTTGATACTTCAGAACTCAGACGTAGCAAATCTTGCAAGCACACCAAGTAATTCTCATTTGGAGTTAAGTAAATTGGGCCGAGCTTCCGTTCGGATCTCGGCACCGAGACGGGATCCGAGCGGTTTTGATCTCGGCACTCAAGCATCAGAAATGGGAACAAAGTCTCTAAGAAGAGCGAATATTGTCGTTGGGTCATGAAGTGGCCCTTACTCCTCAAAAGCTTACTCCTCTGGTACCTCTTTGAAATGTGACACTAAAGCAGCACGGATTGAGTTTTGACCGAAAAAGGGAAGAAACCAAAATGAGCTAAATCGACACCAAAAAGAAAAATGGCAGAAAATTCATGGAAACTAGGTTTTCCCACCAAACACGGAAACATTTCAGTTGGTAGCATCATATATGGAGTGAGGTAATTGTTTCGGTAATGGGCAGTGCTCATCATGCAGGAACATACGTAGATCATAATGACAGTGAACCACATTTTTTTCATAAATCAAATGATATTCAGAGAAATTACTTCCGTACTGCTCGTGCAGACAAGGTAGCCGGATTAAATAAACGATCTACTGCCGCGCTGCCATCTAGGAAGGAACTTGTGGACTCCTTGAAGGTTTAATTATTTGATTGCGGTAACTTTTTTCAGGATATCATAAGAGATATTTCAGTCCGGTGGAGAATATGATATACTAGTCATTGGTGGTGGGGCCACAGGGGCGGGTGTTGCTCTAGACGCTCAAACTAGAGGTCGAAAAGATTCACTATCGCGTTTTTCTAGTCTCCCAAAAACCCATGATTACAGGGTTGAAAACGGCCTTAGTGGAGTTGGACGACTTTTCCTCTGGAACCTCATCACGAAGTACAAAACTAATCCACGGAGGTGTCAGATATCTACAATCGGCTATTTTGAAAGCGGATCGTGAACAATTTCGCATGGTTCAGGTATGAAAATGTAGAAGCTGCATGTCGTCATTATGAGTTGTTTGATGTTATAGGAAGCGCTCTTTGAACGTGCCAATCTGCTTGAGATCGCACCGCATCTTAGTGGTCCTTTGCCCATTTTGCTTCCTATTTTCAAGTAGGCTTGATTACCACATCATCTTTTGTTTTCAATCTCGCTGTTACTACTTTGGTGGTCGAATAAATTCTCGCGTTTCTCATAATTTGTCTCTATTCAATCCATTTTGTGGGGATCGGCCAAGCGTTTGTTGTTAGTCGAGAGCGCATTTCTTCCTCTACAACATAATTTCAGTAAAATGCTTGAAATAAAAAATATCTTCTTTCTAAAAAAAAACTCACTTTCGACAACATGTTTATTTATTCTTTCACCACACTGAAAAAGCGAGCGATGAGACCTAGAACCATTTTTACTTACCCATTTTGGACGAGTAATCCTAGCCATCCCCCATTCATAACCGTTGTCTAGCCAACCAACAACCCTTTGCCTCCTATGAAACTCCAGAATTTGAGAAGAAAAGCAGAAACTTTTGTGACAATTTCACTCTTCCATTTAATAGAATACAATTGGAAGGTTTTGGAAGGTTCCTCATGACAAGTCCAGTTTGCATTGGCATAGGAGGTGGATCGCATTGGTTCTATTTTAGAGATGGTCGCCACCTCAACAAAATCAAATATTTCAGATTATGGCAAGTCCCGTACTACTGGATTGGTATAAAAGCATACGATATTGTTTCCGGAAAGCGAATTCTTCGGAACTCTTTCTTTATTAGTAAAGCAAAAGCATTGGAAAGGTGTGGAACAAATGTTCTGACATATTTCACATACATTCTCTTCATTTAATGCTTTCATAAGTCTACAGGTTTCCTATGTTAAAAAGTGAATCGCTGAAGGGGGCGCTGATCTACTACGATGGAACGTTCAACGACGCGAGGATGAATCTGACCATTGTGTTGACTGCGATTAGACATGGTGCTAAGGTGAGTTATTCACTGATGGAATCCGTCTCCTATCACCCATCTCAGAAATAGGCACGGGTACTGCACGGAGGAAAGCAGACCTTAACCAGTTTTATTTGGGTAGGGTCTTCGAATCGAAGGCGTCTACACTTGTCCACAGGTAAGCGTTTCCGACCATTTGCCGCTACTGGCTATGCACGACCACTGGAATGGCTCATTTTGGTTTGCAAAGATTGTAGCATACAGGAAGTTCCAAGCGTACGCAGACAAGGGTCGGGAACGCAGCGCGGCTATCTTGGCCAGAGACGCAGGCGCTCAGCATGCAAAGCGCCCATGTCTCTGCCCAAGAGAGCCGCGCCGCGGTCCGGACCTTTGTCTGCGTCCGTTTGGAGTTCCCTATACATACTCAGACAAAAATGTCAGGACATGCGGAGGACAATAGCCCTCATTTCTTAAGGAAGTTTATTGGCCATGCGGTAACCGCCTGCTTCGGGACATGCAGAGAAGGTAATCGAGGGGTGCGATCTAGGCTCGAAAAACCATCGGGACTTCCGGAGGATGTTGTCGGGGGTGCGACATACAACGGAACTTTTATAAAAGCCTCGGATGGGTGCGGAGGAACATGGCAGGTAATCCGAGAACTCCCCGATGCCTGACCTCACAGAGCAGTGAGTTCTTCCTATTTTTCCACTATAATGATGACTTATAATAACGGGCTTACTCTGTGTGTGTTTGTGCGTTTGTCAGTGTGAAACGAAATTCGAGGGCGTGGCCAAGACCGAAGAAAATGCTCTACAACGGGTCCACTGTTGCTGTAGGAGTACGCCGGCGTCCAAAAGTGGGGAAACGCCTGGAGTCGGGTCCAACGGCGTGATAAGGGTGCGACGGCGTCCAAAAGTAAGAGGAAATCGCTAGGCGGGTCTATTTCTGCATGAGGGGTACACTTTCCCTGTCTCCCTCCTACCTAAATCACCTAGATGTACACTGACTCCTTTCGTATCCGTTTTCTCTTCCCATTCCGTTTGTGTCTGAATGAACCACTCCTCCCTTTCCATTCAAATACACCGGTGGGCCCTTATCACTTGAATGACCACAACAATCAGTTAAGCCTAAATCATTTCAAGATAACATTTGCACTGAATTGATTAAATTCAATCCTTCACGGCCACTAACTTCGCTCATATGGAAGAGCATAACTTCATTCAGATGAGGGAAAGCCACCACCTAAGGACCTCTCAGGAGAGCGATAGAACTGCATGGAAGGATACAGATTTTATCAATCCATTTGCACTTTTGTGTTTGCTTTCAACGAGCAGTATGCGAGCGAAGCGAGCATCAGTAGAAGTCTGGAAGTCCGGCGTTAGGCGGACGGCCAGCCTGGTAACGTATAATACGCTTTTTATTATCTCACCGTTGGGACCTGTCTCCAGAGGTTCCTCCACTTTTGAACGCCTTTACACCTTCATCACGCTGTTGGACCCGACTCCAGGCATTTTCCCGCTTTTGGACGCCGGCTCACGCTTATCACGCCGTTGGACCCGACTCCAGGCATTTCCCAGCTTTTGGACGCCGGCGCACCCTTATCACGCCGTTGGACCCGACTTTATGCGTTTCCCCGCTTTTGGACGCCGGCGCACCATCATCATGCCGTTGGACCCGACTCCGGGCATTTCCGCGCTTTTAGACGCCGCGCACCTTTATCACGTCGTTGGACCCGAATCCATGCGTCTCCCCGCTAATGGGCGCTGGAGGATCCTTATCACACCGCCGGCGCACCTCTAACATACACTGTTGCCTAATCCTCATCCGCGTCATCCCTCGTCCGCCTCGTTCCTCGTCTTCGTTATAAAGGTATCCTGCCCGTCTCCTTCCTTTTATACAGTCCTGTAATCATAGGCCTATCTCATTCATTCCGACTGTGGTGAAAACAATGCAACAACGGCCATTAACATGTCTGAACATGACTGAAGTGGCCCGAAACAGATGTGATTCAAGATAAAAATCAAAATTTGCCACATTTTCGTACATAACTCAACGCGCTGAACACAATGGTGTAGGTATTTTCCGTTTTTGGTGGCTGGTTTCCGTGCACACACACACACGCATGAACTGCCAATTAAGAAGAAGTAAGATAATAACTCTGGAAATCTCTCTTATAGTAATGTTTATTGAGTTTCTTATTGTCATATTCACTCTAAGAACGGCATTCATCGCTTAAGTCTCTGAAGTGTCTCTTTCAGATTTTGAGCTGACTTCCTACTCACAAAAGCATCTATTTTGCATCTACATATTTTGGTTCTTGGTGCAGAATATAGCGCTTGTAACTCTCTGTGTGCCCTTACAGCAACAGAGTCTTACCTCAGAAATCGCTTTCGAGATTTTTATGGTGAGAAAGTCAGTGTGAACTGGCGTGGACAGTGGTATACATGACAGAGCTCAAAAAATGTGATCCTGTTTCTTAAGAGGCCACCGGTGAAACAGCAATTCCTTATGTTGATCGGAGAAATTACGGGTCAACACCAGTACTGACTCAAACCTCAGATGTTGCCTATACGGACCCCAGGCCTCGAAGTTTCCAGACCGGGCTACGGATTATGCCTGATCAGATAACGGATGTGAACTGTAGACTGGCCAGGAAACGAGCACAAGGATATCGAGAGCTGAGGCTTTCTAAAATTTTTCTATAACGTCGAAAATTGCGCCCTTTTGCAATAAGAAAGATTTTCTCTATATTAACGTAGAAGTCGAAACCTGCCGCAAGTAAGCATCACTGAGAGAATACTCGTAGTGATACTGTTGTTTAGTCTCCGAGACCAGAACTATGGCAAAAGGTGACTAAGCCCACGAAACAGCGCGGGGTTGCTCGTCTTTGTGATTTTCCAAGGCAGATTTCCATGGGTTTCATGAGACATTACATTGTATGGGACCATGCTATTTGAAAGTGGGTGGACATTTCATGCACATAATGCACACTTCTTCACTGACCCACCCCTGAACGAGAATTGAAAATTAGTTCGATCAAAAAAAAATTAATAAACAGTCAATGAGCCGATGTTTTGCCGCAAAATTTTCGTCATATTTCTGTTCAGCGCATTAAAAAACTTCGGCGGGCATGATTCCCGATCAAAAACGTAAAACTCGATAAAATCAATGGTTTAACCCATAATTTTATACGAAACTGTAGATATATTTGTGCACAGTGTATCAAACAATCCAACAGACATGTCATCAACGATTTCTGGACAAGTTTAAAGGCAGCACCTATGGAAACTTTCGCTCCTTAGATTTTCACACTTTCTGATACTTTAGCGCACTCCGATTGGTTTCTTTATAATAACAACAACGAAAACCGACTACGTTCATCGCAGTAACTGGTACATCTTTGTGCCACCGGTCAATTTGGACGAGTTTCCCGTTAGTTGTTTGTTGCTCGAACTGCAACAGAAACAGCTGTTTCACTGCGGTTCTGGTAAAATCCAGTCGTTTTTCTCTCCTTGTGAGTCATTTTGAGGATTTTTTGTACTTTTGCTACTTCTATTAGATGGAATGCTTTCTCGTTTGTATTTCACAGAAATTAAAGCTGTTTAACAAAAGTTCAAACTATTTTATGTTGAAATTTCGATTTTCTTCGAATTTCCTCCTATTAGAAGATTTCCCGAGGTTTTGATTTTCAAATGACATGTATGCTAAGTGCGTCACAATTTCCAATGGTTATTTTTCCTAATGAGGTACGGAAAGCCTGCAGTATGGAACAAATAACTGATTGCGCAAATATCCAACTGGTGAAAAAAAAAGGCGTTATCGATCTTTTGCTGTCAATCCCCATCCCATAGCACATGCAACTCGACCACACCTGCTACACCCAAGACATATATCGTTGGAAAGCTTATCTCAAATGATGTTAAAGGTTATATTTGAAATTTGCTAAAAGGTTAATGCAAGCTCAAAATTCCATTTCCTGCCATATTGACATATACCTCCCTCAATCATGCCTTGGCAGCTGGATAGCCGAGTGGATAGTGATGCTGACTCATAGCATGAAGATCGAGGGTTTGCATCCTGTCCCCAACTTTGTTTTGCAAAGTTCAATTGCTGACCTTTGACAGGGTAAGAAGCTGTTCAGGAGATTGCTGATTATTGATGTTACACTTTGAAACTACAGGGAGAGTTCCTCTGTATGAAGCCTACTACGCTGTTTGATAAAGGATCGGTCCAATTCTTTTCACAATTGGTCACTATTATGGCCTGAACAAAAATAGGTGCAATCTGATAGAAGAATTTTTCACTAACCACAGCGATGAACACCAACAATGAAGTGTCCAAAACAGTAACAGTTGGAACAGTGGGAACAGACAATAAACGAAACGCAGTTGCAATCGCTGGAGGCACATTCACTGCAAAGATCAGGAGTTACCGAATAGATTATATGGCACATCAAAATACTTGGTCTTTGCAGCGACATTGCATTAACACCCACTATAGGGCAATTTTCCATCATTTTCAAAGCAGCACTCGTAGCCATTGCTCATTTATTACTGGAACAGTTCCGCACTCTGTCAAAGATTAGCTACTAAAGTTTGCAAAACTTTAGTGGGGACAGGATGCAAATCCTCGGCCTCCACCCTATTTGTCAGGATCACTATCCACTCGGCTATCCAGCTACCACGCCATGATTGAGGGAGATATGTGTCAATATGGCAGGAAATGGAATTTTGAGCTTGTATTAACCATATAGCAAATTTCAAATATAATTTGTAAGGTCATCTGAGATAAGCTTTCCAATCATATATGTCAGCGCAGCTTAAGTTCGTGCACGTCCCTTGTCAGATGAGATGAGTTCTTGTAAGATACAGCATAAAACGATAACACCCATTAAAGGCAGCACCCACGGAAACTTTCGCTTCTCAGATTTTCACTCTTCCTGATTCTTTACTGGAGTCTGAATGGTTCCTATACAATAACAACAACGGAAACCCACTGCGTTCAGTGCAGTAACTGGTACATCTTTGTGCCAGCGGCAAATTTGGACGAGTTTTCCGTTAGCTGTTTGTTGCGCGAGTTGCAATGGAAACAGCTGTTTTGTTGCGATCTGGGTGGAATTCAGTGGTTTTTTGTCTTCATGAGTTCTTTTAATCATTTTTTACACTTTTCCCTATTTTTATTAGCTCGAATGTCTTCTCATTTGCATTTTACGGTATGTGAAGCTCTTTGACAAGTGTTCAAACTACTAATAGTTGAAAATTCAATTTTCTCCAAATTCTCCTCCACTAGAAGGTTTCCTGATGCTTTGATTTCTTAGTTAGTTCTTTGCTAGGTGCTACACATTTTCCAGTGGTTATCTATCCTTATGAGGTGTAGAAAGGCTGTAGTTTAGAACAAAAAACTGATTGCGCAAATATCCAACGGGTGAAAAAAACGACATTATCGATCTTTTGATGTCAATCCTCATCGCATGGCTCGTGCATCTCGACCACAGCTGCTACACCCAACTTGGTCAGGAGCGTCTAAAATCAGCGTTTTTGGTGCTATCGGAAAGTTCCGACCATGTGCAATTGTTCAGCACCTTCGATAGCTTTGGGATTTGCTGACTTTTTCAAGTCGAAAATTTCCGTGGGTGCTGCCTTTAAGCAAAAATCAATGAAATCGGTGTGAAGAGTGGTAAAGCAGTCCATAGTTCTTGGCGGAAAGGGTGCCAAAATCTCCACAGGCCCTTAGGAGTTATGTGTTCAACGTATGGTCGTGATTGGTATAGATAGGGCCCTGTAACATTCTCTTCTCTTGGGAATGCACTGTGATAAAAACACTAGTAGATGCATCGAGTAGTCGCTCGGCTGTGAGCACGGATGGAGCAGAGGTGAAGCAGCGGACTGTGAAGCAATCGAAGAGCAATGGTAAATGATCGGTAGGTCAGTTCGAAATCCTCGAGCGGTAGTGGGGTGATGAGTTTTGTTCAAAAACCTTCATTTCGGGACATGCGGAGGAGGGTACCGGGACTTGAGGATGACTAAATCAGCACTTGCGGTCTGTAACAGACCGGGTCTCCTGACCAAACACTCCGTATGCCCTGCAGTAGTCCTACGCATGTGTGCGATACTTTGTCTGAGGAGATAACACACACTTTTCTAGTCTACATAAGTTCTGGTTATTCTTAACAAACGCTTGTAGTAACCCCTTAATTCTTTTGTAACTGAAAATTTCAATTTATTCTGTCACTGCGCAGGAATCCTTGGAATGCCACGGAGTCCAAGCCCGTAGATTTCATGCACCGCGAATTTACCCATAACTTATCCTGCACTATCTTTCTCAAATGTTCGTCGGCTTTTAACCTGTCGCCTTCCTTCGAATACATATTCCCATTCGGTTCGCCGATTTATTGCCTTATCTCTTTACACCCATCGTATTCTTTTCGCGAGTACATTTCTTGGCAATCAGTTGCGAAATTTCTTTTATGGTTGCCTTCTGTTGAGAGTCTAGAATTATGTTTGTGAAGCTTGGTTTTTTTGATTGGCAAATTGGAAGTACCTGTATTTCAGACTTACGAGTACATCCAACCATCCAATGAAATGTATTTACAGAACGATTTTTCTTCAAAAAATAAATAAGGCAACTCATCGTCTGTGCTTTGAAGATTCTCTCCATGATTCGTTACTACTATTGGAGATATATCACAATATTAGTAACGAATTCATTTTCCTTCCTGAATTTTGAATTTAACCAACTGTTATTTGAAAGGAAGATTTTAAAGTCTCGTTAGAGCACGGAGCGTTTACTTTCAAAGTTGCTTCTTGAATCTTTGGTTTTGAAGGGGGCTTAGTTTTGATTTTGACACGGGAAAGACCTCGTGCCGGGGCCTAACCTGGGTCGACTTTGGCAGCATTTACGAACTAATCACTGTGTCGGCCAGCTGATCGAGTTTTTACAGTTCCTGAAATGTTTTTGGTGTGATTCTTTCACCGGTCTTCATGAGGAATACTTCTGCGTCCGAATAGTATAAATTACCGTTTTCACAGTACATCTGTGGCTATTATTTATTGATTCAGTGTGTTAACCATGTAAAGGCTGAACGTCTACTAAAAGACAAACAAGGCAAGATCTGTGGTGCACACGTGAAGGACATGGTGCGTCTGATTTTAACAGCATTTCGTGCGATGTGTGAAAACATGAAATTTTTGTTATTTAGATATCTGGTAATGAATGGGACATAAAAGCAAAGGCTGTTGTTAATGCAACGGGACCATCAACGGATACTGTGCGTTTGATGGCCGATCCTACAGTGAAACCCATATGCTCGCCTAGCTCTGGAGTGCATATTGTCCTACCAGGATACTATAGGTGTCTTAAGACTTGGGTACCTATTCTTTTTTTGTTTCGTTCTGAGCCTGTCATATTCTTAGCCCTACTAAAACTGGCCTACTCGACCCGGACACTTCGGATGGACGTGTTCTATTCCTACTGCCATGGGAGCAAATGACAATTGCTGGGACAACTGACGCTCCTTCTGAAGTCACCCTCTCTCCAACACCAAAAAACTCAGATGTTGATTTTATTCTGCAGGTGACTATGTAGCTGCAGCCTTACATCGCTACTGGCAGTAAAAGTGGCTCAACGATGCACCGTTTCTACAGCTACAAGATGTACATGTTTACAGGAAGTGCGATCATATTTATCCAAGACTGTTCCTGTACGTCGTGGTGATGTTACGAGCGCTTGGTCGGGACTTCGTCCACTAGTCCGGGATCCGAACAAAAAGGATACGAAGAGTCTAGCTAGGAACCACATAATTGAGGTAAGGCAACCGATTAATCTCAGCTCAATATTTCATACTTTATGGCACGAGAACTTCCACGAAGCTTAAAATGCGGCAACAGTCAAAGAGAGCAGGCAAAAGACTAAAAAAAACTTCAAACTACTCCTAAAGGAGATTCTGTATTCGAATATTCTGTATAGAGAGCAAGATTGCAGCTGAGAAAACCAATGTGAGATATTTCGAGGGAAAGATTTGATGTACTCAGGTGTTAATGAGAAACCTCTTTTGCACACGATGTGACCGTTGGCGCGCAGAACATGACCTTACTATCAGCCAAACCGATGCCCAACCGCTCTCGGATGTCTTGATTGCGGGTGGGATGTCCAAGCGTGATACCAGCACTCAATCGTAGCATTCTCATCTTTATCAGTTTCAGACGGCGTTCAATCTCCTCGGTGGTTGGCTACTCTGCAGCGTACAATACGGCGGGTCAAACAACCACTTGGTACACCTCTTACCTGAAACTATCTGCAGTAATGAAAATTTGGCCGAGACTGTGAGGCTTACGTGATAGGACCGTAAGAGGATGCCTCGTGGTATCCTCACAGTCACTTTTCCCAAAATCTGAAGTGCGTATCATAAATATTTCGGCACTCTAAAAAATACAATGCAAAGTGCGGCATAAATACTGTATCAAAAGTATTTGTTGACAACTTTTGTCACAGAAGCTAAAACTCTAATCCCTCTTCAAAATAATTTACCTAAACTCTTACAAATCAAACACATTGGGAAACGTTTAATGTGGTCTCCTTCTCCCTTAGCGACGGAGGTCAGACCGAGGGTATGCACAACCATTAGGACCCGGAAAAAATTTTGGAGGTATTCTTCTTTCTTCTTTCCTGTGAGCGATCCTAGATTCGTGGCAGCAGTGGGTTACTTAGCGCAAGTCCACATCTCTATGATCATCAATTAACACATCCATACGATCGATGTCAAGGGAATTTGCACACGATTCCTCTGCCGGAATGAGTTGGTGGAGCTGAAGCACCAACGGTCACTTTGTCTTCTGTACCTCGTTTCTTGAAGCACTGTTGTCCTAGCGGACTTATTTTTTTATAAATGGACTTGAAGCCATACCTGCTTTACAAAACTACTCTTTTTTCCCAACAAGGAGCTGTTTTTCCAACTTTAATTCAGCGTCGACTTGAGGCTTGTGGTCACTTTCAGAAACATCGGCTCAGTGATAATAAAGATCAGATGTGATCAGCGAGAGAGGCTTTTTCTACTGTTCCTGATGACTTGGAGAACTGCCCTTCCATTACGTGATTTTCGCTGATGAAGCTCTGTTCCACATTGAAAAAAGATTATCGTCCTAAGGTGGCTGCGGCCCTCCAAGGTAACATAATTAAATTCCGCCTTCTCTCGTGCCGATGCGCTTCGTTGTGAACATGCTATTCCTAGTGCTTGTAAGTGCTTGTAGTGTTCTGTCTAGAACTCCTCGGTGGGAGGTGAATTCATCGCTCTCTTCAAAAGTCACGGCTCTGTGTGCACCTAACCACCTAACTCTGCACCTCGTACTTTTCCAATGAGTTTGTTCATCGTTGATTTTCTCGGACAAAGCACCGTACGGCAGATTGGAGGGTGCAGTTATACTGTTGCAAAAAATAGGCGATCAAGAAACAAGATTGTACGGTGATGCTTCCACGCTTACACACAGACTAAGCCTGTTATTATAAGTCGTGATGGATCCTAACCGTCATTTCCCTTTTATACTCTGAAGTCCATTGGCGACTTATTTGGCGAGAAAATGTGTTTGGCAAGACATTTTACGGGTTAAAACCTTATTTGGCAAGACGTTTTCCGGGAGAATGGGTCTAGAGTCTGTTTGGCAAGACAAAATGCGAGAGAATATGTTGACGACCTATTTTCCGGGTGTTTGGCAAGACAAATGGCAAAAGCAGATGTTGGCGACCTATTTTCCGGGTGTTTGGCAATATAGATTGCGGAAGAATATGTTGACGACCTATTTTCCGGGTGTTTGGCAAGACAAATGGCAAAAGAAGATGTTGGCGAACTATTTTCCGGGTGTTTGGCAGAACAAATGGCAAGTGAATATGTTGACGACCCATTTTCGTGGACAGGCACATACGAGTTTCAAAGGGAGTCGTATATTGAGAGAGTGCCGGTGTCAGTCCGAAGTGTCTGCTAGGCACAGCCTGGTTTTTGCATGAGGATATCTCCGTAGTCCTCGCCGCAGCACACACGACAATGCGCAGCAGGCTGAACCACGGTGATGTCCACGTACTTCGTGCGTCCAGGCACGAAATCGATGGATGTTTTCGGTTCAACTGCTTGAGAAAGAACTTCACCCAAACCATTTCCTGGATTTGACCATTAAATGTAAAGCTTGAGCTTTGTGGTAATTTGGAGGCCTCTCCTGGCTATGGGAGGAAACAGGAGTACGTGGCGAAATCTCGCGTACAGTATTAAAGCGCAATTTTTGCATGGCGACCTATTTGGCAAGATTTGTATGGCGACCTATTTGGCAAGGTTGTATGGTGACCTGTTTGGCAAGGTTTGTATGGCGACCTGTTTGGCAAGGTTTGTATGACGACCTATTTGGCAAGGTTTGCATGGTGACCCATTCGGCGGGACATCATGTTTGGAAAGACATTTGGCGGAGTTCGTTTGCCTTGCTCGTTTCGTTTCCTAGGTTGCCAAACAAACCTCGCCAAATGGGTCGCCAATCGATTTCAGATTTCAGGTCTCATGATCACAACGTTTAAATCAGTCATTCCAACTGTAATTTAACACGTTGACGACAATGGGACCCACGTGTGGGTCCCATCTTGGCGGCCACCACGGATCAAAAATGGGGATCCTGAGATCAGAATCTTTTGAAACTTTGCATAGGGGGGTTATTCCACCCACCAAATTTGGATATGACTGCCATTTTCCACCGCATAACCAAATTCGCGAAATACAGTAGGCATACTGTATCAGTTTTAATAGAAGATCAACAAAAAATTCACCAATAGTAATGATAACAAGTTAATTTTACGTATATTATAAAATCTAATTCAAATTGTATTAAAGTTGCACATTTGCAACAAGTGTTACAATCACTCAAATGTTTAAAAAAATTGCCAATGTTACTGGTTTTTTTTACTTACTGATTGGATGTAGTTGTTGCTATTTATTATCTGTCGATAATAGCGATAAGGGTATCAATAAATGATAATAACGAATTGTTACTTGTTAACATGATCACCACAGTTTTTATTATTTATTTATCAACATAAAATCTATGAATACTGGAGTGGAAGAAATGAAGGGGAATTTCGCTCTAGTTCCACGTGGCACAACTCGCCAAGGCGGCGATTGTCGTCAACGTGTTAAACAACTTTCAGTTATTGAAAGAGCTTAACATGTCTGAACATGAGAGATGTGGCTCGAAACGTTGTAAATTTAGGTAAAAATTGAAATTTACCACATTTTCGTACATAACTCGATGCGCTGAACACAATGCTGTGGTTAGTTCTTGAGGACAGTGGCTGCTTCTCATGCACACACCCACACATGAATTGCCAATTGAAAAGAAGTGAGATGTCCAGAGGATCGGAGCCTTCTGAGGCGAAACAGGAGCGGACACAATGCAATGCTTTGTAGCGGCAGAATCGCCAACCAAGTTGGACGGGAAGCAGGTGCCATCAACACCGTCGTGCAAAATTCAATGATACTCACGTTCAGAACAGGTGGCCTAAATAATAGAAGAAGCCAAGACTTGTCATGACGTGGCCCTCAAAACTTGGCCTTCTTGAAGAATCGACGCAGATGGCAGCCTGTTGGAGAATGAATGGCGCTATCACAGGAAAAGTGAGATGCCGATCATCTCCTTGAAGTCGATTAAGTTCGTTTTAATCTAGACGAAGGCGATGTCGAGCACTTCTTCTTGGCAGATGCGTCCCACACTATGACTGTGGCATCTCCCGAACGGCGCAATGGTTCGAGTAGAAACCCTAGCAGCAACGGTTCCCAGTTGTTGCAATCCTGCCCTCGATTGCTGCTCAAGCTTTCGTCCCTTTAGCAGCCATTGCTGAGCGATGGCAGCGACTGAGCGGAGGATAGCAGCAACCGGGAGCCGTTGCTGCTATGGTTTCTTTTCGAACCATAACGCCTTCCTTCTAATTCATTATGGAAGTTTTTTTTTTCACTGAAAATGGGCAATGTCCCTAATTTCGTAGAACTCGCATCCCAGCACGACGTGTGTTTTAGTGGTACACTTCTCACCAAGGTCGAACGTGTTCCAGAGATTAAATTCATTGCTACAGAATATTAGCACATGTAGGGCGATACCTGTATTCAGTTGATTCGGTTGTTCAGTTAAGTTCTATGCAGGTGTATAGGTCTACCGCGCTCCTACTTGAGGACTGTTTTGTTATATCATGGCTCGGAAAAAAAAGACTGTGCTGAAGTTCAAACCATTCCCCTATACTACCGTTTCAGATGTTCTGGCCATGTAGATCGTTAATAGTACGGCACATCACAGATTTCAAACCCCCCATGGAGAAAGAAACTTTCTTCTAAACAGTGTTGTGATTGAGTTTTTATGCTTTTACGGTAGCCCACTCTAGTCGGCTGCTCCGTTCTGCACTGTATGCCTCATCTGAAACAGATGTAGTTAAAAACAACTAACAACTACAGAATATTATTAAAAAAAACAGTTTAAAAACGAAAAACTCACGTCTGTCGCCGCTACGGTTGCCGCTGTCGTCGATCGAAATCGACGACGGCGTGTCGTCCCCAGCAGCGACCGTGGGTCGCTGTTGTCGACGACAACGGCGACGGTCGGTCGCTACTGTCGACGACAGCGGCGACCTTCGCTAGCGATGCCCCGCCCACGAGCGATACGCACGACGGCCACTGTCGCCGCGACGCCACGACCAAAACCGCTGTACTCCTCGAGCAGTATAGCGGCAGTCTTAAAAATCCGCCAGCCGCTTTCACATTCTGCGATTTCATCGAGATTTCCTATATCTATGAGGGCCGCCGCGTTATGAATGAACACGTCCGGTGCTCTAGCCCCCTTACGGTGCTTTATTTAATATTGATTATGTCAGCCGAGCATCCCATAAAACATCATGTACGACTGAGGCTGCAGGTGTACTCTTATTACTTATATTATGGGTCCGAAATTGGCGTCTGACCGTCCACAGTTGTTGCATTGAAAATGAAGTCGCCACGGCGACGACGACGCTCGGTGCTATGCTTCTCGAGAATACAGGGTGGCCGAAAAGTATGGGCGTCAGAAAAAACGATATTTTTCTTTCATTAGCTACAATTACTTTTTCTTTATTCTCATAAATGATACACAACAAGATGAAAAATTAGTATCACAGAAAATTTTCAAAGTGGCCCCCCTTGGCTTTGATGCAGGCTTTCAATCTTGTCTTCACGGAAACCACTGTGCGCCGGAGGTAGTCCTCACCAATTTCTGACCAGGGTTGTTCCAGTTCGCGCCGTAATTGCTCAACTTTCGTGATATTCTTATTCTTCAGTTTCTCCTCCAAGAGCCCCCACACGGAGAAATCCATGGGGTTTAAATCTGGGCTGCAGGATGGCCACTGATTATTGTTGAGAAATCCGGGAAAATTCTCCTCCAGGTAGGCAATGGTGGTTTCAGCGCCGTGAGCCGGTGCCCAGTCTTGCTGAAGAATCATATTGGGATTTTTCTGTTTCCAGGGGACAAGCACTTTCCTAAGAATCTCATCTTGGTAGAACTTGGCGTCGATTCTAACGTTTTGGTCGATGAAAACAAGAGGCGTCTTCGATTTTGAGGTTATTCCTCCCCAAACCATCACGCCACGGGGAAACAACGACTTCGTTACAATCCTCCTTTCCGAAGAGTACCGCTGACTCGGACTGATGAGTTGACGATCGTTTTGAGAGTTGTGCGCAACAGTGGGAAAAATTTTCTCATCTGTCCATAGCACATCTTCGATGCGGCGCACCTCGAAGATTTTCAACAACTCTTTACATTTCTCAAGCCGCTTTGCTTTGGCGAAGTCGGTTAGCTTCTGTCCCTTGAACAGGCGATAGCTTCGAAGTCCCAGCTCTTTCTTGACAATAAGTTGAACTGACGAACGAGCAACACCCAGACTTTTTGCCATCTTGTTCAAGCTGACTCCATCATTTCGGTCGATCCTCTTTTTAATGATCCCTCGTACCCTCCTTGTGTTCACCGTTCGAGGACGCCCCGGTTTTCGCTTCATGTTGACATCTCCTACGTCTCTCCGTAGTTTGATTATCTTCTGCACGGTTCGCAAAGGAGTATTTAATTTTCTTGAAATCGCTGCAGTTGACTCTCCAGACTGCGCGAGGCGTACGATGGATTCGCGATGCGGGCACACCCGCATGACATCAGAAAACGAAGTAAGTGGTAGGTCAAAAGAAAGAGGCTTTGATAAGGTGTCAAACATGTGTAGAAATAAGACGCGGTGAACCTTGCAAAAGAAGAAACAAAAGCGTCAAATGAGGCGCCCATACTTTTCGGCCACCCTGTACAAATAATCAGATCGGCTAGAGCGGCTAGACATGTTGTTCCAATAACGGGGTGGAACTCATAAACACCGATACGGACTCAGACACGTTCGTTCCGGGAATCGCCGGTTACGTCACTCCCGGGCCTCCCGCATGCACGGGATGGTGATTTCATCACCTCCTACAGGAAAACCACCGCTCCACTACTGCGGTGTTTTAGGCGCCATTCCAAAGCGGAAGAGGCCAGGCCGCGGCTGCCACATAGCAATCGCTCTCGAGGCCACTCCAAAACGGAAGAAGCCCAATCACGAGATGTCTTTTGTTTGGGAATACATAATGAAACGCTTAGACTGTCACGTACCGTTTATTCAATACGACAGGGCCGCCAACGCGGTCGGAAACCCGGAGGCGGCGCGACTGTGACGTTTGCTAAGGTGGGCGGCTGGAATTCGTCACAGATGCGCCGTCTCTGGATCCGCAACCGTGTCAGTGGCCCCGTTGTTTTGAAAAGACGGTATGTGTGTGCATGTGTGTGAAACGAAATTTCGTCTTTGATCAGTGATGGTGAACGTGAGGTCAAATAAAAAGGGAGGAGATGGGTATGATGAGGTTTAAAGAATGAAGCCAAGCTCTAATGAATTGGGAAGTGCAGGGCGACAGATGCAACGATGTGATATGACTGCACCGGCGCCCGAAAGTAAAGGGACGCCATGATGAAGGCCCAGCGTTGTGATAAGGGTGTGCTCAGATGTAGGTACATGCCGGGGAACGATTAGGGTACGCCGCCGCCTGAAACTGAGAAAACGGCGCGTCAGCGTAAGTGATAGGGAAAACGGTGCACAACGGATCCATCAATATAGGAAAGCTGCGGCGGAGCTCAGTAATGAGGAGAGCGCCAAGGGATGGATCCACTGATATGGAAGGGTTTGCCGGCGCCCTGTAGTGGGAACCAATACTTGGTTATTTGAGGACAGTTCCGCCGCTCACTTGCATTTCCTCCTACGTGCGTGTCTTTAGCTCTTACCATCTTCCATAAAGTAAATTTTTATAGCCATCCAGTATATGTTTCCAGACATCTTCTAATGCTCGCTTCGCTCGCATTAACTCATCTTATGACCACACCAATGTAACATATTGTCCTATAGTTTTCCTAATTGAAAATCAACGGGAAATGAGGCATTGCGTTGCTTTTTCTAGCTATCTTTCCACTTTCCGCTAGTGGATACGCTACAAAGTAGTAACATCCTGTTTTGGTTCAGCTTTCGTTTGATTGCAGCAGCCACCTACAACCGATTTACCACGGATTGATGAGAGGAAATGGTTACCAGTTCTTGCATGTTATGGTTGGTAAAGTGATAAGGGTTAGCATGAGTATATAAAAGAGGGCGGTGGGGTATGGTTAGGTACAAATGAGATGGAACCAACAGTGGAGGTGGTGGCAGACGGAACAATGGATAGAGACACACATTGTACACCGACTATAGGGTGCTATTGTTTGATGGTTAACAATATTGGGCCCCCATACGGTCATCACTTGAAGGAGAACACGTCGTATACTGTTGTCCTAATTGGCGCTGTCGCACTTCTCCAACAACACTTAGTTCCGCCTACGGATAATTGACTACGACGCGACTATGGCTGTGCCGTGCAATCTTGGGTAGAGCCCAGCGTACAGATGTTAGGAGTAGCCGGCTGACGTGTCCAACGAGTGATAAGAGGATGTGCTGAAATATCCCAGCGTCTTAACGCTTTCAAACTTTTAGGCGCTCGCGCACCCTCATCACAACCGTATTCCCCTTCTCATTCCAGTCCATTTGTATCTGAATCGACCCCACCCTTCACTCTGTTTTTATACATGGGCAGACCCTTATCACTTGAGTTACCACAACAACCTGCTAAAGATAGATTATTTCAAGAGAGCATTTCCACTGAATCGGCTATGTCCAATTAACAACGGCCACTAGTGCCAATCAAAAGAAATTACTTCTCCCACGTGGAGGAAGGCTACCGCTCACGCGATCGAGAGCTTTCCAAAAGTCGATAGACTTACTCGGGGGATACAGGATCTACTGAATCTGTCCACTTTTTTCTGCATCGTATGCGGAATATGCGAGCGAAACGAGCATCAGTAGAAGTCTGGAAGTTCGGCGTTAGCCGGACGGCCAGACTGGTACAGAATAAGCTCGTTATTATAAGTCGTGATCATGACTTATAATAACGGGCTTAGTCTGTCTGTCACGTGTGTGTGTCAGTGTGTGTGAAACGAAATTCGAGGGCGTGGCTTAGAGTGATGCCGACCACTCCACCGTTGCATGAAGGGTGCGCCGGCGCCCAAAGTGGGGTGAGACGGGTCCACTGCTGTGATAAGGGTGCGCCGGCGCCCAAAGTAGGGGGAGACGGGTCCACGGATGTGATAAGGGTGCGCCGGCGCCCAAAGTGGGGGGAGACGGGTCCACTGCTGTGATAAGGGTGCGCCGGCGCCCAAAGGGGGGGAGGCGGGTCCACCGCTATGATAAGCGCCGGCGCCCAGAGTGGGAGGGACGGGTCCACGGATGTGATAAGGGTGCGCCGGCGCCCAAAGTGGGGGGAGACGGGTCCACTGCTGTGATAAGGGTGCGCCGGCGCCCAAAGTGGGGGGAGACGGGTCCACTGCTGTGATAAGGGTGCGCCGGCGCCCAAAGTGGGGGGAGACGGGTCCACCGCTGTGATAAGGGTGCGCCGGCGCCCAAAGTGGGAGGAGACGGGTCCACTGCTGTGATAAGGGTGCGCCGGCGCCCAAAGTGGGAGGAGACGGGTCCACTGCTGTGATAAGGGTGCGCCGGCGCCCAAAGTGGGAGGAGACGGGTCCACTGC